>BLSH010000605.1:1121068-1133606 GCA_018402905.1 Glandirana rugosa
ATTGGTGTCTGGAAGGCACCTACCGCGCTCACAGTATGTCTGTAATGCAGCCGCCGTAATATTACGGCGGTTTGCGTTACAGAGCCACTTTGCCGCCGTCAATCTCCGATCGGCGGTCGGCAAGTGGTTAAGGTTCCTTGCAGGTTTGGGGCTGCATTTCTGCAAATGGAGTTGGAGATTTGGTCAGGTAATGGTGTCCTTAATCCTGAGAAATATAGGCAGATACTTATCCATTATGCCATACCATCAAGGAGGTGTGGGATTTGCCCCAAATTCATTCTGCAGTATGACAATGACCCCAAACACACAGCCAATGTCATTAAGAACCATCTTCAGCATTAAGAAGAAAAGGGAGTCCTGGAAGTGATGGTTTGGCTCCCACAGAGCCCTGATCTCAACATCATCGAGTCTGGAATTACATGAAGAGACAGCCTACATCCACGGAAGGTCTGTGGTTAGTTCTCCAAGATGTTTGAAACAACCTACCTGCCAAGTTCCTTCAAAAACGGTGTGCAGGTGTACCTAGAAGAATTTGTTATTTTGAAGGCAAAGGGTGATCACACCAAATATTGATTTTATTTAGATTTCTCTTCTGTTTATTTACTTTCCATTTTGTTAATTGATAAAAGTAAACTATTAACACTTCTATTTCTGAAAGCATTCTTCATTCACATCATTGTTTCACACCTGCCTAAAACCTTTGCACAGTACTGTGTACCCCATCATTCTCCCACAGTACCTACTTCCATGGACATATACCGCATCATCTTCCCATTCTAACTACAGTATCTCACAAAAGTGAGTACACCCCTCAAATTTTTGTAAATATTTTATTCTATCTTTTCATGTGACAACACTGAAGAAATTACACTTTGCTACAATGTAAAGTAGTGAGTGTACAGCTTGTATGATGGTGTAAATTTCCTGTCCCCTCAAAATAACTCAACACACAGCCATTAATGTCTAAACCGCTGGCAACAAAAGTGAGTACATCCCTAAGTGAAAATGTCCAAATTGGGCCCAATTAGCCATTTCCCTCCCCGGTGTCATGTGACTCATTAGTTTTACAAGGTCTCAGGTGTGAATGGGGAGCAGGTGTGTTAAATGTGGTGTTATCGCTCTCACTTTCTCATACTAGTCACTGGAAGTTCAACATGGCACCTCATGGCAAAGAACTTTCTGAGGATCTGAAAAAAAGAATTGTTGCTCTACATAAGCGGTTTAACAGGACAGGTTCCACTCAGAACAGGCCTCGCCATGGTCGACCAAAGAAGTTGAGTGCATGTGCTCAGCATCATATCCAGAGGTTGTCTTTGGGAAAGAGACGTATGAGTGCTGCCAGCATTGCTGCAGAGGTTGAAGGGGCAGGGGGTCAGCCTGTCAGTGCTCAGACCATATGCCGCACACTGTATCAAATTGGTCTGCATGGCTGTCGTCCCAGAAGGAAGCCTCTTCTAAAGATGATGCAAAAGAAAGCCCGCAGTTTGCTAAAGACAAGCAGACTAAGGACATGGATTACTGGAACAATGTCCTGTGGTCTGATGAGACCAAGATACATTTATTTGGTTCAGATGGTGTCAAGCGTGTGTGGCAGCAACCAGGTGAGGAGTACAAAGACAAGTGTGTCTTGCATGTGTCTTACAGTCAAGCATGGTGGTGGGAGTGTCATGGTCTGGGGCTGCATGAGTGCTGCCAGCACTGGGGAGCTACACTTCATTGAGAGAACCATGAATGCCAACATGTACTGTGACATACTGAAGCAGAGCATGATCCCCTCCCTTTGGAGACTGGGCCACAGGGCAGTATTCCAACATAACGACCCCAAATGCACCTCCAAGACGACCACTGCCTTGCTAAAGAAGCTGAAGGTAAAGGTGATGGACTGGCCAAGCATGTCTCCAGACCTAAACCCTATTGAGCATCTGTGGGGCATCCTCAAACAGAAGGTGGAGGAGCGCAAGGTCTCTAACATCCACCAGCTCCATGATGTCGTCATGGAGGAGTAGAAGAGGACTCCAGTGCCAATCTGTGAAGCTCTGGTGAACTCCATGCCCAAAAGGGTTAAGGCAGTGCTGGAAAATAATGGTGGCCACACAAAATATTGAAACTTTGGACCCAATTTTGACATTTTCAGTTAGGGGTGTACTCACTTTTGTTGCTAGCGGTTTAGACATTTAGCAAATTTACACTGTTATACAAGCTGTACACTCACTACTTTACATTGTAACAAAGTGTAATTTCTTCAGTGTTGTCACATGAAAAGATAGAATAAAATATTTACAACAATTTGAGGGGTGTACTCACTTTTGTGAGATACTGTAGTTAGAATGGGAAGAGATACTGTACTTCCATAGACACATACCTCATCATCTTGCCACTCTGCGTACTTCCATGGATATAAACACCATCATCTTCCCATTCTAGCTACTTCCTGGAAGATATATGCCCCTTCATCTTCCCATGCCCATATTTCATCACCCAGCTCCTGCTGTCAGTGGCCTGTACCAAATCACATCCCCCACTACCAGAGATTTGTACCCTATCACCATCTTAGGGGACATGTACCCCTATAGCCTCCATTTAGCCTACTTCCAGGGTCTTGATAGCACCTCCTGACAACCAGCCTCCATTTCTCTGCCCACCCAGGTATGTGACCATCACATGGAAGCCATTATCCATAAAAGATCTCCAAGTCAAAACTTTGCCTGCAGCTATTCCTTCACCTATATTAGAGGATCTTTATTTAACTGCATCAACCTTGATGTCACCTTCAAGGAATACTACATATTTGGGGCAAGCCTAAACTTTCCTACATGATCTCACAAGTCCTGAAATGTCTAAGGCTCCATTCAAACTTGTTCGACTTAAAGTGGTGCAATTTCCATTGCGACTTTACAGTGCAACTTGATGTGATTTTGATTTGACTTTGGATGAGTGTGGCTTTGTTAGGACTTTGACCAATGTGATTGTTTTGTTTGTGCTCTACAAAGTCGCTAGACATGTGTGGAAAGGAAAATGTGTTTAGTTTCTTTATTTTCTAACAAATTCCACATTTTCAGAACGATTCAAATTTGGATTGGTCAAAACATTTTTGACTGATTTGATTTCTGTGTGAAAAACAGCTGGCTGTTAAGGTGCGGGCCGGGAAGCCGGCCCTCCGAGTCTTTAACAACCGATGGCTCATCAGCTGTCAGCAGGTTTCCCCACTGATGGCTGAATGTAAACAAAAAATGCCAGGCCCTTCGGGTCCGGTATGGATTTTAGGCTGCATTCACACCTGGACGTAGCGTTTTCAGGCAGAAATACATGCGTTTTTACAGCGATTTTGTACAGGTCAAAAGGTCACCAATGTAAAAAGTAAACCAAAGAGAAAATCGCTGCTCCAGGTGTAATGGCTCACACACTAGTTGGAAGTTCTGGAGTGCCTGCTGCGGCTCGCCCCACATGAATCCACCAATAGAAAAAAAGAAGCATCACATCCAGATGATTTCCAGGCTTTATTCGGGTCAAGGGCACCACAAATACAAGGGCAACCAAACTAATAAGAGGCATGGAGGAGCTCAGCTATGAGGAAAGATTAGAGAATCTGAATTTATTCTCTCTTGAGAAGAGGAGATTAAGGGGAGATATGATCAACATGTACAAGTATATAAGTGGTCCATATAGTGAACTTGGTGTTGAGTTATTTACTTTAAGGTTATCACAAAGGACAAGGGGGCACTCTTTACGTCTAGAGGAAAAAAGATTTAATTTACAAATATGGAAAGGTTTCTTCACAGTAAGAGCTGTGAAAATGTGGAATAGGCTCCCTCCAGAGGTGGTTTTGGCCAGCACGGTTGATTGCTTTAAAAAAGGCCTGGATTCTTTCCTTAATGTAAATAATATAACTGGGTGGTAACATTTTTAGGTAAAGTTGATCCAGGGTGAATCCGATTGCCTCTCGGAGAATCGGGAAGGAATTTTTTCCCCCGTTATAGCAAATTGGATCATTGGCTTTGCTAGGTTTTTTTGCCTTCCTCTGGATCAACTGTGGGTAAAGGATTGTATATGGGATTATTTGGTTATATATATGTATATGTATGTTTTTTTTTTTTTTTTTGGTTGAACTAGATGGACTTGTGTCTTTTTTCAACCTGACTAACTATGTAACCTCCTAAATACCAGCAAGCAGTCCGTAGACTCATTTCACACACCAGTCATGTGCTTAATGATTAAGCACACGACTGGTGTGTGAAACGCGTCAAGTCAAGCTACAAAAATACTTCCAGAACTTGTTTGTGCTTCAGGCGTTTTCAGGCTTTTGGCTTCAGGCGTTTTCGAGTGAAGATGTGAATGGACTCCAAAGAGAATCATTAATTTTTTTCCCCTCCAGCGTTTTGTAGCTTCAATCTTCAAAATGCTCAGGTGTGAATGGGGCCTTAAGGTAGACCCCACACCAAAATTAGAAAAAAAAATGGCGTGGGGTCCACCCCAAAATTCATACCAGACACTTATCCGAGCATGCAGACCAGTAAGTCAGGAAAGGGGGGGGGGTGGATGAGCAGGCTCCCCCCCCCCCCGATTAAACCAGGCCACATGCCTTCAACATGGGGGGTGCTCTGGGACAGCGGGGACAAGAGCCTCTTCCCCACAACCCTGGCAAGTGGTTGTGGGTGTCTGTGGGCGGGGGGCTCCCAAATCCTGGCCCCCCTATGTGAATGAGTAGCCTACTCATTCACCAAGAAAGTGTAAGGAGTAAATAAAAGCACAACACAAGTCCTTTGACAAGTCCTTTATTGAAAAATCAAAAAAAAAGTCTCGTAAATTCATCATCAATCATGACGCCCGGCAATCCGAAAAAAGAAAAAAAAAACTCAGATCCCAATGAAGGTTCCCGCCTTCTGACAGCTCTTAAATAACTAAGGGGCGGGGCCACCTGGTGATGTCACTGGGTGGCACCGTCCCCATATGATGTCACAAACCGAGGGCATGCTGGCTCGGTGACCTCACGAGTAGGCGGTGCTATCCAGTTAAATCACAGAGTGGCCTCGTCCCGCATATTGGCCATGCAAGTATATAATTTCGTTTTCAGACTGAACGATTATTCTTTGGTCGAAAGCGGATTGTCCACCAGCTAGTAGGATAAACTCGTTTACATTATCGTTTCCATAAAAGAACAAGCAGCGCCCCACTAAGTGTAGTAGAAGGTTAAAAATCAGGCATTTATTAAAATTGCACAAAAGAGTTAAGTGATATCAGGCATGTACAATATCCAGGTATCCCAGTCAGGGTGGTCCGAGTGCTAGGGATCACGCCGACACATGTGTTTCCGGTCGCTCCGGTGGGTTCTAAGGCTCCAGGCAGGTGGGCAAGATGGAGGTCAAGCGTCACGGGTCCAGTGGGGAGCTGGAGTCTGGGTGGATGGCTGTACCAGGTGCGCATTCGGGGCAATCCGTGCTCCTTCATCAGGCCTGATGAAGGAGCACGGATTGCTCCGAACGCGCGCCTGGTACGGCCATCCACCCAGACTGGGATACCTGGATATTGTACATGCCTGATATCACTTAACTCTTGTAAGTGCAATTTTAATAAATGTCTTGTTTTTAACCTTTACTACACTTAGTGGGGCGCCGCTTGTTCTTTTGTGTTTACTGCCAACAGATTCATTTCTGCTCCGTCAGCTGGCTGCCCCACAGACGTCTCCATCCACCTGGATTTCTCTCCCAGCACCCCAACGTATGCATTCTCCCGCTCCTATGCCTGACCCCATAAACCCCAGCTGAGAAGCCTGCAAGCGCTGCATCTCCCTCCTTTTTACATTATCGTTTCCATGATTGTTTGATAATAAAAACATATATAAATTATACAAGACCGAATATTCTTTTTGTTTTGATTATGACATACACATATGCACTTTGGTTGAAATGGTAAAACTGGGTCTACTAATGGCACGAATGTCGAACGATCTTTCCGAAAACAACCAGTTTCAACTGAAATTCTATATGTGTATATCCAGCATTAATTCTTTAAGGGCTGGCAGACGGTGCTTCGTCGGGACCGGAGGGTTTTTTTTTTCCGTGTCAGGCGGTGGTGGTGGTCGTAGGGATTGATGATGGATCTGCACTGGGGGACATCTTTATTAAAAACAAAAAAGTTGTCAAAAACTGCCTACTGTCATTTATGCACTACTCCTTTTTTTTTTTTTTTTCTTTCTTTTGGTGAGTGAATAGGGGTACTATTTTTAAAGGTGGCTTCTTCAACATGGAGACAAGGTGCTTTGGGTGGGGAGGGTGTAGAGCACAGATGTCAGCCAACTATTCTAGTCACTTGCAATAGTCCGTGTTCGCTGGGAGAGCAAAATGGCTTGGCAGTAGGGATTCCCTTATCAACACTCAAGCAATTTCTTACCTGCAACCCGTCTATGGCTGGCCTTAAGCCTCGTACACCCGATTCAATATTTGGACGACAGAACGTCCGTTTTTTGTTGGATACTTGTCTCCTGTCGAAAGGGAAGAGCTTACTAACAATACGAAAATTTTCTCAACTCAACGTCAGAAGTGACATAATGTATTGAATATTTTTGCATCTTTTTTTTGTTTCTGAGCATGCGTAGTCTCGGTCGTACGTTTTTTTGTTTCTCGTACGTAAACCGTACTAACAGAACGAAAATCGGAATTTACTAGTCTGCCCATCCAGCTTTTGTCTGACGAAAAATATAAATCAGATGTCGAAAGGAGAATACTAATGGTAAGAATTTCAGACGAAAGGCCGTCGAATGAAAATTGCCGTCTGAAATTAGCGCAGTGTGTACGGGGCCTTAGGCTGCATTCACACTGTACGTTTGGAGTGCAACTTTGGATGGGTGCAACTTGGATGTGACTTGTCTCTCTGCAAGGTTGGACCCACTGTTGCATGTAAAACGTTCAGGTATGGCTTTCATGCAACTTTTGGGAGTTAACATTGAGGTCTGTAGCCATCAAGTTGCATGAAAGTCGGACCAAAGTGGTGCATGAACTACTTTGTAGTCACTATGACTTTAAGTCGCACATATATGCATGGTGTACGACTTGTCATGCAACTTTGATGTCCAAAGTCATATGACAAGTTGCACATGTGTGAATGGATTATGTGCATTTATTGTATAAAATGTATATCATCTTGCATAACAAAAATGATTTTTGATCCCATGATGGACCCATACATATTAAATAATTGGTGCATTTGGAATTCCCCATTTTGGTAATACCGTTTATTCTTCATGATAAGCACTATACCCAATATAATCTCCCATTGAAAATATAATCCTCCATTACTTCTTCACTGAGGATTATCACCCACACATCATACACAGCAGTCATAATTTCATATTCCGTATACTTGATATAACACCTATTATTATTATTATATTATTATTATACTCCACCAATAGCGTGTATTCTTTGTTTTCCTGTGAAATATCACAATGGATAGCCTCATTTTACACAAATAACACTGCATCTGTGTATATATCATATATCATATAGTGCCAGACCTTTCCCACATTGTTATTTTCCATGATAGTGGTCCTTGCAGTCAGTATGTGTGCTGCATTTCTAGATCACTCCTGTGGATCATCCATCTGTATAGAATGCAGTGTAGTAGGTGAAGGGGCCCATTTCGAAGATGAAAAGTGACATATATGACAGTCTTTCACTGGGATTGACACTGCAATTTTTGATTTTCTATGTCTAACATTGTTTTATTACTTGTTGATCCTGCTTGTACAGGGACAACGCTGTTTGTACTGCAGTGAACTCACACAGCAGTGTTGTCAACCAATGGACAGGGTAGTTTTAGATGGACGTGTAGTATTGTATGGACTTTAACCTCTTAAGGACCGCTCCACATACATATACCGTGGCAAGGACGGCCTTTAATCACTTGACCACTGGGCACTTAAACCCCCTTAACAATCATACCAATTTTCAGTTTTCAGTGCTCTCACATTTTGAATGACCATTAGTCATGCAACACTGTACCCATATGAAATTTGCGTCCTTTTTTAATACAAATAGAGCTTTCTTTTGGCGGTATTTATTCACCGCTGGGTTTTTTATTTTTTGCGCTATAATTAAAAAAAAAAAAAAGACCGAAAATTTTGTAAAAAAATGAATTTTTCTTAGGTTCTGTTATAAAATTTTGCAAATTAGTAATTTTTCTTCATAAATTTTGGCCAAAAAACAAAACAAATTAGTGTATATTATTTGGTCTTTGTGAAGGTTATAGAGTCTACAAGCTATGGTGCCAATCACTGAATATTGATCACACCTGATGTACTGACTATCTCATTTCTTGAGACCCTAACAAGCCAGGAAAGTACAAATACCCCCCAAATGACCCCTTTTTGGAAAGTAGACATTCCAAGGCATTTAGTAAGAGGCATGGTGATTTTTTTGAAGTTGTAATTTTTTCCCACAATTCTTTGCAATATGAAGATTTTTTTTTTTTTCACAAAATTGTCATATGTTAACAGATTATTTCTCACACCCAGCATATGCATACCACAAATTACACCCCAAAACACATTCTACTACTCCACCTGAGTATGGCGATATCACCTGTGTGAGACTTTTACACAGCCTGGCCACATGCAGAAGCCCAACATGCAGGGAGCGCCATCAGGCGTTCTAGGAGCATAAATTACACATCTCATTTCCTGACTACCTCTTGCACTTTTGAAGGTCCTGGAGCACCAGGACAATGGAAGCACTCAAAAAAATGACCCTATTTTGGAAAGTAAACACCCCAACGTATATTCTAGGAGGCATAATGAGTCTTTTGAAGATGTCATTTTTTCCACAAGTTTTTGGAAAATGTGGAAAGAAAATGAAACTGCTTTATTTTTTTTTTTTTTTTTTTTTTTTTTTTTTTACACAAAGTTGTCCATTTATACAATATTTCTAACACACAGCATGTACATAGCAAAAATGACACCCCACAAAATATTCTGCTACTCCTCCCGAGTATGGCGATACCACATGTGTGACACTTTTGCACAGCCTGACCACATACAGAGGCCCAACATACAGGGAGCACCGTCAGGTGTTCTAGGGGCATACATTTCAAATCTAATTTGACTACCTTTTACACTATTGTGAGGCACTGTGGTGGCACGGATGGGCAGTGTAGTGGCACGGATGGGCAGCGTAGTGGCACGGATGGGCAGCGTAGTGGCACGGATGGGCAATGTAGTAACACGATGGGCAGTGTAGTGGCATGGATGTGTCACGGATGAGAACTGATGTGGTATGGATGAGCATGAATGAGGCACAAATGAGCCATGGATGGGGATGGATGAGCACGGATGGGGATGGATGAGCACGGATGGGGATGGATGAGCACGAAGGGGATGGCTGAGCACGGAGGGGATGGCTGAGCACGGAGGGGATGGCTGAGCACGGAGGGGATGGCTGAGCACGGAGGGGATGGCTGAGCACGGAGGGGATGGCTGAGCACGGAGGGGATGGCTGAGCACGGATGAGGATGGATGAGCGTGGATGGGGATGACTGAGCATGGATGAGCATGGATGGGGATGGATGAGCATGGATGGGATGAATGAGCATGGATGGGATGAATGAGCACGAATGGGGATGACTGAGCATGGGTGAGTGAGCACGGCTGGCTGAGGATGGATGGATGGGTGGCTGAGGATGGCTGGATGGGGTGAGGATGGCTGGATGGGGTGAGGATGGCTGGGTGGGTGTGGATGGATGGTGGGGCGTGCAGCCTGTCCCCCACTGTCACTTCCACATCGCCCACAGCACTGCAGCACGTCCTCTCTCCCCTCACACTGCACCGATCGGTGCGGAGAGGAGACATAAAAGCCGGAGGAAGCGCCGGCTTGTTTACATGTGATCGCTCCGTCATTTGATGGAGCGATCACGTAGTGAAAGGCCGCTCACAGCGGGCATTCACCACGATGCGTGATGCGCCGGATCCCCTGGACCCCGGCGGTCACGGATGTTCCTGTGTGCGCGCCCTAGGGGGCGTGCAGGAAGCACGATTCTGGGAGGACGTCCTCCCAGAGTTAAGCAGCCGCCCTGTTGACGTCTTTTGTCTATGGGCCGGTTGTTAACTGGTTAAATGATATCTCAAGGTTCGTTTTTAAAAAACAATAAAAAAACCAAACATGTTATAGTTACCTCCTCTATGTAGTTGGTTTTGCACACAGTGGCTCCGATCCTCCTCTTCTGGGGTCCCTCAGCGGCGCTCCTGGCTCCTCCTCTTCTCGAGTGCCCCGTTGGAGAGCCGCTCTCCCTGGGGGCACTCATGCAGGCGTGCTCCCGTGTCCTGCTGCTGCGTCCATTGACACAGACAGCCGGTTTTGGCCCTGCCCCGCAGCTCCCACGTCATTGAATTTGATTGATGGCAGCGGGAGCCAATGGCTGCGCTGCTATCAATCCAATCAGGACCCCAGACACCGGCTGGAGCTGCTGTGCTCGTCCCCGTCGCTGGAAGGACAGGGTTCAGGTAAGTAAAAGGGGGGCTCTGGGGGGCTGCATCACAGGAGGTTTTTCACCATAATGCATAGAATACATTAAGGTGAAAAACCTTGAGGGTTTACAACTCCTTTTAAGTGCAAAATCACGTACCTGTGCATGATTCCTTCTACCCGGTCTGGGGTGCACACATGCTTCGCTTTAGATCCACTCCTGCTGTGATTGGACACAGCAGGAGCCAATCAGTGAGTCCGGTGGACCCAGTGTCCCCTGTGAAACCAGGCAATCATTCAGAGAGGCAGAACGGTGGTCTGCCTAGGTAAACAAGGCAGACCTCAGTTCTGCCAGAGGGGAAAATTGAGATGATGGATCTCTGTTTTCCTCCTGTCACAACATTCTCCCCCAGTTAGAAAGCACTCCCTAGGGAGACATTTAACCCTTTGATTGCCCCTGATGTTGACCCCTTTCCTGCCAGTGTAATTTATACAGTGACAGTGCATTTTTTTTAGCAGTGTATTGGTGTCACTGGTCTCCAAAAAGTATCACTTAAGCCTCATACACACGGTGCGATTGTCGTACGACCCCACATCCAATTTTTTCCAAAATCGGCTGTCCGTGATTTTGTCTAGCATACTGACTGTAGTAATATTATCGTTCGACAAAGGCGAACGGAGTGATGTGCTACGAGCATATACAGTTGAATGTGAATTACGAATGCAGGTTTACATGACTGAACACGCCCGGGTCGTTCCTGGGTTCCGAACATGCGTGTTTGTACTTTCAACTTTTGTTTGTCCAACTTCTGTACAGACGAGCCCGAAATCGGATGTGGCCTTGTCGGCAGACAAATGTGTTCTCGTCGGCTCATCCAGCTTTTGTTGGACGATAAAAGAAAATTTATAAATAAGTAAAAATCCGCGCTCACTAAAAGAATTTTGAGAAGATAATGATAAAATTACAAGAAATAAATATTTAGGGTGGCAGCACGCATAAAACAATAGATCTATATTGTCCCAAAAGTGTAATAAATAGATATATGCAGCGCTGCATATATCTATTACACGATAAAAGAAAATTGGCTGTCGAATGGAGCGTACTAACGGTCAGACAGGCTGTCGTACGGAAATTTTCGGCCGATAATCGGACTGTGTGTACGGGCCTTAAGTATCAGATTGGTCGCTGCAATGTCGCAGTCCTGCTAAAAATCGCTGATCACCGCCATTACTAGTAAAAAATATTGAAACAATGAAAAGTCCCTGAATATATCCAATAGTTTGTAGACGCTATAACTTTTGCGTAAACCAATCCACATACGCTTATTGGGATTTTTTTTACCAAAAATATGTAGCAGAATACATATTGGCCTAAATTGATGAAGAAATTCGATTTTTTTTTTTTTTTACATTTTTTTTTTTTGGATATGTTTTATAGCAGAAAGTAAAAAAATATTGTTTTTTTTCAAAATTGTCAGTCTTTTTTTGTTTATAGTGCAAAAAGTGATCAAATACCACCAAAAGAAAGCTGTATTTGTAGGGAAAAAAAGGACATCAATTTTATTTGGGTACAACGTCGCATGACCGCGCAATTGTCAGTTAAAGTAACGCAGTGCTGTATTGCAAAAAAATGGAACCCCGGTTGCAGCGCAGTTTTGGCGCAAGTGTCGCGCAACATTCACATCTGTGTGTTTCTGAGCGTAATGCAAACTGCATAGAAAATGCATGGTAAAAAAAGCACCATGCTCTGCTCTATAAGAAAAAAAGTTCTGGAGCTTCTTTGGGGTGATTGCTGTGCGTAGGGCAGCCCATTCAAGTGAATGGACTGGCTTTGCGTGATGAGTGAAAATGCTCCAAAATGGCAAAATAAACAGCGCATGTGGGATTGTAAGTTCCATACACAATGCAATCTGATTTGGTTTATGCCTGGCATAAACTTATCCTTTAACCACATGCCAACCGCCCTATAGCAGTTTTACCGCTACAGGACGGCCGCGCTGTGCAGGATCATATGTGTGTGTGTGTGTGTATGTATGTATGTATGTATGTATGTATATGTGTGTGTGTGTGTGTGTGTGTGTATATAT
>BLSH010000605.1:1135555-1146518 GCA_018402905.1 Glandirana rugosa
ATATATATATATATATATATATATATATATATATATATATATATATATATATACATACATATACATACTATATACTATATATAGTATATATACTTCAGTCGGTAAAACCTAGGTTGAAAACAAAAAAGTTAGTCTTCTCCCAGTACACTGTGTAGTTTGAATAACCCTTAAAGTGTTCTTTTTGTTACCACACGAACCAAAATTACATTGAAATAAGAAAGCACTCAATAAATGTTCAAAGACTGGTGAATATTTTACACAAGTTACACGACGGGTAACACAACCTAACAGTTACGTTGGGAGAAGAGGGTGAGAAGTGTGTGACTATCGTCAGAAACTTGTAAATAACTCACGAAAGAATAAAGTTACATTAAAACCAAGCACACCATTGTTTTTCTTGTGAAATTCCCAATAAGTTTGATGTGTCACATGACCCTCTTCTGATTGAAAAAACAAAAGTTGGATCCAAAATGGCTGACTTCATATATATGATATATATCATATATCATACATATACATACATATATATATATATATATATATATATATATATATATATATATATATATATATACATATATATATTTGATCCTGCACTTCCAGTTATCGGGCGCAAGTGCATTCCGGCTCGCTCCCACTGCGTTTCTACAATGCGGGAGCTGATCATTTTTGGATTTTCGAATTTCTGAATTTTTCTGAAGTTATGAATTCTAAATAACGATTTTCGATCATAACGAATTACATGAAAAACAAAAAAAACCCAAAACGATTAAAATTAAAATGAGTGAATTTTTCAGCAGTGCAAATGTCTAAGTCGCTAATCATCACCATTACTAATAAAAAAATAAATATAAATAAAAATTCCATAAATATGTCCCAGAGTTTGTAGACGCTATAACTCTTGCACAAACCAATCAATATACACTTATTGGGTTTAAAATATGCAGCAGAATACTTATTGGCCTAAATTAATGAAGAAATTAGATTTTTTTACTGGATATGATTTATAGCAGAAAGTAAAAAAATATTATTATTTTTTTTTTTTTTTTTGTTTTTTTTTCAAAATTGTTGGTCATTTTTTATTTATAGCAGAAAAAATAACAAACGCAGAGGTGATCAAATACCACCAAAAGAAAGCTCTATTTGTGGGGGAAAAAAGGAAAAAAAAATATTTGGGTACAGTATCACGACCGCGCAATTGTCAGTTAAAATAACGCAGTGCTGTATAGCAAAAAATGGCCTGGTCAGGAAGGGGGGTAAAGCTTCCGGAGCTGATGTGGTTAAGGCAGCCTATTCATTTGAATAGACTGGCTAAAGCGCCAAGATGCACCAAATCTGGCAGTGCACTGAACACAGGTTTGTGATTTGTTGTGCAGCGTACTTCTGTTGGCACCATTCATTGGGATGCAAAGTTCAAAATGAATGGCACCACATTGTGCACATTACCACAATGCAACAGTGTTAAAGGGTCCTGAAAGCTTGCCGTTGTAGACACCCAGGACAGTGCTATATGGTTTGTCCCAAACCCTGTAACTGCCACTGTTATTAGCAGAAAATAATGAATCTACTGCAAGGATTAATAGATAATGAAACCAAAAGCTCCACTCTAAGGCTGCGTTCACACAGGGGCGACCTGACTTCAGCGCGGCTTTGCTAGGCAATTTCAGCGCGACTTTCAGTGCGAGTTCAGCAACTTCAGGCGACTTTACAGCAGGATTTTTGCCAGGCGACTTTGCCTGTGGCCAATCAGAGGAGGGAGGGGGTTGCCTTAAGATAAATTCTATTCTTTTCACTGTAAAGTCGCTTCCATGTAGATTGGGGAGGTGATTTCTATTGAATTCTATGGACATAAGTCAGATATAAGTTCCCAGCCGTTCGCCTGCCCGCTCGTTTGCGACCTGCCCACTATGCTGCCGCTTGCCTGCCGGGGTGCACGGACTGTTCGTTCGTTTGCCATGCGGCTGCTGCCGTTTTGGCGCCTTTTTGGAGCCGCGACCGCTGCCATTTTGCCGTGGACGCTGCCATTTTGGAGGTGTTTGGCCTCTAGTGGTTGTCGGCGGCCATTTTGGCTTGGTCTCCCTGTATAGGAGATTTCCATGTGCTTTTGGCTCCATTCCCTCCGGGAACGCAGCGGCAGCGAGGCTATCAGCATATCGGGCAGCGACGCATCAGGTGGCATTGGCAGACAGTGGCAGCCTCTTGAGCACACAGTATTGCTGGCTTTTCTCCCTAGGGTGCAGGGGCGGCGCTGCTGGGTCCTACTGGGCAACAATTCCTGAGCATTGCAAAGGGTGGCTCTGCGGGGTGATGGCTGGTAGGCCTTACATGTGTCCTGGCGGTAGCGCTATGGCGGCTGAGCCCACAGGTTCTTCTCCGGAGGGGTCTGCAGAAGCACAGGCCACGCTGGGACCTCTGGTTCCCCTAGATCAGTTAACCTCCATTTTGGAGGAGTTTTTCGACCGGGGGGAATTAGACCGATTTAAAGGGGCCCCTAGAAAACGTCCCCCCCCCCCCCTCCGCAATCCTCTGAGGAGGACTCAGAACCGGAAGGGGGCTCAGGGGTCACTGGGACTCCTGTGGAGCTCTCAGACGGAGAGCTGGAGCCCTCGGACGGGGAGGAGGACCAGGGGGCCTCGGTGGCACGCGAAAAGGAGCTGGTGGGCGCCCTGGTCGCGGCGGTCCTCTGCACCTGGACCAGACTTGAGAAGCACAGGTGTCTGCCTATACATTTGGGTCCAAGAAGCCCTCTTGTGCCCCTAGGGTTTTTCCCTACATCCAGTATTTTGACCAGTATGTGTATAAGGAATGGAAGCGTCCGCTGAATTCCTTTATGCTGCCAAAACGCTTCTCTGTACGCTATCCCTTTGAGTACAGCTTGTTGCAGAAATGGGTCTCCCCCACGGTGGACCCGCCTGTGGCCTGCCTAAACAAGGCGACAACTATTGCCCTGGAGGGGTCTCCCTCTTTTAGGAATCCGGCCGATAGGCGGACAGAAGCAGTGTCTAAGGCACTTTTTGGTGGCGGGGTTGCCATGCGACCGGCCTTGGCGTCTGTCATGGTAGCTCAGTCTCTCACAGAGTGTGTGACAGAGTGGAGTGAGGCACGGGGCGGCGTAGATTCGCCTGAGTCTGTGCAGGGGGCAGAACACCTGGTGCAAGGGCTCCGTTCTCTTTGTGATGCAGCTCTGGACTTGATACCGATGTTCTCAAAAATGTCGGTTTTTGCAGTCATAATCAGGCTCCTGCTGTGGCTGCGACGCTGGTCGGGTGACCACGCGTCCAAAAAAGGCCTCACAGATCTCCCCTTTCAAGGTGGCCGGCTGTTCGGGCCACAGTTGGATGAAATCATTAAGGTCCTATCTGGACGATCTTCTCCTGGGAGCGGAGTCGGCTCAGGCTCTGGAAGACAATGTTTCGGTCACTCTGGCCTCTCTGAAGGATTTCGGTTGGCTGATCAACCTACAGAAGTCGACATTGACCCCGTCCTGTCGCCTAGAATATCTGGGTCTGACACTGGACACTGTGCAGGCAAAGGTATTTCTACCTTCGGACAAGTTGCTAGCACTGCACGTAGCAGTGCGGTCCCTCCTGTCACGACGGTGGTCCTCCTTACGTTTTTGCATGTGGGTGTTGGGCCACATGGTCTCGTCCTTCGAGGCTATACCGTATGCCCAGAGTCACACCCAGCTCCTGCAGCGAGCGATACTACTGCAGTGGAACAGGTCCCCATCATCTCTGGACCGTCTGATCCGGCTGGATCTTCTGACCAGGGGATTGTTGACTTGGTGGCTTCAGGCCCCGGCATTGACCCCGCGGAAGTCGTTTCTCCCTCTAAATTGGTCGATGGTCACGACGGATGCCAGTCTCTCAGGCTGGGGAGGAGTCCTGGGGAACCTGTCGGCTCAGGGCCGTTGGTCAGCGCAGGAGTCTTGTCTTCCGATCAATGTGTTGGAGCTGAGAGCGATCAAGCTCTGTCTCCTCCGCTGGTCGGAGAGGCTGCGCAGCCTCCCGGTTCGGGTTCAGTCGAACAACGCCACGGCTGTGGTGTACGTGAACCATCAGGGTGGAACAAGAAGCTCTGCAGCAGCGGCAGAGGCAGCCCACATCCTAAGGTGGGCAGAGCTTCATGTGCCGGCAATCTCCGCCATCTACATTCCGGGCGTAGAAAATTGGAAGGCGGACTTCCTAAGTCGCCAAAAGCTGGACCAGGGAGAGTGGTCCCTGCATCCGGAAGTCTTTCGCCAGATTTGCGAAAGGTGGGGCACGCCAGATGTGGATCTCCTGCCGTCCAGATTCAATCACAAGGTGAAGACCTTAGTGAGCAGGTCAAGGGACCCGTTGGCAGCAGCCTCGGATGCTCTGGTGGCCCCATGGTCCTGGTACAGGCTTCTGTATGCCTTTCCTCCTCATGCTTCTACTGCGGTTACTGCGCAGGATAGAAGTGGAGGGAATCATGACAATCCTGGTGGCCCCGGATTGGCCTAGGCACCCTTGGTACGCGGATGGTAACAGATGTTACCTGAAGACTTCCGCTTCGCGAAGATCTGCTGTTGCAGGGCCCCATCTTGCACCCTGCTTTACCGTCGCTGGCTTTGACAGCATGGCTATTGAGTCCCAGGTGTTGAGGGACGAGAGTCTCTGAGTCAGTGATCCCCACTATGCTTAAGGCACGCAAGTGTACTTCGCGCAAGATTTATCATCGCACCTGGAAGGCCTATATTGCCTGGTGCGAGTCGGGGGTTGGCTTTGAGCACCCTCAAGGGCCAGATCTCCGCTCTGGCGATCCTCTTTCAGCGTCCTTTGGCGACGCATTCTTTGATCCGTACATTCGTACAGGGTGTATGTCATGTGGCTCCTCAGGTATGGTCGCCCCCGGCACCGTGGGACCTGAACTTGGTACTTTCTGTACTGCAGAAACCGCCTTACGAGAAGATCAGGGATATTTCCTTACAATTGCTGTCTCAGAAGGTCGCCTTCTTGGTGACCATCACATCCGCTAGGCGGGTGTCTGAGTTGGCAGCTTTGTCGTGTAGGTCTCCCTATTTGGTCCTACATAAGGATAAGGCTTCCGAAGGTGGTCTCCTCTTTTCACATTAACTAGGACATTGTCCTCCCTTCCTTGTGTCCACACCCGTCTCACCCTAAGGAGATTGCTCTGCATTCCTTGGATGTGGTGAGAGCATTGCGGGCGTATTTGGCAGCTACGGCTCCTTTTAGGAAGTCGGATGCACTGGTTGTGCTGACGGATGGGTCGTGCAAAGGGTTGGCGGCTTCGTTGGCCACCGTTTCACATTGGATCAGACAGACCGTGACCCATGCGTATACTGTTCGGGGCCAAGTACCTCCTTTCCCAGTCACGGCTCATTCCACCAGGGCGATTAGCTCTTCCTGGGCATTTAGACACCAAGCTTCGGTGTCTCAGGCGTGCAAGGCGGCTACCTGGGCCTCGGTGTACACTTTTGTTAAGTTTTGCAAAGTTGATGTTTCAGCATCCGCGGTTGCTGCTTTTGCCCGCAAAGTTTTACAGGTGGTGGTATAGACGCGGCTGGCGCCTTCCGAGAATTTCTGTGGGTACAGTTGTTGTTGTTTGCCCACCCCTCTGTTTTGCTTTGGGACGTCCCCATGTGTCATGAAGAGAGGCTGCGTCTGTCAATGAACGTAAGAGAAAATAGGATTTTATTAAGAACTTACCGTAAAATCCTTTCCTCTGAGTTCATTGACAGGCGCAGCACCCACCCCTCGGTGTTGTGTTTGCATGGCTTGTTACGAACTGATATGCTATGCAGGGCTGAGGGGTTATGTGCTGAGTAAGGATGGCCCCATGGGAGGGGCCAGCTTTGCTTTCTGAACTTTTGTTCTGCCTAGTCTACTCCTAGCAAAAGGTACATAACCCCACGTGTCATGAAGAGAGGCTGCGCGTCTGTCAATGAGCTCAGAGGAAAGAATTTTATGGTAAGTTCTTAATAAAATCCTATTTTTTTTATTTTCAGCCTATGAATTTGATGCATGCAGTGCATATACTACTAAAAACACACTGCACCATACTATCTGCATTTAGGTAGCCATTAACATTACTTTGGCACCTACAGCATATTGCAAAAGCAGTGCGTTCAATCGCGGTGCAGGGAATGTTCCTTTCCCACACTGCCTTCTGGTGTGAACCAGCCCTAAGGCTAGGCTCACACCTATGCACTTGGCTGCGAGAAGCGCATTGTTCATACTGCTCTTAGGAGATGTGCGGGGCTGACATTCATTCTGAATGACACCCCTGTACATCTCGGCACCCAGCGTCGGTGCGGCAACCGTGGGGAAATCGAATGGTCTTTCCCTGCGGCCGCATTTTTGAAGAGGTGCATACATCTTCTTTTTTTTTTTTTTGCAGTGACCCTGGCACAGCAGCTCATACATTTGAATGGGCTACCGTGCCCATGCAAATGCGGCCCGCTCAAGAAGCGGAAGTGTGAACCTAGATTCAGGGGTCTTTTTCATACAAGATGCAAACAACTTCACACTTCTTTCTACTTGAATTTAATTGGAGAAATGTTATTCTTGGGTAAAAGTTGTGTAAAATCGTTCATAAATAGACCCCTAAGTGTTCTAAATATACAGAACTGTATTCTTGGTGCGTTGGCCTTGGATACATTTCTTTGTATTTTGAAGAAATCCTGATTAATATTTCATGCCACTTTCCCTACACTGCAATAGTCACCTAATCTGGAAAGTAAGATTAAATAACAATTAGTGTCTGATGACAGACAGCATTTCTGTATAGCATGTTACCAGACAAACCTCCAGCATACAGAATACGGCACATGTGGAATATAATAAAGAGCATTTGTCTGGCAAGAAAATTTGTGCGAATTAAAGGGCAGTGTCAGCCAATATATTTGGCGGAAGGGCGATTGATAGAGGTGGGTTGGCTCAGATGCCTTCCGTTGTTCCTACATAGTACATATATAGAGAGAATTTTAGTTGATTTCCCTTTTCATGTCAATTAAAAATTTGTTTCTAATAGAACTTTCCCTTTACTGTGCAAAGAACATCCAATCACATACAAGAAAAAAAAATATTTATTTTTGCTTGCACATGTTTGCATGATTGAAGTAGGTAGAGCTTCATCTCATTCACTAAGCTAAGGGAAAATTAGTTTGCAAAGTGAACAACCTATTTGCCTTTAGTAAATCAACCTATTATGCCTGTGAAGATTTCAATTTATCGAAGTCCTGGGATCCAGTGCGATCTGAGCCATTATTCTGTTTGGCACAGATCGCACCGAGTCCACACAATGTGCAGGTCCCTTTTTTGGCTGCACCAGACTCTGATCGCATAGGTGTTCACACCCATGTGATCCAATTCTGCAAATCGCACTGCGATTTGAGGACCAACTTTGGGGTGTCGCTTACTTAACATACACACCCACAGTGGTTCGCCTGAATGGGGTGTGATTTGGATGTGGTGCGGAATCCGCATCAGTATAAACCGGGATTTAAGTTGATTAATTTGGTGTGGCATCCAAATACACACGTACAGAAGCTGTCAAAATACATTCCAGCTGTAGTTGTAGCTTTGCAAGAGAATGGAGATTAATTTCACGTGGTGTGGCTGGCAAGCATTTATCTGCTTTTATAGGCTGCTTTTTTATTTAAAGTAAATAAATGTGGCACTAAGGCCCCTTTCACACTTGTGCGACGCGATTTTTAAGCAATTTTGTTGCCGCAATTTTACCGTGATTACTTTGCTGCAACTTTGGCACAATGAAAACATATTACAAAGTCGAACAGAAATGGTACAGAAATTGCATCTATATTACTCAAGTTGCTTCAAAGTTGGGCCAAAGTAATGCAGGGACTACTTTGAAGTCGGTACGACTTAAAGTTGTACAGAAATGAATGGTACTCATTGGAAATAATGGAGAACGACTTGTCATGCGACTATGCAGTCCCAAGTTGCAGGACAAGTGGCATAATTGTGAAAGGGGCCTTAGGGCTCCGTTCACACAGGGGCAACTTGCGCTCCGACTTGAGTCACCCCAAGTCGCTTAACATCTAAAATCCCATTGAAATGAATGGGGGTAGTCTTAATGTACGCTACTGAGTCGCTCCGACTTAAAAAAAAAAAGTTCCTGCACAACTTCAAGGCGACTTCTATCCCACTTGTACCCATAGAAGACAATTGAAGTTGCCTCCAATTTGGATCCCCCATCTTAATGCAAGAGACTTTACAGTGAAAAGAATAGAATGTTATTTGGGGCAACCCCCTCCCTCCCTTTTCTAATGAAGTCGCCTGGCATAAGTCGTGTTGTAAGTTGCCTGAAGTCGCGCTAAAAGCCGCACTGCAATTGCCTAGCAAAGTCGCGCCAAAGTCGGATCGCCCCTGTGTGAATGGAAAGACATAACAAAGTAAACAAATAACTCATACAAAACCGTAAAAATGCATGAACGTGCAAATAAGCGTGAGCACCAGAAAATTACTCAATTAATTAAACGCAATAATACAAAAAACAATATACAATGTCAACAAGAATAACTTGAAATGCTTGTGTAAAAATTCTTAAGTAGTAAATGTGCAACCAAGTGCAAAAAGTCAGTTGATATGCGTGTAGTGACAGTCGCTTCCCCCATCTGCAGACATCAGCAAAAGTAACTTAAAGTGCTTATGCAACAGTTCTTTGGTAAATAGATGTGCAAAAAACAGTTCATAACCATGTAGTGACAGTTGCTTCCACTATCCGCAGTCCACCAATAGTGTGCCCCAGCCTCACCTCAAATGAAGACTCCTACAGGTCTAGTAGCGCCTTTGTTTAATCTCCTCAGTGGCAATTTCAGCTACCTCTTCTCTTTAATAACATCTGGCCAGGTATGGTAAAATCCAATAATCGGAACAAGGATTCCACTTTAACAATATATTTTTAACCGCTTGCCGACCAGCCACCCTCATTATACTGCGGCAGGTCGGCTTTCCTGTGCGAACCGCTGTAGTTGTACGGCGGTCTGAGCATGGGAGATAGTGGGTGCTCCCACTGCACGCCGCGGGAGCATGCCTGCGGGTATGGCCCACTCGATGTCCGCCGGCGACCCGCAATCGCGGTGTACAGAGGCAGAACGGGGATATTAGCTATGTAAACAAGGCAGATCCCTGTTCTGCCAGATGACATGACAGAGATCTTCTGTTCCCAGTAATCGGGAACAGCAATCTCTGTCATGTCCCTGGCAGCCCATCTCACTACAGTTAGACCACAAAAATACCAAAAATATGTTGAATATATATTGGCCTAAACTGATGAATGAATTTGTTTATTTATTTATTTATATATAAATAAATAAACATACACACAGTGAGGAAAATAAGTATTTGAACACCCTGCTATTTTGCAAGTTCTCCCACTTAGAAATCATGGAGGGGTCTGAAATTGTCATCGTAGGGGCATGTCCACTGTGCGAGACCTAATCTAAAAAAAAAATCCAGAAATCACAATGTATGATTTTTAAACTATATTTATTTGTATGATACAGCTGCAAATAAGTATTTGAACACCGGAGAAAGTCAATGTTAATATTTGGTACAGTAGCCATTGTTTGCAATTACAGAGGTCAAACATTTCCTGTAGTTTTTCACCAGGTTTGCACACACTGCAGGAGGGATTTTGGCCCACTCCTCCACACAGATCTTCTCTAGATCAGTCAGGTTTCTGGCCTGTCGCTGAGAAACACGAAGTTTGAGCTCCCTCCAAAGATTCTCTATTGGGTTTAGGTCTGGAGACTGGCTAGGCCACGCCAGAACCTTGATATGCTTCTTACAGAGCCACTCCTTGGTTACCCTGGCTGTGTGCTTCGGGTCATTGTCATGTTGGAAGACCCAGCCTCGACCCATTTTCAATGCTCTAACTGAGGGAAGGAGGTTGTTCCCCAAAATCACGTAATACATGGCCCCCGGTCATCCTCTCCTTAATACAGTGCAGTCGCCCTGTCTCATGTGCAGAAAAACACCCCCAAAGCATGATGCTACCACCCCCATGCTTCACAGTAAGGATGGTGTTCTTGGGACTGTACTCATCATTCTTCTTCCTCCAAACACGTTTAGTGGAATTATGACCCAAAAGTTCTATTTTGGTCTCATCTGACCACATGACTTTCTCCCATGACTCCTCTGGATCATCCAAATGGTCATTGGCAAACTTAAGACGTGCCTGCACATGTGCTGGTTTAAGCAGGGGAACCTTCCGTGCCATGCATGATTTCAAACCATGACGTCTTAGTGTATTACCAACAGTAACCTTGGAAACGGTGGTCCCAGCTCTTTTCAGGTCATTGACC
This sequence comes from Glandirana rugosa, assembly GCA_018402905.1. NCBI lineage: Eukaryota > Metazoa > Chordata > Amphibia > Anura > Ranidae > Glandirana > Glandirana rugosa. The sequence goes on from BLSH010000605.1 coordinate 1,145,868, forward strand.
ATCTCCTCCCGTGTAGTTCTGGGCTGATTTCTCACCTTCCTTAGGATCATCGAGACCCCACGAGGTGAGATCTTGCATGGAGCCCCAGTCCGACAGAGATTGACAGTCATGTTTAGCTTCTTCCATTTTCTAATGATTGCTCCAACAGTGGACCTTTTTTCACCAAGCTGCTTGGCAATTTCCCCGTAGCCCTTTTCAAGCCTTGTGGAGGTGTACAATTTTGTCTCTAGTGTCTTTGGACAGCTATTTGGTCTTGGCCATGTTAGTAGTTGGATTCTTACTGATTGTATGGGGTGGACAGGTGTCTTTATGCAGCCAACGACCTCAAATAGGTGCATCTAATTTAGGATAATAAATGTAGTGGAGGTGGACATTTTAAAGGCAGACTAACAGGTCTTTGAGGGTCAGAATTCTAGCTGATAGACAGGTGTTCAAATACTTATTTGCAGCTGTATCATACAAATAAATAGTTTAAAAATCATACATTGTGATTTCTGGATTTTATTTTTAGATTATGTCTCTCACAGTGGACATGCACCTACGATGACAATTTCAGACCCCTCCATGATTTCTAAGTGGGAGAACTTGCAAAATAGCAGGGTGTTCAAATACTTATTTTCCTCACTGTAACTGTGTGTGTGTGTGTATATA
>BLSH010000605.1:1150154-1170792 GCA_018402905.1 Glandirana rugosa
AAATGAAAAACGATATTATGTATAGGTTTTTTATTTAATATATATATAATCTCGACGTGCTAAGACCGGTTTTACTCTTAGTGTTAAAAAAACGAATCTTATTTCTAGTGCTAAGAGCGCCGCATTATATAATTTATATGTTTTTTTTTTTTTACCCGATTGTCGTGACAAATCCAAAAACTTTCCCCATTAAAAAGTTTTTTTTTAACGCAAATTTTCAGACGACGAGTTTGTCGCACACTGTATTTTATAACGTTGTTGGCGGTAGAATAAATTACAAATATATATTTAAATATAAATATATTACAAACCCCCAAGATTCAAACACCGGACCCGAACCCGGACTTTTTTTGAAAAGTCCGGGTCCGGGTTCCGGACACCCCAAAGTTCGGTACGGACCCGAACTTTACAGTCCGGGTTCGCTCAACTCTACTTAGAACCCCCAAACATTATATAAATATAAATTTATATATAAACATTAAATAAGATGGCGGTTGTTGCAATATTTTATGTCACACGCTGTTTGAGCAGCAGACTTTTAAACGCAATTTTTTTTTGAAAAATTACCCCTTTCAAAAACCTAAACAGTGCTGTTAGCCCATTTTTTTTTTTTTGTATATTTAATATATTACGCCGCGAGAATCGTGATCTTTATTCTAAGCAAAAAAATTGTGATTCTCATTTTGGCCAGAATCGTGCAGCTCTAATATATATATAATTTATTTTTTGGATATGTATTATAGCAAAAAGTAAAAAAAAAAAATTTTTTTTTTTTTTTTTTCAAAATTGTCGCTCTTTGTTTATAGAGCAAAAGATAAAAACCGCAGAGGTGATCAAATACCACCAAAAAAGTGGGAAAAAAAAATTTGTTTGGGTACAGCATAGCACGACCGCACAATTGTCAGTTAAAGCGGTGCCGTTTTACATAACAAACATGTTATACTTACCTCCTCTGTGCAGTTGGTTTTGCACAGAGCAGCCCGGATCCTCCTTCTCGGATCTCGGATCCCTCTTCGGCTCTCCTGGCCCCTCCCTCCTATCGAGTGCCCCCTCAGCCAGCAGCTCTCAATGGACGGCACCCGAGCCGAGTCAGAGCTTCGTGTATCTATTCAGACACAGAGCCCTGCTCCGGTCCCACCCCCTCTCTCCCCTGATTGGCTGACTGACTTTGATTGACAGCAGTGGGAGCCAATGGCTCCGCTGCTGTTTCTCAGCCAATCAGGAGGAGTGTCCTGGATGGCTTAGACACTTGTGGACATTGCTGGAGAGAGATGGGGCTCAGGTAAGTAATTAGGGGGTGCTGGGGAGGCTGCTGTACACAGGTTTTTTTATCTTAATGCATGGAATGCATTAAGATAAAAAAACCTTCTGCCTTTACAACTAATGTTGGCTGTTGCTCTCGATGTTGCAGGCTGGTTTGTGCATTTGTTTTATTTTTGTTTATTGAATTTATTTATTTATTTATTTTTTGTGTTTTTTTAAGGAGTTGAGACTCATGTGTGAATATTCATTTCAGTTTATCCAATCACATGAAAAGCAAATCCCCAATTCCTTATTTCATCTACACATGATTGAATAATTTAAGTGAATATTCACACAATTTATTTTGTGAAGAGTCTCAGCTCCTTTAGTAAATCAGCCTCCATGTAACAGACTTAGGCTGGTACAAAAACATTATTAAGAAAATAGGGGGAAAAAATAAATAAATAAAATAATTAACATTTTCCAACATATCCACTTGTTTTGTGCACTTTATGAACAGATTGTGATTCTGAAGGAACCTTTAGCAGTCCATATCCTCCTGCTAGGATGCCCCCCCCACCCCCTGCCGAGTGCCCCCAATAGCAGGCCTTTTGCTTTTGAGGGCACGCAAGCAGACTCACTCCTGAGCTGTGCTCTGTGTGTCTATTCACACACAGTGTGGCTTGGCCCCATAACCTGCTCTCTCCTCTCCTCATTGGATCATTGGCTGTGATTGACAGCAGTGGGAGCCAATGGCTTCTGCTGCTGTGTGAGCCAATGAGGAGAGGGAGACCCACAAGAGCGCTGCTCTGGTGCATGTCAATGGATCGAGATGGGGCGCTGGTAAGTATAAGGGGGCTGCACCCAGAAGCTTTTTTACCTTAATGAATATAATGCACTAAGGTAAAAGACCATTAGCCTTTAGAACCACTTTTAGATATCTGTATAATTCTACTTTTGAGAGATTGAGCAATTGAACACATTTGGTCAATGACATCACCCACAATCCCTGGACAGTTTGTCTACAATCAGCAGCTGGTTGTGAATCTGTCATTTTTGATGGGAGTAGCAGCAGGGAAGCATCCTCAGGTGGTGGGTTATCATGCTGGTAGGGATCCTCTGTGGCTTCTTTGGGTAAATAGGGCCATACCTATATTTGGTCAGTGGTGTCGCCCAGGATTCTGTGCCTTTGTTTACAATCCATAGCTTATCATGAATCTATCATTTGTGCCGAGATTAGCAGCGGGGAAGCATCGCCGGGTGGCAGGTTATCATGGTGGCATGGATCCTCTGTGACATCATTGACTAAATAAGGCCATAACTTATATCATCCAGCTGGGAATCTGTCAATTTACGTGGGTTCAGGCAGGCGAATTGGCCAAAAATTGCCAGTTTGTCCAGCCGCTCGCGAAATTGGATTGATCTCACACATTTGACCCAATCTAGTGGTGGCTGGTGTTTTTTTTTTTTTTTGGGGGGGTGGCAAACATTCCACCTGCTGACACCCCCCTAGTCGGGTCTTGGACAGCACAGAAGCCTCCCCCCGTTAGCCCGGCACCAGGCAGCGGCAGCTTCTCTCCGGGCTGTCGGTGGGTCTTGGTTCCTCAGCATCTCCTCCCTCCTCCTCCTGGAGGCCAATCAGATCAGATTTAATTTCGGCCAATTGGGTGCCGGGCCTCATGATCCGTTTCCTGATTGGCCAAGAGGAGGATCAGTGTGAAAATAGCGAATATTCATTCGCTATTGTCACACAACTGGGTGGGCTCGGGGCACAGAGCCCACTCTTTTTTTGGAGGCTTATTAGAGTCTCTGGTGCTAATCCCATGCTTCAAAAAAAAGACACTCCCCCCGCCATTGGAATCTGAGTCCGGTGCCCTGCATGTAGATCAGGGGGCTGGACACATGGATGGGGGGTGGGGCCCTTGCACCCATAATGAATGTGCCTCCACTGCCTAAATCTCTCCAAAAGCCAATACAACCGTTTTATTTAGTAGAGGGGGAAATTCTTCACTTTTTATTTCCTAATGTGCCCCGACTGGGGAGATTTCTTCTCATTTCTTGGTGACTGATGGCAGCCGAGATAGGAGGTGAGAAGAAAGAACTACAATGGAGACACACAGAAATAAAAATCCTACAGAGGTTCTGTCCTTTTCCAATCCTAAGCTTTAAGAAAAATGTATCACGCCGAATTGGAGTATAGATCGGCATCCGGAGACCGCATTCATCCTTTCATTACGATCGTTACTCAGGGGTGAGTGGGGTTTGTGTCAAGAACGGAGGGGACCCTTCGGGCCACCACTGACCCTGCTCACTCACACCCTGTCTCATACCCACATATAAGATTTTTCTAATACCGCTCACTTGCCTGAGCACCTACACTTTTGCAGATCTGTTCTGTTTTCACCATTAGAGGGCAATTTTGTGCAATTCACAATCATCTTACTTATTTGTGCAATTCACAACCATTCCACCTATTTTTAGCATATTCACGCATAATTTAGCAATTACAGTTCACTTATAGCTTTCAGCTAAATATAGACAGCGCCAACCCAATATTCTTTCACTTTTTTCTTCACTGTAACTGGTCACAGGCCGGTTTTAAGTGGGGACAACAGCCTGCACTACCTATCACCATTCAGCAGCGCCACACCACCTTCTCTTTTCACTCTCTTACTGTATAATTTAGCTTTCCATGTTTTTGACACTTGTATTAAGGACTTGGTTTAATATTTCCTTATGCACATTTTAGTTCATTAATGGGTCATTCAGAAGTCTGGGTTGCTTGGATGGAAGATGATCTTGTAATGTATTTTGGATTTGTCCTGACAGCCAATAGTTAGGATGGAGAAATCAGCGTGAACTTTATAAAATAATCTATCTAAACACAGCAAAATTTTTGGCCATGGAAAATCAAGTGTAATCATTTGGCTGTGAGTGTTTGATTTCACACCCAGCAGAATGTCCATTTTCCATCGACAACATGGCAGCTTGTGCTCAGATCTGGTGATTTCATAAGAGCTGATGTCAATTAAGCCTTTTTCCATGATGATGCCTTTTAAGAATTTGGCAGACTTCACCGTGGGGGAGTTAAAAAAACAAAAAACAAAAAAAACTTAGAAACGTCAGGAGGTTGTTTCTCACTAAATTATTGCTTTGATAAAATATTTCATGAATTGTTCACGGCAACATGCTGATATGTGCTAGCTTTTCCATCAGATTCAGTAAAGTGTACTTTTTACCTTTGGAGTTCCAAAAAGTGTGTTGCACATGCTGATCTATTTAATCTGAATGCGTTTTTTTTCGTTTTAATTACAGTGGGGATGGGTTAAAGTGATATTAAAGGCAGGTTTTAGCAAACATGTTATACTTATCTGTTCTGTGCAGTTGTTTTGCATAGAGCAGCCCCAGTCCTCCTCTTGTGACCTGGGAAAAGTGTGTGGGCCGCTCAGGCTCGATAGGGAGGTATATGTAGACAGTGCAGCTGCTTCTAGAGTGCTGACAGGGGATGGAGCCCGTCCTGGCTCCTACAAAGGTTCACGAAAGGAAGGGTTCCCCCTGGAAGTCACACATTTATGGTGTCCTACTGCAGTGAATGGAGTGGCAACCTCAACCTGGACTCCGACCAGGCCACGCCTCCAGCGTGTTTCACACTGCCCCCCGGAGCTTGGTTATACAAGCTGTGCACTCACTACTTGTAGCAAAGTGTAATTTCTTCAGTGTTGTCGCATTAAAAGATGTAATAAAATATTTATAAAAATGTGAGGGGTGTACTCACTTTTATAAAATGCTGTACGTCAAAGTTAAAGTAAACCAGTTGCCAGGTTATGGATGTAACTACAGTTAGGTCGGTATATATTTGGACACAGAAAATTTTCATACTTTCTAAAATTAATTTAATCCAAATTAATTTAAAGTGCAGACTTTCAGCTTTAATTCAAGGGGTTGAACATAAATATCAATTACAAATTTTAGGAGCTGCAACCATTTTTATACACCTTTCCCCAATTTTCCGGGGCTCAAATGAAATTGGACAAATATAATCATAAATAAAATGTTCATTTTTAATATTTTGTTGAGAATCCTTTACTGGCAATGACTGCCTGAAGTCTGGAACCCATGGACATTACCAAAGACTGGGTTTCCTCCTTTCTGATGCTTTGCAAGGCTCTAACTGCAGCTGTCTTCAGTTCTTTGTGGGTCTTTGTTATTCTTCAGGCCTATGAATGGTTTGCACCTTGTGGGGAACCCTATGTATTTGCTCTTGTGAAGTTTTGTATTGATTGTAGACTTTAACAATGATACGTCCATCCTGGAAAGTGTCCTTCGCTTGTCTGGATGTTGTGAATGGGTTTTTCTTTACCATAGAGAGGATTCTGCGATCATCCACCACTGTTGTCTTCCGTGGACGTCCAGGCCTTTTTATGTTTCTGAGCTCACCAGTGCGTTCTTTCCTCAGCATGTACCAAACTGTTGATTTAGCCACTCCTAATGTTGCTGCTATCTCTCTGGATTTGTTTTGTTTATGAAGCCTTACAATGGCATTTTTCACTTGCTTAATTGATGAAGAAATAATGGAGTAGCCCACACCTGGCCATGAAACAGCTGTTGATTCAATTGTCCAATTACTTTTGGTCCTTTAAAAAAGGGGGAATGGCTATTCTTAAGAGCTGTATTTCCTAAACCCTTACTCCGATTTGGATGTACATTCCCTTAAAGTAAACCAGAGAGTGTGCACTTTCAGCCCATATCCATTTTATAATTATAGCTTGAATATGTTTTGGTAAATACCTGAAAAGAACTGGACACAGGCACGATTTTAAATATATATATATATGGACCTAACTGTGCTTACGCATTCTTAACCTTTCACAGGGCAGTTTTCAGGCATTTTAGACTAAATAGCTATAAATAGCACTTCAAAAACGTCCCTGCCCTCAAAACAGGTCTTTTTTCTTTTTTGTAAGGTCACAAAATGCGCAGCTAAAGCACCGCAAAAACGACCAGCACTTTAGCACTGTTTTAGCATCGCTTCAGTGTGAAAGGGGTCTAAAGCAAGCCTCCACAGGCCTCTGTAGCTGCAGCCAACATAATTCATTCTCAAAGTTTATGTGAGCTTTAGAACAGCTCAGGTCATCTTGTTACCCCCTCCCAGACCACTTGTTCTGTGTTTACATTTAGTGGTTAGGAAGATGGAAGACAGTGGTCACGGGTGGGAGGGGGATCTAAGCTGCTGAGGCTGGCCATACATGATTATTATTTTTTTTTTTTTTTGTTCAACCAATTGGTTGAATGGAAAAAATGAAGAGATTCCTCCATGCACACAGTCAATGTGGATGGGGAAATCTCTACAGACAAATGGCTACCATTTGGCAGTGGATGGGGCAATCACTCCTGCTGTGCTATTGCATTCTATAGCTGGCGGCATTGATCATTTCGGGGGAAAACCCAACAGGCTGGTAGTACACAAGTCAATCGATAAATGTCTTGTGTACTAACAGCCCATACCTGGATTGAAATTCAGCCGGTCCCTGCTGAACCTGCCAAATTTCAGTGCATGTATGATCAGCTTCAGTTACTGCTGGAGGGGCAGGGGGAATGTCCAAAAACCCCAATGTTCCCAAACCTTAGTAAGTAACTACTAAGTGACTATTAACTTGTAGGTAGGTGCCAAAGATATATACACACCATATCAATATTTGGGCTTGTTTGTTTAGTTTTTACTATTGATTCTCATTGTTTTTCCATCTTTGCATATGTAATTCAGTATCATTACTTGTATATGGGGTATCTTATAATCCCATATCCATTTACAGATGTATTGGGGAGAAGCGACATACAGTATGTAACGGCAGGATTTATTGTAAAAAGGGGCTAGTGTATAGGCATGTCAGTTCCTAATGATAATTCTAATGAGGCTAAACTGAATGTAGTGGGTATTCCCATGTTAGAATGTGGGCAGAAGTAACAGCTTATCAGGGTGGAAATATATTGCTGCTGTTGGAATTCACCATATCTTGCAACTGTAGAAAGTAGTGGGGTAATTAGAAGTGGGAGTGTGTTCTTAGGAGTTGATATACTGGTTGTGCTGCATCAGTCCCTGAGCCTCTGACAAAGTTCAATTGGCATAGAACGTAGGTAGAAGGCCGATGCACAACCAGGAAGTGTTGCCCACTCCATGCTGGCGGTACCCTGTTCATTTTTCACACACTGCGAGCTAACCTGGAGGAGATGCATACGGAGCAGCTTTACTGTATGCTGTCATTGGTGCACTTTTAGAGTGCTTCACTTGCAAGTGAATTTTTTTGTTTTTAATGAATTTAAGAATGTATGCCATGTGATTGTTTTATTTTATGGAAGAAGGGCACCCTCTCTTTGGAATAACAAGTGGTCATCTTCATACAAACTGGATAGTGCACCAAGAACACTGTGTGGACTATTTGGTATTATAGATTTATACCTATAATAGAATATTCTTGCCACAGTTTCACTTAAAGAAAATTGGTACTTGGCAAACTATGTAAGCTGCAATTGATTAAAAGACCACATAGATGAGTTCTTGTTGGATAAAAAGATTTTAAGCAACAGACAGCATGGATTCATGAAAGACAGAAGTTGTCAAACAAACCTGATTTCATTTTATGAGGAGGTAAGTAAAACCTTAGACAGAGGGGTGGCTGTGGACGTGGTATACTTGGATTTTGCAAAAGCGTTTGACACCGTTCCCCACACACGGCTAATGTGTAAGGTAAAGTCTACAGGCTTGGAAAGATCAATTTGTAAATGGATAGAAAACTGGCTAAAAGACCGAATTCAGAGAGTAGTGGTTAATGATTCTTATTCTGAATGGTCTAAGGTTATCAGTGGTGTACCCCAAGGTTCAGTGTTGGGACCCTTACTTTTCAATATATTTATAAATGATATAGGGTCTGGGATTAAAAGTACAATTTCAGTGTTTGCAGATGACACAAAGCTATGCAGTGGAATAACTTCCTTGCAGGATGTCTCCAACTTACAAGCCAACCTCAATGCACTGTCTAATTGGGCGACTTTGTGGCAAATGAGGTTTAATGTTGATAAATGTAAAGTTATGCACTTGGGGGCTAAATATGCATGCATCGTACATACTAGGGGGAGTACAACTGGGGGAATCCATAGTGGAGAAGGATCTGGGGGTGTTGGTAGATCATAAGCTTAATAATGGCATGCAATGCCAAGCTGCGGTTTCCACAGCAACCAAAATTCTTTCTTGTATTAAGAGAGGTATGGACTCCAGAAACAGAGACATTATTTTGCCCCTGTACAACTCATTAGTAACACCTCATCTGGAATATGCAGTTCAGTTTTGGGCATCTGTTCTCAAAAAGGATATCAGGGAACTGGAGAAAGTGCAGAGAAGGGCAACCAAACTAATAAGAGGCACGGAGGAGCTCAGCTATGAGGAAAGATTAGAAGATCTGAATTTATTCTCACTTGAGAAGAGGAGATTAAGGGGGGATATGATCAACATGTACAATTATATAAGTGGTCCATATAGTGAACTTGGTGTGGAGTTATTTACTTTAAGGTCATCACAAAGGACAAGGGGGCACTCTTTACGTCTAGAGGAAAAAAGATTTCATCTACAAATACGGAAAGGTTTCTTCACAGTAAGAGCTGTGAAAATGTGGAATATACTCCCTCCAGAGGTGGTTTTGGCCAGCACAGTTGATTGTTTTAAAAAAGGCCTGGATTCTTTCCTTAATGTAAATAATATAACTGGGTACTAACATTTTTAGGTAAAGTTGATCCAGGGTGAATCCGATTGCCTCTCGGGGAATCAGGAAGGAATTTTTTCCCCCGTTATAGCAAATTGGATCCATGCTTTGCTGGGGTTTTTTGCCTTCCTCTGGATCAACTGTGGGTGAAGGATTGTATATGGGATTATTTGGTTGTGTATGTGTGTGTATATATATAAAAATGTTTTTTTTTTTTTTTTTTTTGGTTGAACTGGATGGACTTGTGTCTTTTTTCAACCTGACTAACTATGTAACTATGATGATCTCTCCTTTTAAAACTGATAGCCTGTTTGCTGTGCTGATCCTCTGACTTCACTCATTTTTCACCTTGCTGACCTGGGACCTACACCAGTTAGCCGCAGTTAGGATCACTGACAGGTCAAGTGAATAACAATGGCATCTGAGAATCAATAGGTATATTAGGCAGCAAGTAAACATGTTGCCCATGAATTTGATGAGTTGAAGGCAGAAAAAATGGGCATCACAATTTGTTGTGTATTGGGCTGTGTACCCGCAGACCAGTCAGGGTGCCCATGATGACCCATGTGCACAGCCAAAAGTGCCTACAATGGGCAAGTGAGCATCAGAACTGGACCAAAGAGCAATGGAAGGAAGTCTGATGAACCATGTTTTGTTTTAAACCATGTGGATGGCCAGGTGCATCACTTACTTGGGAAGAGATGGCACCAGGATGCAGTATTGGAAGAAGGCAAGCTGGCAGAGGCAGAGTGATGCTTTGGGCAATTTTCGTCTGGGAAACTTTGAGTCCTTCCATTTATGTGTATGATTCCTAACCTGTACCACCTACCTAAACATTGTTGCTCACCAAGTACACCCCTTCATGGATATGGTATTCCCCAATAGCAGTGGCCTCTTTCATCGGGATAATGTGCCCTGCCACACTGAAACAATGGTTCAAGAATAGTTTGAGGAGCACAATGTGTTTGAGGTGTTGACTTGGTCTTCACATGCTCCAGACCTCAATCCAATTGAGCAAGTCCGATCCATGGAGGCTCCACCTTGCAACTTACAGGACTCAAAAGATTTGCTAATGACAGCTTGGTGCCAGATACCACAGCATACCTTCAGAGGTCTAGTGGAGTCCATGCCTCGATTGGTCAGGGCTGTTTTGGTGGCAAACATGGGGCTTACTCAATATTCGGGGGGGTGGCCAAAAGTTATGGCTGATCAGTGTATATGTAGATCGGATGTTCTGGCTTTACTCTGATTTCACTTCATGCATGCTTGCTCTAGGTCTGGGAGTACTGAAGTAATAAACAACCAGGAAACACACATTTTCAAAAAGAAGATCAGTAATGTTCGCTGACCTATCTTCCTAACTAGTTGTCTTTTTACCCAGGCTGACACAACTTGCCTCCCTCTTTCTTGTGCTGGTGCTTGCCTTGGGCAGGTACCTGGAGCTGGAGACAGGCGTGCACTAGCAATGCAGCTGTCTCCTTGCTAGCTGCGGCGTCAGGCAGTTATGTGCCAAGGAGGGAGGGGGCCAATCTGTCCAAAATTACAGCTTGAGTTGCTTGGCAGTAGAGATGGGTTTGAGTTCCCACGCGCCCGATCCTGCCAGGAAGCCGCCACTGCACACCGCTAATCACAGGCACTGAAACATTTCCCGATCCGCAGCTGCACAGATCAGGAAATGTGCCTGTAATTAGCAGTGTGCAGTGTCTGCTTCCTGGCAGTGGGATCTCAAACATGCCCGAGCCCATCTCTACTTGGCCATAAATCCTGCCATACATGGTTCTGCAAGGACTGGCTGAGATTTGAACCATGTATTGTACCCAAGTTTATTGATCAACTTGGGTACATCCAGCATGTCGGATTTTTCTAAATATGGTTACTGCCAGCAGCTATAGCCCCTGGCCGTAACCATCGAATTATGACGGCCGGGATTGCTCTCTGTATCCACAATGCTCTCAAGGCTATCGTTGTTTGATTTGCTCTCTGTGCCCCCCACTGGCAGAATACAATAGCGCAGCGGGAAGCATTCAGTCAGTGTTGATGGGGGGAATCGTGCCATTTTCTTTCTATCCACCTATGGTGGAAGGAAAGAAAATCATATCATCTATGACCAGTCCAAAATTAAGGTCCTAAATTTACTTTCTGAATACTGTAACAAGCAAAAGGATGCTTCTTTACTTTATTTTTCACATCATGTTAGTTGCACAAATTGTTTTCAAAGTGATAGTAAAAATACACTAAAATAATTGTTGGCGCCCACAAATGTGGCCATGTGGGCCACAAATATGAATCCTAGATCTTTATTGGGTTAAGAATGTAAAATTGTGCTATTGTGAGCCAGTGAAAATCAAAATATGCAAAACCATCTTCCACTAAAATAATGGAAAATGATATAATGGAGAAGTTTCTGAAAAAAAAAAAAACAGGTGGAAAGGCTTTATAATTTTGTACAACTGATGTACAAATACACTCTCTTGCAGAAATGTGGTAAAAATTTGCCTTAAACAATTTTGTCAGTTGTCAGAATTAATATGTCCTGTGAAAAAGCCATCGAAATGTCCATTTCAAGCTTTGATAAATACGCCACTATGTATAGCTTGGGACTAAATACACAGTTGTAAAAACCATAAAATTACAACTTAGTCATGCTCTGTTTGTCATTGATGGAGAAGTGGAAGTTATGCCCTTTTACCCACTGTTAATCATAGTCAAAGACTCTGGTAGTTTTACGATCCTCTAATGGATGATAACTATAGTTTCCAACAATTTTAATCCTGCAAATTTGATATTATATGAGCAAATGTAACCGTTTGTGATCTGATTTGTGGTTTAATTAAAACCGCGGACAAGGCAGATTTAAGCTTAGAGACTCATAACTCTGCACTCCTAATCCGATGCTGTGGGAATACATATCATTTTATAAAAAGACAAATATTATTAAAGAAAAAATAAAAAGCCCTTTGGTAATCCTGCCTAAGCAAAAAAAAAAAAAATGTACAGATCGCAATAAGACCTCCAAAAACTCAGCTTTAAAGGGAATTTTAATACTTTACATATCTGTAAATTTAGTAGGTTCAAGACTCATAAATAAAATGCGCTTTTTTATTTTTCTTAGTTTTTTTTTTTAATGCCATTTTGGTGAGATAAATACTGCAAATAAATTATTTCATCCGTCTGTTTTGTAGCCAACAGGTGGCACGTGTGAGGCAACAAAGTAAACTAAGTTACACGCTATTTTTACAACTATGTTGTGAATAGCCTGTGTTGTGTCCTGAATAGCAGGATATCAGGTTATACACAGATGAATGAGATGGGGAGATAGACCCCTCTCTCTCGCCTATTTGCATTTGGTAAACCAAACCCATGGTGTCCATTTGGATTTCAGTGTATACAGTCAGCAAATCCAGTGCTTGGCTTTCTTGCAGCACTGGCTTATCTGTGCTGAATCACCAGACAGCTGGCATTACCAACAGCAGGAATCGACATTATATATGAGTTCTGATATTTTTGCTCAAACTTAAGAAAATAGGGATTGAAGGGATTCATTGTTTTTTGGGTTGAGATGGCCTTACCTGGTGGCAAGTTTGTTTTATAGTTAGGCGTACATTCAGTGTTAACTTTATAATGAACCTGTTGCTTTGCCTTGCATTGGCAGGACCCACAACTGCTTAGGCTCCATGCACACTGGACGCTATCTGGGCTCTTCAGTGTCGGGCAGGAGACGCTGCTTACAAAACGTTCTATTTGCAGCGTTTACCGGCGTTTTTCGGCATTTTTTTTTTCTTCATTGGCTTCCATTGACTGCAAAAAACGCCAGACGCCGATAAACCGGCGTTAACCGGCGTTTACCGGCATCTGGTGTTTTTTGTGGTCAGGAGAACGACTTTTGAATGCCAATTCAGGGTGTTCAGATAACAGCCCAAAAACGCCACTGCTGATAAAAGACAATAAACGACCATGTGTGCATGGACACATAGGATAAAATAAAGTGGTGTTTTTGGGCTGTTAACAAAAAACGCTCAATCAACCAAAAACGGTTGTTTTTGAGATACAGTGTGCATGGAGCCTTATACTTTACTTTCCTTTACTTCCCTGACACTCTGTTCACCACCATGAGTGAGAAGATGATACCTTGTGTAAGTCATGACTTGGAGCTTACATAGGAATGACTACTGTCTCTTCACATCCATGTGATTGGGCGCTTAAGCTATACCAGACAGATATACAGTAAAACCTTGGATTGAGAGGAATTTGTAGACAAAACAAGAGAGATGACGGCACTTCCAGCATTAAAACTTCATATTTCTCAGCGGTGAGAGGCGGTGGTGCTGAGGACGGTCTATGTGGACAGCTTTACACCGGATGCCTGCATACTTAGATGTGCCTCTTTTAATCACCAACCATGTGAATTGCTAAATGTTGTACCTTCATTAAATGTAACCATATTGCTACACTTAGAGGCGCCTCTCTTCTCTTTTATACTCTGTAGCGCCTGCTGGATATTTCTTCTAATCCCCTTGTGGAGGCGGCCATTTGTGGATGGACATTTTATGGTTACACAACCTATCACATTGCTATAATCTTTTTATATGGACTATAAACTGAAGGACTTCTAAATAAATGGTTGTGGAACGAATCATCTGAGTTTCCATTATTTCTTAGGGGAAATTTTCTTTGATATACGAGTGCTTTGGAATACAAGCATCTTTCCAGAATAAATTATGCTCGCAATCCAAGGTTTTACTGTGTAGCAAAACCATTTCAATTGTATATTTAGCAGACCCAAAAAGAGTATAAACAGCAGTTCATTGTTGGGGTTTACATACACTTTAAATGTCAGAGGATGAGTTAAATTTTAAAATTAGTGAGAGAGGTTATGTTTGGAAGTAAAACAAGTGTTAAGGGCCGCACACACAGGCCGAATATCGGCAGCATTGGACGGTTCAAAAAAAAACAATCAACATTCGGCCCGCGTGTATGGCAGCTGGTCCGACAGAAGCCTGCCAAGGAGCATGAGTGAAGAAGATCTGCTGACCGCTGACCGAAGTGTCCTGGTGGGGGGGCTGTCCGCCTATCAGAACCCAATAGCTCATCAGGGGAGATTGCTGTACTAATGTCGGGTCGTTTTATTACAGCGGCTCCTCCCAAGCTCTTCAGTTTTTTGTTTTTTTTTCAGCCCACTGTGTTGAACGAAAAAAACTTTTAGTGTGTACCAGGCTTAAAGTGGATGTAAACCCGAAAAAAGAGTTCTGCCTAGTAGAGTATAGGATGTCATGTCATCTGTGCCCAGTCTTGCCACGAAGAGTTAATCCAGCTCTGAGCAATCCTCTTAACTTTTTTCAGTAGGAAAAAAACAGACACTCTGAGAAATATATGACTGTTTCTTCCCCCATGTTGACTGACAGCTCATTTCCTTATCTCATGCACGGAGCAGAAGAAGCTTCACACCCCCCCCCCTCCTTTCTTCTCCAGCTCCCCCAGGATATGCTGCTCCACACCTCAGCATGATTGGGCATGCTGACATTATGTGGAGACTTTCATGAATTTTGACAGGATGTTTCTCAAAACTCAGGAATAGGAGAGTATGAGAGTGTGGAGGTGGGTGGGGAGTCTTGTGATATCATGACTCCTCCCACCAATATCCAGCTAAGAGACCTACCTACTGACTCCGGAGATTTGTGGGGCTGCTACTGCTGAAGGGGGTGACATTTGTAAGGTAGGGATACACGCAGGAGGCTTGTACTGTGTATATATACATGAATACTGTGCCATTCGTTTATACTGGGGGAGTGGTGGGTTTACATCTACTTTAAGGGATGGGTGTTGTGAGGGTATGGATTTTTATGTTATAATGTTTCTGAAGGATTTTTGCCCATTCCCTGCATTAAGGTAAAAAACCTGAGTGCAGCCCCCCTCCCCTCTCCCTTATGCTTACCTGAGCCTGATCTTGATCCAGTGATGTGCACGAGAGCAGCCCTCTCCATCTTCATAGGCTCAGAGATAGCCATTGGCTCCTGCTGCTGTCTGTCACAGACAGTGAGGAGGGAACGTGGGGCGGGGCTGAGCCAAGCTCTGTGTGTCAATGGCTTGGTTGTGAGCCCACATGAGTGCCCCCATAGAAAGTGACTTGTTGGCAGGGGACCTGAGTAGAGGAGGATTGCGGCTGCTCTATGCAAAATTGCAAAAAAAGATTTATAGGGCTTTAAAATATATATATAAAAGTGATTTAGGTATGCAAATTAGTCATGGACTTAGTCAAGTAATGTTACTTGACTTTAAGTCCATGACTATTTTGCATACCTAAATCACTTTTATACATATTTTTAAAGGCCTATAAATCTTTTATAGGGTACACTAATTCATGAAAATGCTCCGTTCTTCATTACTTGGTGACAAAATGCACAAAAGAAAAAGGATTTTTCTTTTTTATACTGTAAATGTAACTGACAGTTGCAATACCACTAATGCAATGGCGTCTTCGTAGCTATTTTATGAAAGAAGTTTCCATCTTGTATGTGATCACTATATCATAACTGACACAGGGATTACATGTTCAGGAGTCACTCTGACTCTGTTGGTGACAGGCTGGGCTAACCTGGTTAAACCTACCATGAAAGAAATATAGAGGCTGCCAAAAATTTTCTTTAGACCTGGACAATGCTTTTCTTCCGAATCATATGCAGCTAAATGGCCATTTTTTTCCTAAAGGTAAAGGGAATAATCTTTCAGCACAGGCAGTAAATTGCATTTGTGATGCTTGTTATTGCTTGCCTGTTATTGCCTACATTGTACAGGTATTACAAGCAACGTTTGGACCAGACGCATCAACCATGGTGGGAAGCGCTTAAAAATGAACCCTTTCTGCTTAAAGTGTAAATCTACTTTTGTGGTAAAAATATAGCAAAAAAACCCCCATATATAACTGCTACACAAGCCATGTAATTTAATGTGCTTAAATATTATCTCCTCTTTCAATTTGCAGCCACTTTGATTTTCTGTAAATATCAATACAATATGGCAACCTGGACGCTTTCTATACACAGATGGTGTACAGAATGCTACCAGCAATGTAACAATTGCTTGTTTGATTGGCTCACTGATTTTCCCAGAAGTTTGCACTAAGATACAAATCAGATTTTAGACATCCCCTGCAACAATAATTTCATTTTTAGTGAAATGCTCACTCCTAAAGGGGTTAACCGCTTTTAAAGGGATTCAGACCTTGCAGCTTTCCTCATTAGATCACTGCATGTGTATCAGCTGTACAATAATGAAAATTCACTTCCAAATGGCTTTTTCTTTAGAGCAGAAACGGGTAGGAATCTGCTACAAAATTTATAAAAATTTCCTAAATGTATTAAAATGTACATAGATCACCCAGGGGAGATGTTTTTTTCTCAAAAAAAGTAAAGTTACTTTTTAAGGAACTGTTGGTGTTAAGCATGGCAAACATTGGGTTCCTGATTTTACATTCTTAAACCGTTAAACAGACAGACAAGTTATAGGTGTGTAGAACATCACAACTCCCTTTTTATTCTAGCTGTAATGTCTTAAAACTTTTTAGTGGCATATTACAGTAACACATTCCAGATAGAAAGCATTGGTTTCAAGGTCTGTCCTTAATCTTTGGTTAATCAGATAAAGCATGAGATTAGTTTCAGCCTTATTACTTACCTAGTAGATCTTTAGCCCGTTATTACAGCCTTTGAAATAGACACTTCATTAGCTATACACAGTTGTACTGTGTTTGTTTTAATTACGTATACTGATTAATTCATAGCATAAAACAAAATCTTTCATCTTTTTATTTTGTTTTTTTTAAATTATTTTTATTGAACATTTTGCACAGTGCCACCTTACATTTAGGCTTTGCAGGGCCATACTATCACAATATAATTTAGTTAGACCATACGCCGCACACTGTATCAAATTGGTCTGCATGGCTGTCGTCCCAGAAGGAAGCCTCTACTAAAGATGATGCACAAGAAAGCAACCTGTTTGCAGGCTGAAGACAAGCAGACGAAGGACATGTATTACTGGAACCATGTTAAACTTATTTGGTTCAGATGGTGTCAAGTGTGAGTGGTGGCAACCAGGTGAGGAGTACAAAGACAAGTGTATCTTGCCTACAGTCAAGCATGGTGGTGGGAGTGTCATGGTCTGGGGCTGCATGAGTGCTGCTGGCACTGGGGAGCTACAGATCATTGAGGGAACCATGAATGCCAACAAGTACTGTGACATACTGAAGTCGAGCATGATCCCCTCCCTTCGGAGACTGGGCCGCAGGGCAGTATTCCAACATAACAGCCCCAAACACACCTCCAAGATGTCCACTGCCTTGCTAAAGAAGCTGAGGGTAAAGGTGATGGACTGGCCAAGCATGTCTCCAGACCTAAACCCTATTGAGCATCTGTGGGGCGTCCTCAAATAGAATGTGGAGGAATGTAAGGTCTCTCACATCCACCAGCTCCTTGATGTCATCATGGAGGAGTGGAAGAGGACTCCAGTGGCAACCTGTGAAGCTCTGGTGAACTCCATGCCCAAGAGGGTTAAGGCAGTGCTGGAAAATAATGGTGGCCACACAAAGTATTGACACTTGGCCCAATTTGGACATTTTCACTTAGGGGTGTACTCACTTTTGTTGCCAGCGATTTAGACATTAATGGCTGTGTGTTGAGTTATTTTGAGGGGACAACAAATTTACACTGTTATACAAGCTGTACTCTCACTACTACTAAAAATGTGAGGGGTGTATAGCATATTATTCTAGTAGCAGTGCCAGTTCCACTCTCTTTTTTTTTTAATGCAATCACAATACAGTTGTAACACTGGTGCCTTAAAGTTGTTAAGCCACTACACTATAAACATACCATCCCCTCTGTAAAATAACATTATGTGCCCCTGTGTCTGTGTTATATTAAAAAAATGCATATTATACCTTATATCAGAGCGTCTGCTAGCACTCACATGACTCCTCGGCTCTCTCCTCTCCCTGGCTGACAGCTATAGCGGACAGGGCTGAGCACTCCCGCTGACGTCAGCCGGAGAGGAGAGTGAGCCGAGGAGTCGCGTGAGTGCCGGGAGACGCTTGGTATAAGGTATAATCTGCATTTTTTTTTTTTTATATAACACAGACACAGGAGCACAAATTGTTATTTTACAGAGGGGATGGTATGTTTGTGTAGTTATGAGTAGAGCAGGAGGGGAGGGCTGGGGAGTGCGTGGAGCTGACAGGCAGGGAGGGGAGGCAGGAGAAGAGAGCTGCGGATGACGGAGGCACGTAAACTGACCATGGTGTCAGGGCTTAGCAGCCATGATAAACCGTGGTCCTTTTACAGGGGAGAGGGTATAGCCAGGCAGCATCAGCCTGGTATTTTAGGTGATAGAAGGAGCCAAATTACAAAGCACAAGCACTGTGCTGTTATTCATGTTTTATGGGAACAGGATCCGTTGTTTTTTTTTTTTAGGGTAACAAACACTTTAACCACTGTCTAATAATAACAGAGACCTACTAAGTCTACCTAAAAGCAAAGCAACCATACCCACCTTCCCTACCCCCAACTCATCTCCCTTCACCCCAGAGTCCATTATTGAATCAGCAGAAATTGGTACACCTATAGTAGAGTGCCAGGACTAAAATAGAAACACCAATATACAAGCAAGTAGAGAACTAAATAAGGAGAATCCCTCCAGGCATCCGGATCCCAGGTAACCACTCTGTAGGGCCTCGCCCACACGTTAATCCTTAGTGACACTTCAATTCAAGACTTGTAGCATATAGCATCATAGGGACTCGAATACAGTTTTATAGCTTTTTATCGCTTTACTCCTATATGTTACAGTTTGTGACTGATTTTTGTTTTTCTGGTAATTGCCTAAAAATACACTTTTTGTTCAGTAAAAATTGTGCTTGCGGCCCTCCTACCCCAGTGCTCTGTTTATAGCAGTAACGGTCACAGCCCTCTTTAAAGGTAACATCACACAGTTTTGTATTGCAGAGATGGACATGGAGACATGCCTGACGAGGTCTATCGATGAGGTTTTAGTAGCGCCTATGAAACTGCACAATCAAATGTTATCCCCTGGCTTCTTTCAAATAATGACCATGCCAGAAAAGATCTAGGTGTACAAAGGTCTGCTCTTTGCACAACTGAATTCCCCTTTATAACAGCCAGGAAAATTCTGCCATTGTTCAAACAGGGGATTTATTGCATTAGTTCTAGGGCATTGCAAAGCTTCTCATTGATATATTACAATCTTTGTGCTATGTGGGTGATGCTTATTAAATCTGTGTGTTCTTGTAATGCTTTGCAAGGCAACCAAGGACTGATTAGTTACATTGTATTTTTTGGCCCATCAGTGTTGTCTAATACTACAAATGACAATTGCTTGGAGGGTCTTCATTCTCTTCTTTGTGCATGATTGTACACACATAGAAAACAAAAGCATACAAGCTCATCTAGAACATTCGTTTCTGGTTTCTGATAATTTGTTTTATTTGGGTCCTTTCACACGGACAAGTCTGCCCAGTGGACTCCGCTTTGCTCAGCGGGGAAACGATCTGCTGATCCCCACTGAGCAGACGGATGACAGGTCCGTCTCCACTCACTGTGCAGAAACGGACCTGTCAGAGCTCTACTCTCCTCTATGGGGAGATCTGATGGAAGCAGACCACCTGTCTGTTTTTCATCCGATCCGCCAGATGGATGGAAAATAGGGTCTCCATCCGTCTGGATTTCACGGAAGTCGATATCTGTCCACTGCCTCTTTCCTCTGCTATAAGCGGGAGTCACTTTTGATGGATTTTCCTGACCCCAAGAGCGAAATGGTGACTGGGAGGGATATCCAGCTGATTGACAGCCCCAACTCTGTTCCAGTGTGCTGTGTCAAGGGGGGGGGGGTTTCCCTTCCCTCCCCTCCAATCAGCTCTCGGAGCTCTCCTCACTGATGTAACTTCAGCTTTCCACCCCCTGATTTCAGAACTGAGAGATCCTGTGTAAATTCTGCACTTTGAATAGATGTAGGGAAAAGATTGAGGTAGGTAAATGGGTACAACTTATGTAGAAGGATCTGAGGCCAGTCACTTCACTTAGTATATGTGAGGGGCTACAACCACTTTAAGGGAAAACCAATACATTCTTAGTTGTCACCGGAGCAGGTGTTGAGAGGAAATCCTTCAATGGGCAGAAACGGTTTCTGTGACAACTGTCTAAGATTTCAATTCCATTCACATTAGAGAGATTTTTACTTCATTCCTTTTGCATCTTGAAGGCCAAGAAGTGAGGAGAAATCTCCCCAACGGGACCTAAACAGCACAAATAACTTGGTAGGGGTTTTAACCCTTTTCCCAATGCCATTGAAGACTAGAAAATGTTTTAGCTATATACACTTGAGTAAAAGTAGCAGGTTCATGTAACTTTGCCCCTTAGCAGCAGCATGTATTCATCTTGACTTTGCCCCACCACTGTGCTGTTCAACTGGGCAGTGAAGAGAAATATTTGGTACTTAAGGGTATGGGGAACATGTGACATGAGGAGATGGTTACATTGGGCCAAAATCTCTGGGTAATGGCTTGGTTTTTACACAGGGCGTCCTCTTTTTCCCTCCTGGTGGTTAGAAAGTGTTGGAGCAACAAATATCCCCCC
>BLSH010000605.1:1170802-1187686 GCA_018402905.1 Glandirana rugosa
GGAGAGGGGGGTATCCCCCCCCCCCCCCCCGGAAAACATCCAGACATTTATTTTTTTTCCCCCTGTTCTGTGGCCACACACTTCCTTCTTTTCTTGACTGGGTGAGAATTGGGTCGCCTCTTCCTGAAGCCTTTTGGGGTACTTATGTCACGCATCCTAGGATGGTTCAGGGCAATCTCAGAAACACTGTACATGTACAGAGATGCATCACAAGGGGGCCAGGTGCAGGGACCTGGAAAAGACACCCAGCCCCCTGATAATCAGTATAGAAGATGGTGGTGTGAGACCCAGTATGTGGTGGAAGGCTACACCACACAAATCTGTATTCAATAGAAATGTGACCGCAGTCAAGGTAAGGACGGGGGTCCTAAATGGGGGGAGAGGAATGAAGTTCTTCTTTAACCACTTAAGGACCGGAAGGATTTCCAGCTTTAGAACCGGAGCCCTTTTTGCGATTCGGCACTGCGTCGCTTTAACTGAAAATTGCGCGGTCGTGCAACGTTGTACCCAAACGAAATTTGCGTCCTTTTTTTCCCACAAATAGAGCTTTCTTTTGGTGGTATTTGATCCCCTCTGCGTCATTTCTGATCGCCGCTATAAACAAAAGAAGAGCGACAATTTTGCAAAAAAAAAAAAAAATTTCTTACTTTTTGCTAAAATACAAATCCAAAAAAAAAAATATAAAAAAACATTTTTTTTCACCGTTTTTGGCCGATTTATATTCTTCCTCATATTTGCGATAAAAAAAATCGCAATCTGCGTTTATTGATTGGTTTGCGCAAAAGTGGTCGCGTTTACGGATGATGAGAATTCATTTTTGGGGTTTTTATTTTTTTTTTATTTTTTACTATTAATGGCGGCGATCTGCGATTTTTAGCGGTACTGCGATATTGCAGCGGACATGTCGGACCATTTTGACACTTTTTTGGGACCATTGGCATTTATACAGCGATCAGTGCTATAAAAATGCACTGATTACTGTGTAAATGCCATTGGCAGTGAAGGGGTTAACCTGCAGGGGGCGCTCTAAGGGTTAACTATGTTCCCTGGGCGTGTTCTAACTGTATGGGGACTGCCCTAGCTGGGGAAGGGAAGTGGTCACAGCCTTCGTATACAGGAAGGCTGTGATCACAGCCCTTCCCCCTTCACAGAACGGAGGTCCGTGTTTACTTACACGGACCTCCGTTCCTTCGCTCCGGGGGGGCATCGCGGGTGGCCGGCGGCAATCGAAGCCGCTGCACCCGCTCCCTGGCCCCCCCCCGGACACAGTGAGCACGGGCGCGCCTCCGGCGGCGCGCGCTCACTAGGCGCAATCACGCGGCCGCTGTCATATGACGGCGATCCGCATTACAGAGCCACTTTGCCGCCGTCAATTGCCGATTGACGGTCGGCAAGTGGTTAAAAGAGAAGTAGGGCCAAAGCTCTTTTGGCCTTGCTTTTCCTGTGGGTCACAAGAGTGCACTTTGGTCTGCACCCCTGTGACTCGTTTTTCTAAAGTCCACTGTCTGCTGAGGTCACTCAGCTGGTCTAGGCTCTGGATCAATCCCTACTTTAATAATAGGATGCGCCCCGGGGAATCAGGGTAAGGGTCCTTCCTCTTCGGAGGAGGACCTAATGTACACCTTGTGCACTTTTTGTGTCTTCACTTGTGTGTTGTGCACTTTTTTTATGCACCGGGTGGAGTCTGAGTGGGCTTAAAAAAAAAAAAATCAGGATCTACGAGGTGCCGGGACTGCCAGCTGGCTCAGCCACTTAGCGAGCCACTGGGAGACTGAGCCAGCCGTCCCACCCCCTCTACATCCTTGCACTTCAGTGAGTACTGGCAGTCACCGTCTCTCTGCTCACTGAAGGCTGAGAACCAAGCTTTTACCGGTCTTTGAACGCTCAGCTCTCTGTAGAGGCAAACATTTATCCCTTAGGGCTCATGCACACAGGACGTTAAAAAAAGTTCTAAAAACGTCAGTAGCTTTGTAGTGAGTTTTTCAGCTACTTGCAATAGCATTCTTGAGCGTTTTTTTTTTTTTTTCTTTCTTCAATGGATCAAAAATGTTGGTGAGCTACGTTTTTGAGCAGTAGTTTTTTTTTTTTTTTTTCTTCTTTTCCTCAATGGTTCAAAAACGTTAGTGAGCCGCGTTTTTACAGCTGAAAAACTTCTCTCAGAACCCTCTGGTCTTGGGTTTTTTTACAGCTCAAAAACGCCCCAGCTAGAAACGGCTGATAACAGCCTATGTGTGCATGAACACATAGGATAACATGATGGAGAGTTTATTGATTGTAGGAAAAAATGTCTGAAGCTAAAAACAGCTGCTGTAAAAACGTCCTGTGTGCACGAGGCCTTAAGGCGAAATGTATACCATCACAGCAATAACTGCTCTATGCTATCACAACAGGAATAGTCGTAGTGATGATAATATAACTCTGAAAATTTTAATGTGGCTGCAAAAACGCAATGAAAGTTTTGGAGCCTAGATATAATACTCCACATTATCTGCTCTGAAAATCCTGTACTAAATGTCAGCATCCAAATGATCTAAAAGAAAAAAACAAAAAAACTTAAATAATTAAAGAGAAATCGAACAAAGAAGCGTTCAATGTAAAATATTGACTGTACATTAAAATTTATTTTTTTTTCTGTGTATTTATTTTAATGCTGGTTATTTCTCATGATGGCTATTCTATTCCCCAGCAATAAGGACGATGCACTTATAACTTTATGCTTTTTAATTACTGCCAGTACAAAATCTTCTCGTTATATAACGAGCTCTGAGACTCGCTTGGCTGGCCCAGCGTAAGGCTGAGATGACGGACACAGATCCTAATTGTAACACTACTAGTGCTTCTTCTTCATGAGTTATTAGGCTTAGTTAAAAGCTGTTTTAAAAGCGCAAGTACCAATTTTTGTGTGCTGCCAGACCAAACTATTTCAATGCAAACATTTCACACATTTTCTTTCAGACGTCGCTGGCCATGCGGTTTGCCCAGGAATCGTTCGGAAAACAGTACAAACAAACAGTAGGACTGGACTTCTTTCTGAAGAGGATGACATTGCCAGGTGAGGTTTTTTTTTTTTTTTTCTTTTTTGGTTTGTGGGTTCAGGACCATCTTATGCCCAGGATTAATGGTGAAATTTAACTTTACAAAAACAAATAGCTGGCATTATTTTTTTGACTGACTTGTGTGCTTTCACAATACTTAAAGGGAAGAGAAACAGAATTTACTCATTTTATGATTAACACCAATTATTATTTAGCTCGTTTTTTTCAAGTGTTTTATATAGTTTTCTAAAAATTAGCTTGGTGGTTTTTGGTTGGCAGTTTCAGTGCTGAAAATTTCATCTGACGCATTTTTTAGCATTGGAGGTATTTGGGTTTAGAGGAGGCTAAATGGACTTTCACGGTACCATATGACTTGAAGTAGACAGTATATATAAAAAATTATTTTTAGTGATACAAAATAAAAGACACTCTTCATAAAAAAGGGGGTAAACATTCATATTTAGCATTACTTTAACCACTTCCTTACTGGGCACTTAAACCCCCCTCCTGCCCAGACCAATTTTTGGCTTTCAGTGCTGTCGCATTTTGAATGACAATAGCGCGGTTGTGCGACGTTGTACCCAAATAAAATTTACGTCTTTTTTTTCCCCACAAATAGAGCTTTCTTTTGGTGGTATTTGATCACCTCTGCGTCATTTCTGATCGCCGCTATAAACAAAAAATGAGCGACAATTTTGCAAAAAAGAACAATATTTTTTACTTTTTGCTAAAGTACAAATCCATTAAAAAAATAATTCATCAGTTTTGGCCGATATATATTCTTCTACATATTTTTGGTAAAAAAAAAAATCGCAATCGGCGTATATTGATTGGTTTGCGCAAAAGTTATCGCGTCTACAAACTATGGGAATTGATTTATGGCGTTTTTATTATTATTATTTTTTTTTTAACTAGTAATGGCGGCGATCTGCGATTTTTATCGGGACTGCGATATTGCAGCAGAAATGTCGGACATTTTTTACACATTTTTGGGACCAATGACATTTATACAGCGATCAGAAATGTAAATATCCACTGATTACTGTGTAAATGTCATTGGCATTGAAGGGGTTAACCTGCAGGGGGCAGTGAAGGGGTTAAGAAATGTTCCCTGGGTGTGTTCTAACTGTGGGGGGGGGTGGGGCTGGCCGGGACATAGCAGATCTAACTGATCCCAGTGACAGGGATCAGTAGATCTGCTATGTCCCCCTTTACAGAACGGGGAACCGCCGTGTTTACAACGGCGGTTCCCCGTTCTGCTGCTCTGTCAGGCGATCGTGGGTCTCGAGCGGACATCGAGTCCGTCCGACCCACGGGCACGCCCGCGCGCCGCTGCTGCCGCCAGGGGGCGCGCCGGGAGCGTGCACAGGGGACGACATCAATGGACGTCGTCCCGGCATTTGAGATCCACGCTGGAGCCGTACTTCGGCTACAGCGCGGATCTGGAGGGGTTAAAGTGGTTGTCAACCCGTGACAACCACTTTAATCTACAGTTGAAGCGGAGTTCCACCCAAAAGTGGAACCTCCGCTTTAGGCGATCGGAAGTGGAAGGTCTCCTTCCCCCTCCCTACCGAAGTCTTCTGGGACACAGGACAGGTCCTAGAAGACTTCGGGACCAATCACAAAGCGCAGCGCCGCTCGCGCATGTGCAGTGTGCGCCCGGCCGTAAAGCAGCGGCCGGGTGCCCACAGTAGCAATGTGGGAGCCACGGAGGGGAGGGGGAGAGGAGCGAGGCTCCATGCGGCTCCATCGCTGGACCGGGAGACAGGTGAGTGTCTGTTTATTAAAAGTCAGCAGCTACACTTTTTGTAGCTGCTGACTTTTAATAAACAGAAGGAAAGGGTGGAACTCCACTTTTATCCCATAATAAGGCTTACCTGTAGGTTCCTTGCATATCTCCTAAACCTGCACAGTTTAAGAGATATGCAGTCTACTTGCATGTGCCCACGTCATCGGGCCCATGCGCAGTGAAGAAACAGTCTCCGTGCCGTTCCTTCACTAAGACCGTGCCATGACTGGCGGCTCCCGCGCGCACGCGACTCTGGCCGGAGATTGCGGCCCCGGAAGGAAGAGGGGCAGAAGATGGACGTGGCCTAGAGCGGGGACATCGTTAGACATTGCGGGCTTCCAATGCAGGTAAGTGGCACATAATGGGCTAATGTGCGATGCATACTAGCCCATTATGCTTTTACATTGCATGGTAACATAGAGGAAGTAAACCCCATCAGGGTTTACTTTTTAATTGCATGTGTAGTGTTTATGCTTTTTACACCAAAACATCCGATTCATAAGACTGGAAAATTAATTTGCACATAGAAAAGTTAATTTCTTAACCACTTCAGCCCCGGAAGGATTTACCCCCTTCATGACCTGGCCATTTTTTTGCGATACGGCACTGCGTTGGTTTAATTGACAATTGCGCAGCCCTGCGACGTTGTTCCCAAATAAAATCGATGTCCTATTTTTTTTCTACAAATGGAGCTTTTTATTTTTTGCATTGTAAACAAAAGAATACCGACAATTTGGAAAAAAAAACAATATTTTTTACTTTCTAAGTCACACCCAATAAAAATATGTAAAAAAATCACATTTATATATCAATTTAGGCCAATATGTTTTCTGCTACATGTTTTTGGCAAACAAAAATCCCAATAAGCGTATATTGATTGGTTTGCCCAAAAGTAATAGCGTCTACAAACTATGGGGTATATTTATGGAATTTTTATTTATTTATTTTTACTAGTAATGGTGGCGATCAGCGATTTTTAACAGGGAGGCAACATTGTGATGGACAAATCTGACACGAAGTGACACTTTTTGGGGACCGGTGACACCAATACAGTGATCAGTGCTAAAAAAAATGCACTGTCACTGTACTAATGACACTGGCAGGGAAAGGGCTAACATCAGGGGCAATCAAAGGGTTAAGTGTGTCCCTTGGGGGTGCTTTCTAACTGTGGAGGATGTGCTTTGACTATGGGAAGACAGAGATCTGTGTTCCTGCTTAGCAGAAACACAAGCATGCGAAGAGATTTGACCGCACTCCGACAGATTGAAATATCGTAGGCTTTATTAAAAAATACAAAAATTTGCCAGTGAAAGTTGAGGCAGACAAGGACACAAATCCACAAAGACAGGCAGGTTAACGCGTTTCACAGACTACATGTCCACTTAATCATAAGAGGGTTATGATTAAGCGGACATGTAGTCTGTGAAACGCGTTAACCTGCCTGTCTTTGTGGATTTGTGTCCTTGTCTGCCTCAACTTTCACTGGCAATTTTTTGTATTTTACAATAAAGCCTATGATATTTCAATCTGTCGGAGTGCGGTCAAATCTCTTTGCATGCTAGTATTCCCTGGACCACGGACCAGACCATGCACCTGATTTTTTAATTTTTTCTATTCACATCTGGAGCAGTTTCACCCTCCTTCCCTTCAATATTAGCAGAAGCACAAGATCTCCATTTTCCCCTCTGGCAGAACAGCGATCTGCCTTGTTTACATAGGGAGACCGCCGTTCTGCCTCTCCTCAGAACGATTAGGGGCTTCTGCTGTGTCCAGTCACAGTGGGTGTGGGTCGCTGGCAGCATGTGCCCCAGACCCTGTGCACAAAATCATGTAGCTGTACGTGATTTCCCTCAGGAGGGCCGTCCTGCCGCAGTATATCTGTGTGGGGCGGTCCAGAAGCGGTTAAAGCAGAGCTCCATGTTCCTTCAGAAAAAATTATAAATCAGCAGATACAAATACTGTAGCTGTTAACTTTTAATATTAGGACCCTTACCTGTGCTGCCGCCACTTTCTAGGGTGAGGGAAACCGGCAGTGAAGCCTTGCGGCTTCAGAGCTGGTTCCGTACTGCACATACGCGAAGATTGCTGCGCTTTGTGATTTGCCCAGCAGTGGGGAAAGTAGGAGGGGGGGTTAACTTCCAGATGAGTTTGCCGCAGCGAAGTCAGCCGGAGGTGGGAGTGGGTACCTGTCAAAACCCCCTCTGAAAAGGTACCAAATGAAGACAGATGACATAACTGGTGTCTCATTCAGTCCTGTTGCGAGCCCTAAAGCAGGTGGAGCACAAAGTGCATTTTGAAAAGTACACCGCTGTGCTTTATAATTTTTTTTTTATTTTTTTTTTGGGGGTAGGCCATAGGGCTGCTTTTTAAATAAGAGCAGAGAGAGAGAAGAGCAGTAGAAGCATGAATCGCACTCACTCGATCATGTCTGGGGTTCTGCTTGTAGCCAGCCGACCCCAACGTGGCTCATTCTCAGTCATTTCCCATCTTTCCGTCACAAAAGTGTTTGAACCAGTTGTAACCACATTTTCTACTCAGGGCTTCCATCCTGTACACTTGCACCAACATTTCCTTCATCTCTTCAGTGGTTTCCCCAGTTTTTAGCAGAACTTGATGTTCACTATTAGCTACATTGCACTGTCACTCATCCTCCCACATTGACCACGTTCAGCTGCCCACATCGGGTTTACGCTGATGGTCACGCGTACTCCACGCTAGGTGGTACTTCTCGATGTGTCTCTGGATAGCCATTTGCATCTGCACACACCTGGCCCATGTTGCTCTTAAGATATCAGACCAGTCAGCGAACATTTTAGACACACCTCATATATTGTATTACTGTGACGGAAGCACAGCATGTTAAAGTGGTTGTCAACTCGTGACAACCACTTTAACCTGCAGGTAAGCCTATGATGAGGCTTACCTGTAGGTGCCCTGCATATCTCCTAAACCTGCACGGTTCAGGAGATATGCAGTGTATTAGCTGTGCCGACGTCATTTCAACACATGCGCAGTGAAGAAACGGCCTCTGCGCCCGTTCTTTACTGTGATCGTGCCATGACTGGCGGCTTCCGCACATGTGCGGGAGTGGCGTCACGCGACTCCGGGCAGTCACAGAGCTGGAGTCGCGGTCCCTGAAGGAAGAGGGGCAGAAGATGGACGCGGTCATCGTTGGACGTCACAGGCTTCGTTTGCAGGTAAGTGACACATAATGGGCTACTATGCATAGTAGCCCATTATGCTTCTAGTTTACAGGGGTATATAGAGGAAGTAAACCCTATCTGGGTTTACTTCCTCTTTCAAATGTGAAACAACATTTTAAAACCTGTAGTATATATTAGCTAAACTAAGCTAGGTGTATTTGCAGATATATATAAAACATTTTTAAAAAGACTATGCCTTACCTTTTAAAGGCTTCTTGCTTTGGCTGTGTATTCAGAAAGTCCTTTTAGCATAAAGTTGTAGTATTTTACTGTTAATATAGTGCCGCGGCTATGGAATATTGCACTAAATTAATAACATTCCGTACAAAAACTCATTCAGCACTCCGCACAATCATTCTCTTTTAAAATAATACCTACATCATTTCCCATGCAAAAAAAAGGTTATTTATAAGAAACAAAGCATAATGTTCTTAATGGAAATAACTAATCTCATACGTGTTAAAAAGGTATAATATAGCTATGTAACCACTGAGTTCTAATATGTGAATGCTGTCTTATGCAAGGCAGCATGAAATTGCTGGCATTAAATAGACCACTAAAATTTAGTGTCCCTAGACAGCCATAAAAATACAGTTTGAGCATTCAAGATGTTTCAGTTCATAGTGCAAAGGAACCATTTAGATGCGAGTTGCAGCACATTGCATGGAAAAAGAGGACTGCTGATGCTAGTTAACCATTTTATGGCCAGAAGGCACAATATATTTCAGACCGCACATGCCAACAGCAATGCTGTGTGTGTAAAGCAAAGTGGGTGGGATTTAAGAGGCCATAGAGTGCTATAAGTGCAGATTTAAGTGCCAGTAAACTTACATTACATCTTGGTTTGTTTAAAGGGCCAGTTAGTAACAACTGCCCACACATATACACATATTTAGTATTTGTGTTTGGTGTAAAAGTGTGTGTCCAGAGCTTTTTTTTTTTTTCTTTTTTTTTTTTTAGAGTGGAAGATGTCTGAGACAAAATAAAGTTCTGATTATGCTAAGTGATACTCTTGTTTAAAACAATACTATAGGTAAAAATATTGTATGTAAATGTATGGGGGATAATACTTGTATATGTGTTTTTTTAATTTCTTGGTAAACAATGAAACATTTGGAAGAAAACATTTTTCTTAGTTTCTGTAAAATGTTGCAAATATGTAATTTCTCCTCTTCACTGATGTGTGCTGATGGGGCTGCACTGATGGGCATTGATGGGGCTGCACTGATGGGCATTGATGGGGCTGCACTGATGGGCATTTATGGGGCTGCACTGATGGGCATTTATGGGGCTACACTGATGGGCATTGATGGGGCTACACTGATGGGCATAGATGGGGCTGCACTGATGGGCATTGATGTGCACTGATGAGGCTGTACTGATGGGCACTGATAAGTGGCACTGATGGGGCTGCACTGATAATTGGGGCACGGATTATCAGCATAAACAATGTACTCACTGTGCCCTGACAGTCTTGCCAGTTATCTGCTCTCCTTTCCTCACACAGACAACCCATGGGTAAAGAAATGTAGATAACTGGCAAGTCTGTTTTACATGTGACCAGTTGTAATTGGACACAGCTGATCACATGGTAAAGGGTTGCTTTGATTGGCCCTTTACAGCGATCTGTGTTCAGTTGTGTCCAAAACTTGCCCCAGGGGGCTTGGGGGAGGCGCGCCCATGGGAGGAAGTCCATGGACGTCCTCCCAGAACTGGAAAGCTACACTGTAGCCATCTTTTGTCTATAGCGCGGGCAGAAAGCAGTTCATTTTTTATTTTTCTTTCCACATTTGCATGCAGACAAGGCTATCCAGCAAAAGTGGCAATTACAGTCATTGGTACAAAGCAGATAACACTGGTGAAGTGCTTGCAAATGTCACCTTTTTCTGGTTTTAAACTTTTTTCTAAAACAAAAAAAAAAATGTTGCTGTAACTCCTTAGAGTGTTAGCTAGAGTTGGACTTTAATTTGTTTGGTCCTTGCCTAAACTAAATTTCCATTAAAAGCTGTCCATACCCTGATTAAATTAAGGGCAATTCCTCTAAAATTAAAGTTGTTGATGGCCTTGTTGGTGCCACCCAGCTTGACAAGCCAATTGAAAAATTTACTGAATCAGGTGGAAAATTATTGGCTGAACAGGGACTGCAATCTGAGATGCAGTCACTGTTTGGGTATTCAAATAGCCATGGGTGCTGCAGCTGTCTGAACACAATAGCTGGCAGTGCACATTGCGTAATACACGTTGTTTAGTATGGGTGGATGAATCTTGATTTTTCTCTTGCTCATTAGATGTGAAGGTAGTTATCAGTTTTTAGGTATAGCTATTTCTTGTTAGTCCTTTTTTTAGTATTTACATTGAAGGACACATTGGGGTTGATTTACTAAAAGTGGAGAGTGCAAAATTCAATGCAGCTGTGCATGGTAGCCAATCCGCTTCCAGTTTTTTTTTTTTTTTTTTTTTTTTATGTCAAAGCTTAATTGAGCAATCTGACGCTAGAAGCTGATTGGCTACCATGCAGAGCTGCACCAGTTTTTGCACTCTCCAGTTTTAGTAAATCAACCCAATTTTGTCTGAAATAACTAAAAAGCACTATGACTACCAAACCATATTGCATTTTAGATTTATAGGTAGTTTAAAGATATACTGTTGAGACCCAAAAATATCTTACTAACCTATCTCTGTAAAAGAGCTCTTTTTTTTTTTTTTTTCTCGCATTCTGTATTTGTAGAGTTATAAATATACAAAGAATTTGGAAATGAAGGAGAACTTTTCCATCAATATAATTATATAGATAGATAGATAGGTAGACAGATATATATAGAAATATATATATAAACAGGGGACAAGGTTTATCCGCACACAAAACCTGGAAATGAAAAACAGTTGGTTGATGATAAGGAATTTGGCAAATAAAGCATGGTGTCCAACTAGTGGGGAGAATGCATTATCACAAGGCATATCACGCAACAAATGCTGATATAGCCCCAGTCAGTGCTGATAATTGTAATTGCATAACATTTTCCAAGTATAGCGAAATATCTTGGTAAGAAGAGTTGTGAATGATGACAAGACCTGAAACAGAAGCTATACTTCACATCATATGGTAATCAAGATGCTCAAATAAAAGTAGGAAAAAGAAAAGGAGCATTAATAACTTAAGAAAAAACAGATTTGCCGAGCGGAGAGGTGGCAGAAACCACCCCCTAGGATAAAGAGTACCAAAAGCAATAGGAGGAGGTACCAAGAAAAGCCATATCAGCCTACCTAGATTTGTTTGAATTCCTCTGAAAATGAATATTCAGTCCAACAAAAAAAGTTTTTTACATTGCTCTTCCCTACCCTTCTATAAACAAGGTAGTTCCTCCATACGTCTGATGTCCTCCACTCTGTAGAGCCATTGCGGTATAAATGGGGTGTTGGTAGATTTCCATAGTGTGGGAATGCGTGAACGTGCAGCAATAAGTAAATGCCGCACTATGGGTTTCTTGTAGGCTTTCATAGGATTGGTATTGTGGTATAAAAGAAAATGAGGGCGAGTCCGGGACATCTCTATCAGAAGAAAAGCAGTTATATTCGCCTCTTCGGTGGGCCTTATCTCCTGTCTTTGCTTCATTCAAGTGCTATAGACTCTTCAAAATTACATATTTCTGGGGGTTTTGGTTGTCTGTGTTTTCAGATGCACACCATGCTTTCATCCTACAACCACTCCCTCAGTACAGGACACAGCAGTGATGTTGGGGTCAGAACATGGAGTCACAATGCGTGACATGACACAGGCAACCAACAATTTGGAAATTGTCAAATGCTGTAGAGTCTGAATGAAGACTGCAGCATTTAATGAAGATAGGAGACAGGAGCCACTGGAGGGTAACAACACTTACAGATAAAAACATCAAACCCTCTCTCCCTCCTTTTCTGAAAATTTTAAATCCTATTAGCCCTTCTATACAGAAAATATTATACCCTTACTTCCAGGCTTGCATGTCTAATTTTCAGTACTTTGTTCTTCTGAGTTAGTATTCTGCTCTCTGTGTACGTGCCAGCTGTATGTTCTAGAATAATTTCTGGTCCCTACCTAGCTCAACTGATGCCTACAGGCAGCACATTACTTCGTATGGCTTGGTCCAGCGAATGTTCACTAAATAGAGCCTAGCCATGGGAAAGCAGTTGATCAATGTTCAAATTCTGGAAGCCATGAAGGATGGAAAAGGGGCTTTTATTTATAAGTGCAACTGGCTGGATGCAGGACTCACACATTCACTCAAAGCCATGTTTGGCAAATAGTATAAAGTTACAGAATTTTCCAGTTTTAAATGCTTTTGGGGCAATTCCACCCCCTAGAAGCAGTGTTCTGTTTTCATTAACCAGCATGAGATCTCCTTCTATACTGTTGGAGTAATAGTGCCCTACATAAACATCAAGGCTTCCACTGTGTCCCTGTGATCTTAAAGGATACGGTCAAAGACAACTACAGTAATTGGTCTGATAGTCTTTCTGAAAGATCAGTTATTCTGCATAATTGAAGCCCTCGGGTTATTTATCCTACTACAGTTTTTTTTTTTTTTGTAATTATCTTTGATCCCATGATAAAAGGATAACATAAATGTCTAAAATAAAAGGCCCTGTGCAGAGAAGACCTTTAATACCTACCTCTTGTTGCCTGTGCTGGCTGAAGAATCTTCAGAATCCAGTAGTCTTGCTTTCCTGGTCCCCCACCGCAGTGAAGTAGTGACCTAGGGGCAGCAAGAGAACTTACAGCACTTCCTCTCCTGGTGACACCTGTTTTCTTTCTTCAGCTTGTGTGGATGTTTCAAGAGAAACCTTGAGAATGGAAGCACAGAGCGCATCAAACAAACAAACAAAAAAAATTGGTTGGGGATTGTTTCCTTTAAAAATCAGTCACAGCCTGAGTATAAAAGCCTGCCAGCATTCTGCAGAAAAGGACCCTTGCTCTCGGGGATGCAGTAGTCTCAGAGGTCCAACACACTCTATGCTAAGTCCCAGAAAGCATGACCTTTGCCGATTACACCGCTATATTTCTGTGCCTAATCAACAAATGGATTGTGCCTGGCGTATGGGGTGTGAACTGCTTGCCAGTAGCCTGGCAGACAGCTCACTTACAGCTCACTTGTCTCTCTCTCTCTGCCCAAGCAGTGGACACACTTGATGGGCAGAGCCAGCCTTTAAGCAGGGAAATCTCTCATCCTTGCTTGCATGTCTTGCTGTTAACCCTGGCAAATGTGGGGTTAACAGCCTTTCTTCCCCCTCGCCCTTGGCTGAGCATGGGAGTGGGTAAAGAAAACCGAAGCAACCAGCTGCAGCCCGCCTGCTCTATGCTGTGTCTTGCATAGCACAGCATAGAAAAAGAAGAAGATTATTCCTAATTAACAAAGGGGCCCTCCCTCCATTAGTTAGGTGCCGAAATGCTCTGTTTTGTTTGTTTGGAAGTGTGGTGCAGGCTTATTAAATAAAGTCTGCACCACTCTGTTAATTCCTCCATTGTGCCAGAAGGTCCCTTTTTGACAGCAGCAGCTATATTTATACAGAAAATTCCTGCTGTCATTTTGACAGTAGTAAATTGCAGGCAAATGGAAGGGGAGGAGTGGTAGCGGGGCAGAAGGATAAGGCATAGGATACTCTGTGTACTTCGATGGTGTTTTTTTGGACATGTGTAATACACCCACAGTAGGTGCAGATTATTAAAACATTTTTCATTTGCAACTTTTCAAAAATATCAGCATTGAGCTATTTATAAAGTATGGACTTTGTTATTGTTTATAATGACACTTGCGTTCGAAAAAAATATTTTTCAAGTG
The DNA here is from genome assembly GCA_018402905.1 of Glandirana rugosa. NCBI lineage: Eukaryota > Metazoa > Chordata > Amphibia > Anura > Ranidae > Glandirana > Glandirana rugosa. The sequence goes on from BLSH010000605.1 coordinate 1,184,646, forward strand.
GTTTTAGCAATGAGTTTTACCACTGGAAAAACCACCCAATATTTTTTTTTTCTTTCTTGCATATTTGTCTCCATGCACACACTTTTTAAAACCTTACCTTAATTAACCGATTGAGATTAAGATACCTTTTTTTTTTCCTACTTTTCCCTCTCTCCCTGCCCTCAGTATACCATGAGCACAGGAGGGTCCTGTGACGCTTTGCAGAATAATACCAGAGACCCTGCGACAGTGAAGGCGTTAATTGTACAGCGGTGTTTAACCCAAATCACATAAATATTTTCGGAGACCATTACATGGCAAATACCGGTCCATTCTGGAATGCTTGTAACCCAGCGCTCTGTGTAGTCTAGATGCAGTCACTGTGCACATTTTATAGCTTAGTACGGTGGACCACTGAATTGGGAATAACAGAAAGAGATCTGCTAGGTTCACAGACAAAATACCTCCAGGAAGTTTGTGGGCACCAGCCAGCAGAAAGGTCTCTACTGTGCAGAAGATATTTTAAGCCCTTCGTGCTAGAAGTGGGCAGGCGCGTGTTTTCACTTACATATTGGCCGTGCAGCACTTAAATTTTAGGTTAACCAAAGAACCTAGCATAATTTTATGAGTTTACTAACTGAATTTCAGGGTGGCATTATACCAGTAATCAAATGATCCCCATCCTCAATCATAGCTTCAGTTTTTAAGCTGCTCTCTTTTAGGAACTATTAATATTTGAAATATTTATATCTCTTTCTATTAATTCCTGATGAGATTTTACATGCTTTTTAAAACAGAACTCACACGCTGAGCTGATTACTCAATTTCCTAAAGAGGTCCTGTCACTACGTCCTACCCTCACAATTAAATACAGAATGGCAATCTGTATTGGACATGGGCTGCCTGCTGCAACAGTTCGAAGCAAAGATTTCAGCTAGAAAATTAACACTTTCTGGAGGTTTGGATGGATCATGAGACTTGTAGGCCGCTCGCATACTGGAAAAGTTTATAAATATTTGCTTATAAAAGTTATTTTATAAAAAAAATATCCCAAGCTTTGAACATCTCACAGAGCTCTGTTCAATCTATCATCCGAAAATGGAAAGAGTATGGCACTATTATAAACCTACCAAGACATGGCCGTCCACTTAAACTGACAGACCAGGCTACCAGAGCATTAATCAGAGAAGCAGCCAAGAGGCCCATGGAAACTCTGGAGGAGCTGCAGAGATCCACAACTCAGGTGGGAGAATCTGTCCACAGGACAACTATTAGTCGGACACTCCAAATATGGCCTTTATGGAACAGTGGCAAGAAGAAAGACATTGTTGAAAGAAAGCCATTAGAATTCCTATTTGCAGTTTGCGAGAACCCATGTGGGGGATACAGCAAACCTGTGGAAGAAGGTGCTCTGGTCAGATGAGACCAAAATTTTAAATTTTAGGCCTAAAAGCAAGTCGTATGTGTGGAGGAAAACGAACACTGCACATCACCCTGAACACACCATCCCCACCGTGAAACATGGTAGTGGCAGCATCTTGTTGTGGAGATACTTTTCTTCAGCAGGAACAGGGAAGCTGATCAGTTGACGGGAAGAAGGATGGAGCCAAATACAGGGCAATCTTAGAATAAAACATGTTCGAGTCTGCAAAAGGCAAGACTGGGGCAGAGGTTCACCTTCCAGCAGGACAACAATCCTAAACATACAGCCAGAGCTACAATAGAATGGTTTAGATCAAAGCATATATACAGTATCTCACAAAAGTGAGTACACCCATCACATTTATGTAAATATTTTATTTTATCTTTTCATGTGACAACACTCAAGAAATTACACTTTACATTGTAGCAAAGTAGTGAGTGTACAGCTTGTATAAAAGTGTTGTCCCCTCAAAATAACACAACACACAGCCATTAATCTCTAAACCGCTGGCAACAAAAGTGAGTACACCCCTAAGTGAAAGTGCCCAAAATGGGCCTAAAGTGTCAATATTGTGTGTGGCCACCATTATTTTCCAGCACTGCCTTAACCCTCTTGGGCATGGAGTTCACCAGAGCTTCACAGGTTGCCACTGGAGTCCTCTTCCACTCCTCCATGACAACATCATGGAGCTGGTGGATGTTAGACCTTGCACTCCTCCACCTTCCATTTGAGGATGCCCCACAGATGCTCAATATGGTTTAGGTCTGGAGACATGTTTGGCCAGTCCATCCCCTTTTACCCTCCGCTTCTTTAGCAAGGCAGCGGTCATCTTGGAGGTGTGTTTGGGGTCGTTATCATGTTGGAATACTGTAAAATAAAAAGATATCTGCGCTACCCACAATAATGTGAAAAGATAATGAATGATACACAGCAGCCTACTATAAGGGATGTAGATAGTGGTCCCTGTCATAAATAAAATATATAAAAATAGCGGCGCTTCAATACATGAAAAACCATTTGATTTTGCAGCAAGTATTGATCAATCTTCAGTAATAATTTGACTCAATAATATAGCTAGCTTGATATAGTCCAATAATAGTTCATAAAAATGTTCCAAAGGCTTAGATAGCAGAAACTTCACTTCCAATAGCAAAGGCACCCAGTGATGAAGATGTAGAAACACCAAAACGTTACACTCAGTGTCCACCACCAATAATGCGGGGCCGCTTACCAGAAAACATGTGGCTTCCAAACTAATGGAAAAGCCAAGAGAAGCTTGCAGGGACGTATTACTCCCTTATGGAACCGGCTGTAACAAAAGGCACTCTTCTATACGTCAAGGGAAGTGACACCTCCTCTACTGCTTCTTCCAGTGACGTCGGAGGAAGTAGAGAGGAGACGTCACTGGAAGAAGCAGTAGAGGAGGTGTCACTTCCCTTGACGTATAGAAGAGTGCCTTTTGTTACAGCCGGTTCCATAAGGGAGTAATACGTCCCTGCAAGCTTCTCTTGGCTTTTCCATTAGTTTGGAAGCCACATGTTTTCTGGTAAGCGGCCCCGCATTATTGGTGGTGGACACTGAGTGTAACGTTTTGGTGTTTCTACATCTTCATCACTGGGTGCCTTTGCTATTGGAAGTG
>BLSH010000605.1:1187696-1202685 GCA_018402905.1 Glandirana rugosa
GAGAAGCTTGCAGGGACGTATTACTCCCTTATGGAACCGGCTGTAACAAAAGGCACTCTTCTATACGTCAAGGGAAGTGACACCTCCTCTACTGCTTCTTCCAGTGACGTCGGAGGAAGTAGAGAGGAGACGTCACTGGAAGAAGCAGTAGAGGAGGTGTCACTTCCCTTGACGTATAGAAGAGTGCCTTTTGTTACAGCCGGTTCCATAAGGGAGTAATACGTCCCTGCAAGCTTCTCTTGGCTTTTCCATTAGTTTGGAAGCCACATGTTTTCTGGTAAGCGGCCCCGCATTATTGGTGGTGGACACTGAGTGTAACGTTTTGGTGTTTCTACATCTTCATCACTGGGTGCCTTTGCTATTGGAAGTGAAGTTTCTGCTATCTAAGCCTTTGGAACATTTTTATGAACTATTATTGGACTATATCAAGCTAGCTATATTATTGAGTCAAATTATTACTGAAGATTGATCAATACTTGCTGCAAAATCAAATGGTTTTTCATGTATTGAAGCGCCGCTATTTTTATATATGTTGGAATACTGCCCTGCGGCCCAGTCTCCGAAGGGCGTACAGTACATGTTGGCATTCATGGTTCCCTCAATGAACTGTAGTTCCCCAGTGCCAGCAGCACTCATGCAGCCCCAGACCATGACACTCCCACCTCCATGCTTGACTGGAGGCAAGATACATGTCCTTAGTCTGCTTGTCTTCAGCAAACTGTTTGCGGCCTTTCTTGTGCATCATCTTTAGAAGAGGCTTCCTTCTGGGACAACAGCCATGCAGACTAATTTAATGCAGTGTGCGGTTTATGTTCTGAACACTGACAGGCTGACCCCCCCCACCCCTTCAACCTCTGCAGCAATGCTGGCAGCACGCATTTGTCCTGTTAAACCGCTGTATGGTCTTGACCAACGTTCCGCAACTCAGTTTCAGGGCCTTGGCAATCTTCTTATAGCCTAGGCAATCTTTATGTAGAGCAACAATATTTTTTTTTTTTTTTTTTGTGAGGGGTGTACTCACTTTTGTGAGGTACTGTATGTGTTAGAATGGCCCAGTCAAAGTCCAGACCTAAATCCAATTGAGAATCTAGGGCAAAACTTGAAAATTGCTGTTCACAGATGCTCTCCATCCAACCTGACAGAGCTTGAGCTATTTTACAAAGAAGAATGTGCAAAGCTGGTAGAGACATCCCCAAAAAGACTTACAGCTGTAATTGCAGGGAAAGGCGGTTCTACAAAGTATTGACTCGGGGGGCTGAATACAAATGCACGCCACACTTTTCACATATTTATTTGTAAAAAATTTTGAAAACCATTTATCATTTTCCTTCCACTTCACAATTATGTGTCACCTTGTGTTGGTCTATCACATAAAATCCCAATAAAACACATTTATGTTTTTGGTTGTAACATGAAAAAATGTGGAAAATTTCAATGGGTATAAATACTTTTTAAAGACACTGTAGTTGTGTTACCTGGACCCATCTATAAGCATCAAAATGTATGCTTCCAGAATGGTCAAAGGATATTAGGTGCATAACCTAATTTTTCTTTCTAATATGTTTTTATATATTAAAAAGAGAAAAACAATCGTTGCTGGGGTAGGAAATATACAGTATATCTGAACATTAACTTTTAGTACTATGTGGAAGGCTAGAACTGGTTTTCTTTTTTTTTGGCCAAGTAGCACTACAGACTCTAGGGGTGTAATTTACTAAAACTGGAGAGTGCAACATCTGGTGCAGCTCTGCATAGAAACCAGTCAGCTTCCAGGTTTTTTTTTTTTTTTGTGAAAGCTTAATTGAACAAGCTGAAGTTAGAAACGGATTGTCTACCATTTACAGCTACACCAGATTCTGAGTGCTCCAGTTTTAGTAAATATACCCAACTATTCTTCATGAAGAAGCATTCTGTTCCACGATAGCATAAATACTTATGCACAATGACATTTTTTTACATGGATTTAATAAAATCTTTTTTTCTTCTTTTCTTTTTTTTAATAAAGAATTATCTGATTTAAAAACAGCTCTTGATTTTATTTAATGAGGGCTGGATTTATTGGTTAATTGAAGGTAAAATTATAATGGTTTAGGCCAATTTGTAAAGGAATTCTTTATATGTGTTTTTTATTCACGTACACTTGACTTGTTTTACAAAAAAGCATGTAATCCTGTGATGAGGGATTTGTTAAGAGCATCCCTTAAATCTTTCCCCCTGTCCAAAAGAGACACTCGTACCTCCCAGAAGCACACTGTTATGGTTGACATTTTAAAGAGCAACTTCAGGAAACAAATTACTGCTGTTGCAATACAGGAAACATTGCAATTGTGCTGAGGTCAAGTTCATTATTTTATTTTGGGTGCCCAATCCCAGAACCAGGTATTTTGTGTACAATTTTCTCTGCCCAGAGGAAACCTAAAATTTCTTATAATCTCCAATGGCCCTCTCAACGTTCATCTACCTGCTTACTACCTGCTTAACTTATCAGTGTGATACATATCCTATAGGCACTGGTGATGGCTTGGGTATGCTAAACACCCACAAAAATTCTTCTAACATCCCGATGGAACCAGCAGTTAGTAGCCACCATAGTTAGAGTCTGCATTAAAGCAGATTTGATAGAATTTAGTTTGGGACTTGAATGTATGGTTGGTCCCTGGAATAATCCAGTGGTCGCAGCTTTCGACACTCAGTCTATAGTTCTGGCTGTCAATCCCCTGTGAAGCGATTTGTTGTCTGCTTGCTTTTCTTAAGCGTATATGTTTCTTGAATCTGGTACAAAGAGGAAATGGTGTTGGTCAGAGAATGCCTGCTTACTGCCTATGTACTGCGAGCTGCAAAGGCTGGTAATTACTACAATTTGGTGCCCACAATGACCCCAATAATTGTTGTTGTTTTGACACCAGAATGTCACTCTAGTTACTTTTGAATGCCACAAATCCTACATGTATGGCAAATGTACTTTGGCATTGTAACATAAGTATCCATGAAAAATGCCACTTTTTTCCCTCTAAATGTGCAGAGAATCATAGCTTCTGTGTATGTCCACTTAGTATGTTATACCAAAAAAGAACTGTGTTGTTAGCACTCTGAACCAAAACTCTGTGTTATTAACATAACTCCCTTTCACAATCGGTGGTGTCAGCAGAAAGTATTGATAGATTAAAAGACTCTTAGACGTGCATTTTAGTGAACACCATATACAAGGATATGGGAAATGATTATCAACATGAATACACACATACACCTACACAGGTTGAACTGAATGGACTAGTGTCTGTATTCAACCTAAGCTACGACTAAGACTTCTGCCAAAATGCGTCAGTTATTGTTTTATTGTCACTCTGTGTCATTAAACTACACTTCAAGGATCTCAGTGTTGCCGGCTCCTTTCTACTGTTTGTGAAGTTGGATTGTAATGGGACGCATCAAGCTCAGGCACCTGTCAGTGGATCTGGTGTATGGATTGGGCTGTCCCTGTAGAGAGAGCTGTTACTTGTCTACCTTCCATGCTGTCTTTATTCAACCTTACCAACTCTGAAGCAGCATCAATTTTATTGGCCACACCCATCCTGCATTTTTCTTCTCAGTCTCAACATGCCGCTCCTAATTCTTTAAAAATGTTGACAACTATGGTTTGTTTATGCCCAATGACACTAAATTAAAAAACTAAATTTTGCACTTGCTGAGGAGCAATATAATGACCCTGTTACATTCTCCTGACCACCACACTGTGGGGTTGATTTACTAAAGGCAAATAGTCAGTGTACTGCAAGTGCTCTTGCTCTAGATCTGAGGAGAAAACAAGGAAAATAAAAAACAGCGTTTTTTTGCTTGCACATGATTGGATGATAGAAATCAGCAGAGCTTTCCTTCATTTCAGAGCTTCCCCTCAGATCTAGTGCACTTGCAGTACACTTACAGTGCACAGACTATTTGCCTTTAGTAAATCAACCCCTGTTTGCTCTTATCACACTGTAAATGCTTTCTGTATACAACATTGCATCTTTGGTTTTCAGACCAAGCATTCCCCATTGTTATGTCTGCTTTTATTATAAAGTAAGTGTAGTCCATTCCCCCTTAGAGGTGGCTGGTTGATGTGCTTCATCTGACCACACTGCCCTCAATCACTTCCATAGCATATCCAGAGTCATTAAACAGGCTGGTACTTTGTTTTTTTGTTGTTTTATTGGGAGAACTTGGATAGGGATTGGGGTGTTGTGGGATGCTCAGAGAATTAGTTCATCAAACAGGACCATCTATATACATCTTCTGTATATACACTCCTTCCTCCAGCACATCACTTGCTGCACAACCCCTTTTTCTCTCTCCCTCACTTCCCTTGCGTTACATTTGAGACCTGAAGGGTTATTTATCAGGCCTCCATCTTCTCCTTTCCGGCCTAGCTAGCACATGTGAAGCCTGCCGTATATTAGCACAGCCTCAGGACTGCCCATTACAGGCAGGGAAAGTTGATCCCCAATGTGTAGGAAAAGTTCTACTGTGCTAGCCAGCCTGATGGACTACTGCTCCCAACTCTTCCTCTTCCAGACCCTGGCAGCCCTCCTGGCTGCAACGGTCTTCTCCACAGCCACAGTGATTCCACAATCTCATGCTGGCCTCTGCATCCTTCCCAGACTGTCTCTCACCACTGACTGCTCAGACATGCCTCTCCTCCTGCTTCCCTGAGGCTGCATCACTCACTGCTGTGACTTGTAGTTCCTCCCAGAGATCTCCCCAATAGTGCTCTCTCCGCTGTCCCTTCCGCTCTGCCTTGAGCCTGCCACTGAATTTTCACTCCATCTGGCTGCACCCAAGCTCTCCGCAGCCAGGTTCACCCCCCAGACTGGGGGATCCCCAGGGCCATGACAGCCCCACACTATCTCATCTCTGCACTCTTGAACTCCACACCGCACTCCTCCTCCTCCTACTGGGCTGACCCTGAGTATTTGAGGAGGCCTGCTCCCTGCCAACCCAGATTGGGGATTGGTCAGGGCTCCCCAGAACACCCCAGATGGATACCCCCCCCCACCTCTCTTTCCAGAACTGTCCACCAGCCTCTGGAAAGAAGTGGGAGGACCTGGTGACCTCATCTTTGAATCATCTCAGTCCTACCTAAGCCACTCCCAGCCCAGAAATCAAAACAACCAGGCCTGAAAACTCACCAGGCCTGGCTAAATTTTCTTCACCTAACAAAAATCATAATTCCTAGTACCTACCTACAGTAGAGGGAGCTACATAAGATTCAGGTTTGAGAACTTGGCTCTCCCACTTAGACTCCCATCACCAGGACATCTTGTATACTTATACAATTGTATAAAGTCCCGCCCTGCCTACAGGATGGTAACTACTGGCGTTGGCTACTAATGGTGCCAATTTGTTGCGATGCTTAAAAATACATGCCCACAGAAATCTCCCTTAGCTGTTCCCCTATACATAATGCTATATGCATTGTCTGGTTAAGACACTAGTGGCTGTGCACAAGAAAAGCTCGAACTATTTGTGGGGGAATGCAAGGTGTTGGTGGCCAGAAGCCAGTTTTATATAGCATTCTGTAAAACTAGTAACAGAGAATATTCTGTTAGTAGGGTGGCCTGGTGACCACTACTGTACCTGGGTTAAAGCGGAGTTCCACCCTAAAGTGGAACTCCCGCTGGTTGGATTCCTCCCCCCCTCAGGTGTCACATTTGGCACCTTTCGGGGGGGAGGGGGAAGAGGACACCTGTCTTTAGACAGGTGTCCTTTTCCACACTTCCGGGAGTTCTGGCCGGCGGACGCGGCAGATGACGTCAGAAGCCGGCTCCCTCCTCCCTGCTCGCTCTGCTACTGGCCGCCTGGCCAGTAGCAGAGCGTGGCAGAGCTCGCGCATGCGCGGTAAGGTGCCCGGCGTGAAGCTGTACTGCTTACACGTCCGGGTTCCCTTACCCGCGATGGAAGCGGCTGCACCCGTCCCCCGATCCGAAGATCGGCGGCGGGTGCCGACATCGCTGGAGTCCAGGACAGGTAAGTGTCCTAATATTAAAAGTCAGCAGCTACTGTATGTGTAGCTGCTGACTTTTAATTTTTTTTTTTAGCCCGGACCTCCGCTTTAAAAAGTAAGCTGTATTAAATGTAAGCATCTCACAGCTTGATTCTTAAAGTGGCCTGGAGTGTCCCCCCAAATCAAAAAGATATTTGAGCATATTCTTTGATAAGGTCATCCTGTGAAAATTGCTGAGCATTGCCATGTACCATCTAAAGTGAGAATAAATGCCAGCAGTAAAACAGGTCCTACTGCTTGGGAGGCAATGTATTTTACATCAGTTTCAAGATTTTGATTAAAGTGGCTTATAAAAAATAACATAAGTTAGAGGAAATGTAGATTTATTTCTTTTATTTGGCTGGCAATTAAAAATGTGAATGTGGTTTAGATGTTCGGCTGGCCAAGGATGAGCAGATATCTGTAGGCACTGAGACCTGCTGCAATACTCACTTTGTACTGACTGATACTTGTGCGTAATTTCTGATATGATTAAAGCGGAGTTCCACTTATTTAAAAGTCCCTTACCTGTCCCACGGTCCAGCGATGTGGCCGCCCGATGCCTCGCTCCTCTCCCCCTCCTCTCTGCAGCACCGGTATTACAAATGTGTGCGCCCGGCTGTGGCTTCATAGCCGGGCGCGCACTGCATGCACGAGCCACGCTGCGCGTTCTGTATGGCCGGCAAATCTTCTGGGACCTGTGAGAAAATTGCAGGGGGGGGAGAGCTGAACTTCTTTCCGCCGCCGCGGTGCCAGGGGTGGAAGTGGGAGCTGGGTACCTAATGAAAACTAGGTACCCCCCAAAAAAAAATAACATGCCAATTGGGGCAGGGGGTCACCTGCACTTAAAGCGGATGTTCCACTTTTGGGTGGAACTTTGCTTTAAGGCCTACAAGTTGGGAGTCTCTCTACTGTTAACCTGCTTTAAAGAAGAGGTGAAACAGAATAATTGCAAGACTTGCTCAAAATTTGGAGGCTTTCGTTTACCAAAGAACCAAAAACAGATGGGAAACCATCATTACCTGAAAGTAGAATTAATGTTCTTTTAGATTTTTTTCTTTAACTCTCTGAACATTACCTTTTCTGTGCCTTATTCTGTAAAACAGAAATATTTATTTGGATGGTAAGAGTTATATTATGGTTTTCCTTTTTTTTTTTTTTTTTTTTTTCTTTTTCTTCAGGAAATTTAAATGTTACTCTTCAAGTCTGGGACATCGGAGGACAGACAATAGGTGGCAAAATGCTGGATAAATATATTTATGGAACACAGGTATGTCAAACAGAAATAAGTCAGTGCGTTCACAATAAAAATATGCATACTACTGCACAAATTTAATGTACAAATCAAATGTCTTTACCATGTTTTTTTTAGATATGCATACCACAGAGATTAAAAATACAAAAAATTGTGCATCCAAATCTAAAAAATTGAAGAATTGAAAGTGCATGTGCAAACAACCCCAAATAACTGAAGATCGAGGTGAGTATAGTAAACCATATAAGTAAATAGTACAATCAATAATAACAAATAAATAGATAAATTAAATTAAACATAAAGTGACATGTGCAAAAAAAACTTTTCGTGCAAAGTTTGTAAAGTGCAATGATATATGACAATCCAGTAATGTCCAATAACAATTTGTTAGATAGTAATCCAGTAAATCCGGTATAGATAATGGAATGTAGTATAGAATTCTTCCACCATGTGCAGAAATGATAAATTTAATTTCCGGTGTCACCACACACTAAGTGTAAACACTCTTACCAGAAATAAATGTTTACCTATCACTTGGCAAACGGCAACAGAGGGCAGATGGCTTCTGCGAGCTTTAGGCAAGGGAGTGTAAGGCAGCACCAGCTTCAAATTCGAGGGATGGCTCGTGGAATCACCTTAGTATACCAAAAGAGAAGGCTCCAAATAGTGTAATAACGTAACATTTATTGTATATAAAAAAACATGGGCCAAATGGCAAGTTAAAATGCGCATAAAGTAACAAAACGCCGGCTCTCGTGGTTTGCCGTGCTTCCGGATCACGTGGGGCGCGAGCTCGTCAATGCCTAGGACCGCCCGACATGTTTCGTCATAACTGACATCATCAAAGGTGCCCTTTGATGACGTCAGTTATGATGAGACAATTGTTTCCTCAGTTATGACGAAACAATAAATGTTACCTTATTACACTATTTGGAGCCTTCTCTTTTGGTATACTGAGGTGATTCCATGAGCCATCTCTCGAATTTGAAGCTGGTGCTGCCCTACACTCCCTTGCCTAAAGCTCGCAGAAGCTATCTGCCCGCTGTTGCCGTTTGTCAAGCGACAGGTAAACATTTATTTCTGGTAAGAATTTTTACACTCTGAGTGTGTGGTGACACCGGAAATGAATTTATCATTTCTGCACATGATGGAAGAATTCTATACTACATTCCATTAGTAATCCAGTAAATCCGGTATAGATATCTAACAAATTGTTATTGGACATTACTGGATTGTCATATATCATTGCACTTTACGTACTTTGCACCTTATGAACTTTGCATGAAAAGTTTTTTGCACATGTCACTTTATGTTTAATTTATCTATTTATTTGTTATTATTGATTGTACTATTTACTTATATGGTTTACTATACTCACCTCTACCTTCAGTCATTTGGGGTTGTTTGCACATGCACTTTCAATTCTTAAATTTTTTAGATTTAGTTGCGAAATTTTTTGTATTTTTATTTTATGTTTGGATGGTATTCCATTAATTACTGCACCCACTATAGAGAATTTTTCTTCACATTTTCATTGCATTAGCGCGGTAAACTTATACTATAAATACCACAGAGATTGGCTTCACGTGATTGTAAAGACTCATTTAAAATTGGTTTTGCACAGAACAGCCCAGATCCTCCTCTTCTCGGATCCCTCTTTGCTGCTCCTGGCCCCTCCCTCCTGTCGAGTGCCCCCTTAGCCAGCAGCTTTCTATGGGGGGCACCTGAGCCGAGTCACAGCTCCTTGTATCCATTCAGATACGGAGCCCCATCCCGGCCTCTTGCCACCTCTCCCCCCCGGTTGGCTGACTGATTTTGATTGACAGCTGTGGGAGCCAATGGCACCACTGCTGTGTCTCAGCCAATCAGGAGGAGAGTCCCAGATGGCTTAGACATTCCTGGGCATCGCTGGAGAGAGATGGGTCTCAGGTAAGTAATAAGGGGGTGCTGGGGGGGGGGGCTAATACACACAGAAGGTTTTTTATGTTAATGCATACAATGCATTAAGATAAACAAAACAAAAACCTTCTGCCTTTACAACTCCTTTATTGCAGCCATCATATCTAAGAATTGGTACTGTTTAATTACTGCTTTAACTTTCACTAAGAGGACTGACAAGCCCTCTATGTGATAGTCTTTTTTTTTGTAATGGGTATTCTTCATGGGAGATATTTAGAGTCTTTTAGACTGATGACCGTGGCATGAGAAGATTTAAAAATTATAATAAAACCACTCTGCCTACACACATTTTTCCAGGCATGGGCCATCAAGGTCATTATCAGAAAGCGTGTCCAAAGCAATATTGTGTAACAGCCGCTGGACTGAGTGACTGAAAGAGGCTAGGAGAGGTCATCATTACTGAGATGGGAAAATGGGATAATTAATAATAATTATTTAATGTGAATAATATATTTTAGTTATTTAACAATATAAAGGTCTTCAGGTTAGGGGTTAGGCCTACTTTAAGGTGAATCTGTGCTTTGCCTAAATGGTTGTGAAAACTATAGCAAGGCTCTTGTGTAGACTAGAGTTCCTCTTTAATTGCACATTAGTCTGTGTCTTTTGTTGTGCAATTAGTGGTCAAGGTTAAAAGACACACCAGCAGTCAAGATACTTGAGCGCTTCTTCGTTTATTGCAAATCCAATCTTGCTAGTTGAGGCGTGGGGATTTAAGGACCAATAAGATTTAATATTAATATAATTTGGATTTATGTAGAGATGCAGTAAAGCTGTCTTGACCCGGCTTTCCAGTTCAGCACTGTGAACGACCAGGTTTGTAGATCCCCAGCTGTTACTGAGAGACGGCTTCTCATTTCCAGGCATTGTGGCTTGGGTCAGATGTGCAAATCGCAGTAATTAGTGGAGGATTTTTGGGGAAATCAACACCACAGGTACAATTTTCAGAGCACACGTCCCCTGGAGAGAGAAAGTGGGAGAAACGTAACTGAAATAAGTAAAAGAGGAAATTAACAGTGATCCTACACCCTCCGATGTAATAATAAACCGCTAGGATGCTGTAGTAAGACTGGAATAAAAGCAGTAAAAATGCTCCGCAGATACGATTTATATGCAGAGGTGATCATTTTAAATTGGGAGCTATAAAATGAATGTTTGTTCTGTTTGGCTGATTTATACAGTTTTTCATTGAATTAGTGATCTAACAGGAATAGAAAAGACATGGGATTATATATAGTGACAAAATCTAGAAAATGTATGATAAATAGTATGGAATAGAGACCAGTAAAAACACAGCTTAAATTTGTTTTTAAAGTGAACCTGTACTTTGCTCATGCAACAGGTTCGCATTAATGGAGGTCCCAGCTGCAGCACATGCCTTCCTTTCACTACCTTGCCACTCCATTTGTTGAGAGTTGTAGGAAGAAGTCCTTGGGTAAGTGCAAGTCACAACTTGGAGCTTACACAAGGATGAAGAATTCCTCGTTCCCATGTGACTATGCTGGGTGTCTGAGCAGCCAATCGTAAAGCACCAGGTCAGTCATGTGGGATCAAAGTTAGTCACAAGGTCCCTGTTCATGGAAGTGCTGGGAATTTCTCTTCCTTGTCTGTTGCCAAATGGTGCCACAGAAGAGTCAAGGAAAAGCAAGTAGAAGGCCCTTTTCACACATGCGGACCATTCGTTTCATCAATTCAGTCACAAAGAAAAACGTATGAAGTTTGCATCAGTTTGTCTGTTTTTCGTCTGTTTTTACATCCTTTTTTACATCTGCCAGCTAGAGTCTTTAACTACTTGAGTCCCGGAGCCAATCTTTCATGCAAAAACGGAGAGTTTGTCCGCTTACATCCGTTTTTTGTCCAATCTGTTTTTTAATGGAAGATAAATAGGGCTTTGATCCGTTTAAAAAAAACCCATGATCATACATTTACATCCATTTTTCAATTGAGATGCATTGATATCCATTTTTTCATCCGTCAACGGATGGATGACACACAATCCGCATGTGTGAAAGGGGCCTAAGTCCCTTTACTGCATCTTTGAGAGAGATTTTTAAATGTTTTTTTTTATTCATTTAAAGTGATTCTAAAGTGATTCTTGACTGCAGCACTTCTCCTCCCATTTCATGGGCTCACAGGAGACACTAGGAATTGTAGGAACCATAAGCTCCTGCTGCTGTCAGTCAAACTCCTGTGAGGAGGAAGCGGGGGCATGATGTACCAGTGTTGTATGTGTCTATGGATGCACACTGCCCGGCTCAGGAGTGCGCCCGCACGGGTGTCTCCATAGCAGCACCTAGCTTGCTAAGGAGGTACCCGAAGGAAGGAGGAGCTAACAGCACTGGTGGGGAACTGCCAAAGCAAGTAAATATAACATCTTTTTTATATTAAGAAATCCTTTAGGCCTAAGAACCGTAGGCCTCATGCACACGGGGCATTTTTTCTGCTGCTCCTAGGGGTGTTTGGTGTTTTCCTTTCTTTTTTTTTCTTGCCCCCTCCATGTTAGCCTATGTGTCCATGCATATATAGGCCTTTAGAGAAGTTTACAGGCAGAAGAAAAAACACAGCCAATGCATCCAGAGCTTGACGCATCTAAATGCGTCTAAATGCTAGGATTGCTTAGCGCTTGAATGTTAATTAATTTCAATGGGCAGAATAAATTATTATCCTGGCCAGTAAAATGAATTGACACACCTAAACACGTTACATGAGTTTACAAACATCAGGCGTTTTTTCTGCCAAAACTTTGCTGCCAGCTGGGAAGAAGTCTTGGAGCGTTAGCAAAACATCCGGTGTGTATGAGGCCTTAGTATAACTTTAAGTACTTTAGGGCAGCTACATCTGCTCATTACTTAAAATAGCACTATAGTCAAAACCTTTTTTTCCATTACGGAGGTTTCCCTTTACTTTCTATCCCATAGCCAACCAGGAAGTGAGAGGAAATTCCTGCAAATTAAAGGAATTCCTTGGGGACCCCCAGGTCACCAGAACTATTGGGAGATTTCCCCTCTATTACTTTTCTGGGGACAACCCAAAATTTGGGATTTTCCTTTACTTTTACTTTCACTTTCAATGGTAATGATAAACAGTGCAATTGGAGAACATGAATCTCCTTAACCACTTGCCAACCTCCTAACTGTAAAAGTATATCATTACTTTGACGTTAAATACCGGGGTTACTCTGGTATCTTTTTTTCAGTCAGGCGTCGGCTTTCATATAAAAGTGGTCACAGTGGCGGATTCGCTGCTAGATCTCTTTTATAGGCAGCGGGAGAGGTGCCCCAACGTTTATCCGGTCGTCTCTGAGCTTACCGCAGCAGTCTGTAAGCCAGGAGCCGATCTGATCTCTGTGATGCCTGGGCAGGAGGCCGACTGAGGGCAAGATAGCCCCCACTGGACTCTATGCCCTTGGAGGACCGGAGAGGCGTCACTTCGACATCTTCAAAAGTCTTTTTTTTTTTTTTTGCTTTTAAAGGTAAATGAGAGACTGTTTTTGTTTTTGTTTTTTTTTTACACCTGATCTCAATAAAGAGGAGTTGTCATGTTTATTTCTATTACAAAGAATATTTACAATCTTTGTAATAGGAATAAAAGTTATAAAAAGTAAAATAAATAAGAAAACAAAAATTTAAAGCGCCCATCCCTCCGAGCTCGCGTACAGATGCGAAAGCCTGTTTGAGACTGGCTCCTGATTCCCCTGCTGTGGAACGCACACTGTGGTCGAGTGGAGAAGCGTGTGAGACACTTCCAAAGCTGTTCATCCTGGTGCTGGCTTGCAGCACATTTTAATGTAAGTGCACATTTAATAAACGTATTGTGCTATGATCTGCCATATGCTTTCTCCCGAGTTTATTTATGTGAAGGACTGATGTTATTTGCCAAACTACAGAGATTTGCCTTTTGCTGATTGAAAAAGGAATCCTACCACTATAAGGTTAGTTTTGGTTCTAACTCTTGTGAGTTTAAAATCTTTAAGCACTGAATGGTGGTGGAGCACGACATTGAAGAGAATTATTGGTGTGGTTTACCTGCTCGGTTTTTCCCATTTTTTTCTTTTCAAACACAATGATTGGACTTTCTGTTGAATCTGCTTAAGGATTTGGTTTGGATTCTCCCAATGGACATTTATGTCAACTGAAGTTTTTTACTTTGTCACTTCTTATGTAAATTGTATATTTGTGTGTTCTTATGTATGTAAGAGGTATAATTTATTCACACGAGGTAGCGCCACCACCTTTTATATGAATTTGATGCGAACGCATATGTAAGTAAATGTAAACTGTTTTCAAACCACACATGTGAGGTATTGCCGCGATCATTAGAACAAGAGCAATAATTCTAGCGCAAGACCTCCTCTGTAACTCTAAATTGGTAACCTGTAAACATTTTTAAAGCAACGTCTGTGGAGATTCTTAACCACTTCCCTACCGCCGTATTCAGAATGACGGCTGGGAAGTGGTTGAGGTATCCTGACTAGGCGTCATATGGCGTCCTCAGGATAACATGCCGGCGCTCATCGCGGCGATCGTGGTTTGGGGGGGTTAGTCTGACCCCCCGCATTACCGATCTCGGTAAAGCGCTTCGATCTGAAGCATTTTACCATGTGATCAGCCGTGACCAATCACAGCTGGTCACAGTGTAAACTGGAAAGCCATTTTTCGGCTTTTCCTGTACTCTGGTCTGTAGACCTGAGTAGAGGAAAGTCGATCTGCTGCTCTCCTGGCAGGGGGGGGTCTGTGCTGATGGTTTATCAGCGCAGCCCCGCCTCGGATCGCCACCCTAGACCACCAGGGAGCCTGCCCAGGGACCACCAGGGATGTGCCCACCCAGAACCACCAGGGAGCCGATCAGGGACCACTAGGGAGCCGATCAGGACCACCAGGGAGACCACCCTAGACCACCAGGTAAGGGGCACAGTGCCCAATATGGATGGCACTCAGTGCCACCTTCAGATGCCACCCTAGACCACCAGGGAAATGGCCCCTATTAGTGCATCTGCCCACCAGTGCCCCTATCAGTGCGTACCAGTGCCACCTATCAGTACCCATCGGTGCCGCCTATGAGTTCCCAACAGTGCCGCTTATCAGTGCCCGTCAGTGCTGCATATCAGTGCCACCTATCAGTGCCTGTCTGTGCTGCTTATCAGTGCCACCTATCAGTGCCCATCATTGCTGCATAAAGGTGCCTCATCAGTGCCCGTCAGTGCAGCCTCATCAGTGCCCATCAGTGATGGAGAAAATTTACTTATTTACAAAGTTTTGTGACAGAAACAGAGAATTTTTTTTTTTCAACATTTTCGGTAATTTTTTTATTTGTAGAGCAAAAAATAAAAACTGCAGAGGTGATCAAATACCACCAAAAGAAAGCTCTATTTGTGGGAACAAAATGATAAAACATTTGTTTGGGTACAGTGTCACACGACCGCACAATTGTCATTCAAAACGCAACAGCACTGAAAGATGAAAATTGGTCTGGTAGGAAAGTGTTCTAAGTGCATAGTATTGAAGTGGTTAAAGTGTTACTAAACCCAGTAATATGCAAATAGTTCATCTGCCCCCCCAACCACTATATACCTTTTTGGATGATCTTTATTCCATGGTCAGTGATAAATTGTTCAGGTAGGAGGAGATTTCCACTGCATCCTGTATACACGCCCACATGTGTGATGTCAATATCATGTGACCTGGCTAGCTCTTAGAACAAGTGAATGTTCTCTCCAGCATAAAAGACACAGCTGAGCATGTTCAGGTCGGCTACCCTGC
>BLSH010000605.1:1202695-1215352 GCA_018402905.1 Glandirana rugosa
TTTGGGGTGAACAGTTACTTCCCGACGCAGACAGTCACTTGCATTCTCTTTACTACAACGCGACTCATCTATCTACGGATTGTACAGTGCTAAATTTTAACACGTCCGAGTAGCCCACATGTGTGATGTCAATATCATGTGACCTGGCTAGCTCTTAGAACAAGTGAATGTTCTCTCCAGCATAAAAGACACAGCTGAGCATGTTCAGGTCGGCTACCCTGCCTGTGTTAAGCTGTCCTTCCCCAGATAGACAGTGCAGGAGGGTACAATCTATGCATACAGGATAAAACAGCCTTTTTACACAATGCAGAGAATTAAACCCTTAAGTTCCACAGTGAGTATAACAAGCATGCTATGCTGCATATACAGGCTGATTTTACTGTTGTGGGTTTAGTAACACTAAAGTACCGTAGTTTGTCGCCATTCCATGAGCCTGCACAATTTTAAATCGTGACATGTTAGGCATCTATCTACTCAGCGCAACATCATTTCTCTTACGTTCACTGACAGACGCAGCCCTTCATTGACAAGTGGGGTTTATGCTCATCCTACTAGGAGTAGACTAGGCAAAAAAGCAAAAGGATAGGCTGGCCCCTCCTAGGGGGCCGTCCTGACTTCAGCATATAATCCCCCTGCTGCACATAGCATATCAGTTTTATTTTGCCTAGTGCAAGGAGTTAGACCTGGCTCCCTTATGGGACCTGCGGTTCACCTTTTTTTTTTTTCTACCGCTTTTTTATTCTTCTCAAGCTATCTGATAAAGACTGCTATCAAGAAGCCGGCTGGGGCATAGAGGTTATCTAAAAATCCTGAACTTTCCCCAGCGTGGCCGACGGATGCGAGCCACCCTAAGCCTTGGCGGGGTCCGCCGCATCGTGCCCATTCCGTGCGGGCTGCCAGTGGATGATCCCCACTTGCGCCCAGTGACCGGACTCGGTTCCTGTCCAGAGGCCTTGGCCTGCAGCATCCCTCCCTCTTGGCCTGCAGCATATCCTCTCTGGGAGGAAGGTCTGCAACCGGGTGGCTACCCGCTACGCCCGTCGGACTGGTGAGTGACCCCCTCTCCCCCCCTAGGGGCGCAGAGAGGGGCAACTGGGCAAAAATGTTGCGGATAGCTGGTCGGTGAAGGGTCTATTTTGGGGCTCAGGCCTCCCCTGGGTGTCCTCGCCCCCTCCTATCACCCCCCCCCGCACCGCACCCTGCGCCGTTTAAGATCGCCATGCGGCAGATCGCCGCCATTTTACTGTAGCCGCGGCCAATTTGCTGTGGATTTTGGCCTCTAGTGTCAACCGACGGCCATTTTGCCGCAGTTGCGCCCTGTATAATCAGGCTCGGGCTTCTTGTGTCCGCCCGGCGGCCATTTTGGGATATGCCTGGAAGGAGAAAAAACGTGCTTTCTCTGCAGACACTTTCTCTTTCACTCTGGAGTGTGGATGGCACAGTCGGCGCCTCTGACTGGTGGTCATATGAAAAATTCCTACTGGGAAGCAGCGCTTGAGTCATCAAACAGCAAGTATAGCTGTGTTCTCCCTGGGGTGCTGGTAGCGGTGGGTGCAGTCCTCCTGGGCCTTCCCTGGGTGTTCTGTGGGGTAGCGGTGGTGGTCACATTGTGGGGGTGCCAGAGTTTTTTTCTGTCTGTCAGGGTCCGGTGGCGCAATGGCGGCCTGCGGGTCCTTCCAAGCTGGAGCCAGTGGAAGCGCAACCTGCGCTGGGAACACTGGTATCTCAGGCCTAGTTAAGAGAGGTATGTGGGGAATTTTTTCTCCGGGAGGTGCCGGACCGGGCTAAGAGGGCCCCTAAAAGACGTCCACCCCCCCGCCTTCATCGGGGGAGGATTCTGAACCGGAAGTGGCCGCTGTGGTCACGGGGACCCCCATAGAGCTTTCAGAGTGTGAGCTGGTGCCCTCAGACGCCGAAGAGGATCAGGGGGCCTCAGTAGCGTGCGAAAAGGCGCTGGTGGCCGCCCTGATCGCCAAATATTTGTGCGTCCTTGCGACTGGACAAGATGGGGAGTCGCAGGAGTCCGCATACATTTGTGGGTCTCTTAATACACATAGGTCTCCTAGGGCTTACCCTTAGGATCAGTTTTTTGACCAGCTGGGATATAAGGAATGGCAGCGTCCGCAGAATTGACTTTGCCCTGCCAAACGTTTCGCTGTATGCTACCCTTTTGGGGATAGCTTTGTGAAGAAGTGGGCACCCCCCGCAGTGGACCCTCCGGTGGCTCGCCTGAATAAGGCGACGCCCATCCCCTTGGAGGGGTTTCCTTCTTTTAAGGATCCGGCCAAGGAACTGTCCTTGTTGGCGGGGTCAGTTATTGCCTGGGTCTGGCGTCAGCTATGGCTGCGCAATCGCTTGCAGAGTGTGCGACTGCGAGGTGAGCTGTGGGAACTCACCTGAGGCGTCACAGCCAGCATAGCACCTGATAGAGGGGCTTCGATGCCTGTGTGATGCAGCTTTGGACCTGCTTCCCATGCTCTCTAAAATGTCTGTTTCGCAGTCACTATCAGACGGTACGCTCCTGGTCGGGTGACCATGCGTCTAAGAAGGGTCTCACGGATCTCCCCTTTCAGGGCGGTTGACTCTTTGGGGCACAACTGGATGAAATCATTAAGGATTTCACTGGAGGGAAGAGTACTTTTCTTCCGGAGCCCAAGCGGTGGGAGCTCCGCCGTAAGCAGGGTCCTGCTTCTTTGGGTCAGAAGAAGTTTTTTCATGAGCCCGGTGCAGCGGGCAAGGGCTCAAGGCCCGGCAAGTCTGTCTCGGTGTTCGATAAATGACCCTGGCAGCGTAATAATGAAAAGGCAGAGGACAAGTCCTCCTCTGCATGATGGGGCTGATTTCTGGGGTCGCAGACAGGTGGACTACCCGTATTTCTGACCGGTGGGTGCAGGAAGTGGGGTCCTCCGGGTACAGGATAGAGTTCAGCATTCTACCCCCAGACAGGTTATCCCCATCAAACTTATGACTCCCTCTGGGGCGTCGGGAGGCTCTCCTGGAGGCTCCGAACAAGGGGTAATTGTGCCGGTACCTCCGCTGGAAGGGTTCCGCGGTTTCTATTCAAATCTTTTTGTGGTACCCAAAAAGGGTGGAGTCAGGCCAGTTCTGGACTTAAGAGCACTAACCCACTTTGTGAAGGCGCAGACTTTCAGAATGGAATCTGTCCGTTCGGTCGTGGCCGCCCTGCACCAAGGGGACTTCATGGCGTCTCTGGATATCAGGGACGCGTACCTCCATGTTCCCATTTGTCTCCGGCACCAGCGTTTCCTGCGTTATTGCGGTGGGAGACCTACATTACCGATTTGTGGCACTTCCCTTCGGTCTGACCTCGGCTCCTCGGGTGTTCACCAAGCTGGTGGCCCCGGTGCTGACACTATTGAGGCAGAGAGGCATTGCGGTGGTAGCATACCTCAACGGTTTACTCCTGATAGCGGAGTCTGCTCGGCTCTGGAGGAGAACGTGGCTATCACCATGGCCTCGCTAAAAGACTTCGGCTGACTGATCAATCTGCAGAAGTTGACATTGATCCCGTCCTGTCGCCTGGAGTATCTGGGTCTGATTCTGGACACGGAGCAGGCGAGGGTGTTCCTACCTCCGGCCAAGTTACTGATATTACAAGCAGCAGTGCGAACCCTGCTGTCACATCAGTGGCCCTTCTTACGGTTCTGTATGTGGGTGTTGGGGCTCATGGTTTCAGCCTTTGAGACAATACCTTACGCCCAGAGTCACACTCGGCTTCTACAGCGAGCAATTCTGTCACGATGGGAAGAGTCGCCGCTGTCCCTGGACAGGCTGATCAGGTTGGATCACCAGACCAGAGGATCATTGACATGGTGGCTTAGGGCCCCGGCCCAAAAGCTGGGGAAGTCTTTCCACCCCCTGAACTGGTCGATAGTAATGACGGACGCCAGCCTTTCGGGCTGGGGAGGGGTCCTGGGGCAGTTGTCTGCTCAGGGACGTTGGTCGGCGCAGGGATCTCGCCTTCCGGTAAGTGTGTTGGAGCTGAGGGCGATCAGGCTCTGTCTCTTCCACTGTTCGGCAAGGCTGCGCGGCCTCCCGATTCGGATTCAGTCGGACAATGCCACAGGAGTGGCGTATGTGAACCATCAGGGCGGAACAAGGAGCTCGGCAGAAGCTGTGGAAGCAGCTCTCATTCTGCGATGGGCAGAACTTCACGTGCCGGCAATCTCCGCCATTTACATTCCGGGCGTAGAAAACTGGCAGGCTGGCTTTCTCAGTCGCCAGACACTGGATCAGGGGGAATGGTCCCTACATCCAGAGGTGTTCCGCCAGATTTGCCACAAGTGGGGCACGCCAGACGTGGATCTCATGGTGTCCAGGTTCAGTCACAAGGTGCAGACCTTTGTGTGCAGAACAAGAGACCCGTTGGAAGTCGCCACGGATGCATTAGTAGCAAATTGGAGTCGGTATCGGCTCCTGCATGCCTTTCCTCCGATCAAGCTTCTTCCGCGGTGACTGCGCAGAATAGCAGAGGAAGGGATTCCAACAATCCTGGTAGCTCCGGATTGGCCTCGGCGCCCTTGGTACGCCGACGTGGTGCGGATGGTACCAGATGTTCCTTGGCATCTTCCGCTACACGAATACCTACTGTTGCAGGGACCCATCCTGCACCCTGCTTTACCCTCGCTGGTTTTGAAGGCTTGGCTATTGAGTCCCAGGTGTTGAGGGATAGGGGTGTCTCTGACTCCGTGATCCCTACCATGCTTAAGGCGCGCAAGTGTACTTCGCGCAAGATTTATCATCAGACCTGGAAGGCCTATATCGCCTGGTGGGAGGCGGAGGGTTGGAACCCTCGCTCTTACGTGGTGTCCAGGGTGCTGGCTTTTTTTTTGCAGCGGGGCCTGTATAAAAAGTTGGCACTGAGTATTCTCAAGGGTCAGATTTCGGCTCTGGCGATTCTTTCAACGGCCTTTGGCCTTTCGTTGATACGTACCTTTGTACAGGGTGTACGCCATGTGGCTCCTCAGATACGGTCGCTTGTGGTGCAGTGGGATTTGAATTTGGTACTTTCTGTACTGCAGAAACCGCCATTTGTGAAAATCAGGGATATTCCTCTACAATTACTGTTGCGAAAAGTGGCTTTCTTGGTGACCATTACATCCGCTAGGCGGTGTGTCTGAGTTGGCAGCGTTGCCCTGTCAGTCTCCTTACTTGGCCCTTCATAAGGACAAGGCGGTCTTACGACCTTCCCCTTCATTTCTACTGAAGGTGGTCTCTTCTTTTCACATTAATGAAGCTATTGTTCTTCCTTCGTTATGTCCGCATCTATCGCATCCCAAGGAATTTGAGTTACATTCATTGGATGTCGTGAGAGCTTTGCGGGTGTATTTGGCGGCTACAGACTCCTTTCGGAAGTCTGACGCGTTGTTTGTGCTGACGGACGGTTCGCGCAAAGGATGGGCGGCCTCGTCGGCTACTGTCTCCCGTTGGATCAGACAGACCGTGACTCGTGCGTATACTGTTCGGGGCAAGGTACCCCCTTTTCCAGTCACGGCTCATTCCACCAGGACTGTTAACGCTTCCTGGGCTTTGACACCAGGCTTCAGTGTCACAGGTGTGCAAGGCGGCTAATTGGGCCTCGGTGCACACATTTACTATGTTTTGTAAAGTTGATGTGTCAGCATCTTCGGATGCTGCTTTTGGCCGTAAAGTTTTACAGGCGGCAGTGTAGGCGCGACTGGCGCCTCCTGAGAGGATTCTGTTGGGTACAGTTGTTGTCGTTTACCCACCCCTCTTTACTGAGACAGCTTTGGGACATCCCCACTTGTCAATGAAGGGCTGTATCTGTCAGTAAACGTAAGAGAAAAAGGGTTTTTTTTAAAACTTACCGTAAAATCCTTTGACATAAAATATTGCAACAACTGCCATTTTATTAGTGAAGGTTTCTGCTAAAAAAAAATACATAATTTTTGGGGTTTCTAAGTCATTTTCGAACATTTCCGTGTAAAAACAAATGTCAGAAAAAGGACCAGTTGGGGGGCACAGACAGCAATAAACACTGACAGGAAGTCTAATCCATCTCCACTCTATCCAAAAAGAGTTTTGCCTTTAGTTATACTTTACACAGGTTGTTCCTGCTTTGCAGTGTTACCCAATGGTTGTGCTCTACTGCTGCTTCTCGCAATGCACTTGTCTTAACAGTTGTATAGTGGGAGGTGAAATGTTTGTGGTAGCTAAACCACAAAATAGCATAAAATGAAGCCTTGCAATAATAAATCAAATTGCGTACACTTAAAAATTAGGGATGCACCGATACTAGCTATTGTCACGAGTTTCGGTACTCACAAAAAATTGTCCGATTCCAGAAACCGATACCGGAAGTGATGTCACTTAGGAGCGGATCACCTCTTCCTCCCCTCCAGTCAGTGCCATCCCCGAGCGGAATAGTGACTAGGTAGATAGAGTAGTATATACAGCCAATAGCCGGCAGGGATTTACCTGACCAAGACGATGCACCGGGGATGGGGAGCTGCTGGCCGGGACTTCCAGGACTTCTGGCTATGGTGGAGAAGGAGGATAGCGGAGGGGTATGCAGTGACAGTGTGTGCAGGTGAGTGTCTCCATAATGGTGTGCATGGAGGATAAAGGGTGATTTTAAACATTTTAAAGTGGCTCCTGCTGGTGTCTATGGGGAGGCTTCAACTGAGGCAATCTGCTCAGCTGCCCTCGGTGATCTTCAAAGCTTACATGTGGGTACTGGCAAATGTGATTCATTTGCAGTAGCGCCCTATGTTCTTTTTCCTTGGTGTGGTGTAGAAATCCAAAAAAAACAATATCCAGGCCACTCATTGCATGCCACTCTTCTTTTTTTTCTTTTTAATCATAAATTCCAAAGGCTAAAAACAATTAAATTGCATCCAACCAATTATCCATTCTCATGCAAAGCAGTAAAAATAGCCTGGCATATTTAGACACCTCAATGGGTATGAACCCTAGGGTCTCCTAGCAGTCAGATTGAGGACACGGAGGGGTGCGCAGTGACTGTGTGTGCAGGTAAGTGTCCCTTCTATGGGCTGGGAATGGATGGAGACACCTGTACCTGGGTACTTCACTTCCACCCCTGACTGACATCACCTCACTACAGTCCTTAGTGTGTTAACTTTTATCATTTTTTTTCACACAAATAGAGCTTTCTTTTGGGGGTATTAAATCACTGCTGGCTTTTTTATTCTTTCCTAAACAAAGAAAGACAGAACATTTTGAAAAAAAAGTTTTCAATTGTCTACAGTCTTTGGCCATCTACTGTATCATATCTGCAGTCTCTGACCATCTCCTCTAGCATGTCTACAGTCTCTGACCATCTCCTGCACTATGTCTACAGTCTCTGACCGTCTCCTGTACTATGTCTCCAGTCTCTGGCCATCTCCTGTACTATGTCTGCAGTCTCTGACCATTTCTGGTACTATGTCTGCAGTCTCTGACCATCTCCTGTGCTATGTCTGCAGTCTCTGACCAACTCATGTACGATGTCTGCAGTCTCTGACCATCTCCTGTACCATGTCTGCAGTCTCTGACCATCTCCTGTACCATGTCTGCAGTCACTGCTGTCCTTTCTGCCTGTTGCCTCTTCCTTCCCTCTACCAGCTGTCACCTCTGCCCCCATGTCTCCCAATAACCCTCATATCCCTATCCTCTTCCCCCCCCAGCGATCACAGCCTTTTACATCCCAACTCTCCCATCCCACAATCCCTATTTCACCCCACTCTCAACTACCCTGCCCTCACTTACCCCTTTATCTCCCCCCCCCTTCAACCCTGCCCTCACCCAGCTCCCTAACACCCCCCTACCTCCCAAACCACCCCCCTACCTATGCGATAAGTATCGGTAATTGGTATCGGCGACTACCAAAGGTAAAGTATCGGTACTCGTACTCGGTGGCAAAAAAAGTGGTATCGGCGTAACCCTACCTAAAATACACTGTACCTCCCTTCTGAAATATGAATACAGTATACTGCAGATTGACTGTGTTCTATAGACTAAGCTAATGTATTTAAAAAACAGAACGGGCTGACTGAATTACTCCAAATGTAACACGTTCTAGAAAAAAAAAAAAAAAAAGAAAACCTCATTTGATAAGTTTCACTAAGATAGTAAAAATACATAACTGCAACACAGTTTTCTTTCTATGTATTATTTGGTCCAATTAACATTTGTTAATTAGTGATCATTATTGCAGTTTAAATGGTAGAAAATTCCATATTTGTGTACAATAAATGTTTTCATTCTTTTCTCGTATTCTAACCATTGAATAGACCTGATTGTAATATTCATACATCTGTAATATATTATGCAAATCATTGCTGTCTTTCACTTTTTGGATAAAATCAGAACTCTCTGCACTGCCAGCCTATTGGTCAAGCACTTGAAGAAACATAATTACTTAACAGACTTCCTGCCCGTGTTTGCATTGTGAATAGGACTATTCAAAGGACCTATTTTAGGAACTAATTACTTTTCAAATGAATTTGAGTATTTTTTTGTTAAATATGCATATTCTATATATGCCAAGATCTAGAATGGAAACATAATGTGATTCACATGTGGAGGGTTTCATTTGGGCAAGATGGAATAAATACATTAATGTTTAAGCTGCTCAAGAAAGGACATATTATATCCAGCTTTTATTTTATTTTGTTTACTTTAACACAGGAGTGATGATTTTTCAGATTTAATTAATTACAGTAGTAGGCAGTGATCACCATATTTTTTGGAACACATTTTCCCAAAATCTGACATGCAGTTAGGTCCTAAGAGACTGGCTGAGACCAATTTCCTCCCTTTTTATGTGAAGAGGCTTGTCTGCTTTCACAAGCTTCCTGTTGTCACAAGAGCTTTTAATATTAATTTTCCCTCTTTCAGCCTAGAAAATAATACAAAAAAATTGTACTTTTTGGCTTCTAGCATATTTAAAAATGTATTTGATTCTTTTCTTTTGCAATTCTTTATGTAGCATTGAAAAAATAAAGTAGTAACAGCATAAAGTTATTGTTAACTGCTAAAACAGAATCCAATTCTGCAACAAATAATAGAAAAAAAAAAATTGTCCATGTAAAAAAAAAAACTTTTGCTGCAATACTCTTGAATAATGTCCATTGTCAATAAACCCACTCTTTGTGAGTCCTGAGAGTATTTCATCATCATCACACAGCCTGGGCTTAAAAACTAAATAAATATATATATATATATATATATATATTACTTTTTTTTTATCTGATGGGACTTTAAAGCGTGGAACTGTCCGCCCACTACCTACCTTCATGCACTTCCTTCCACCCCCTACCCACCTCTCAGTACCAATCCTTTTTAGAGAATACAGAATCATGTTGTAGTGCTAAGTAATTTGTATGGAATGTGTCAATGATTACAAGAAAGTAGTAAAATGGATCTCCTGCAGCCAGCAACAGTAGACCCCCTCCCCCCAGCAACAATAGACCCACCCAACAAATATTACACACCCCACAACAATAAACCCTCACCAGCAACAATAGATCTCCCAGCAGCCAGCATCAATAGAACTTCCAGCAGCCAGCAATGGTAGACACCTCCCTCAACAGAAGATCCCTCTCAGCAACCATTGACCCCCCAGAAACATAAGACCTACAGCAGCAATAGATCCTCCAGAAGCAACTATAGACCCCCCCCCCCCCGCAACAATAGAGGTCTCCAGTGAGAATAGATTTCTTAATAGCCAGCATCAATGCCTTTTCATGCTTTACCATTTACATGCGTTTTAGCCCATTCCGATGCATGCAATAAAACATGAATGTGTGAATTCAGCACAATACATTCTGCATGGGATTTATTGTAGTAAAGCATGTTGTCATTAAAGCATCATGGCACACATGACATGCATGTTAGCAGCATTTTTAGCTACATGTTTATCTGCTTGTTACAGCGATCACAGTAAATTATATCATTACACTGTAACAACCTCTGCCAGTGGAAGCTAATTATTAATATTCTGAATGGAGGATGCACTATTAGTTGAAATTAATTTCCTTTTCAGTTTCAAGGGAATATAAAGTCTTTTTTATTATTTATTTATTTTTTTACATGCATATAAGAATAAAATGTATACATGTTGGTTGCCATATTAACTCATTACAGGCGGTCCCCTAGTTACAAACATCCGACTTACAAATGGAAGGAGACAGGAAGTGAGAGGAAATCTCCCCCTAGGAAGGGAAATTCACTCCTGTAAGAGTTATCATCGGAAAAAAGGTGTCTCCACTGATGCTTTATCACCAATCCTTGTTTCCACGACAACCCAAAATTTTCAAAATCCGATTATCATTGGGACAGGAAGTGAGGTGAAATCTTCTGGACAGAAACATAGATAGCAAAACAAACATTACAGGGGTGTTCACCCTTCCCTATGCTATCCAAAAAGCTTAAAAATAGTTTTTTTTGGCTGGAGCTACACTTAAAAAATGTACCTGTTCCCACTTACCAACAAATTCAACTTAAGTACACACCTACAGTCCATATCTGGTTTGTAACCCGGGGACCGCCTGTACTACACAGGCTCTACTTCCCACATTACAGTGCTAGATGATTGTCCTGATTTAGGCCCCTTTCACACTTTTGTGACTTGTCCTGCGACTTAGGACTGCAAAGTCACATGACAAGTCGTACCCCATGATTTCCAATGAGTACCATTCATATCTGTGTGACTTCAAAATAGTCCCTGCACTACTTTGGTCCGACTTTGATGTGACTTGAGGTCCATAGACTTTAAGCTTACACAGGCATTGCTTGAAGTCGTGGCAAAATTGCGTCAAAGTCCCACAACTTTTAGGTTGCACAAGTGTGAAAGGGCCTTACTGTTCTTTCTCGTGAGTCCCCAATTCAGTGATTCACTCAAAACAATAAGGGGTCTATTTTGTAAATGTTTTCACACAAGATTTACATGGCTTTCACTTTAGACTCACACATTTTTCTAATTGAATTCAGTTGCAAAAATGTGTGAATCTTGAGTGAAAGTATAAATCTTGTGTAAAAACACTGTAATGTTCCTATTTTTTTTTTTTTTTTCAAATTTTCCATTTAAAACCTATAAAATTAAACCGTTTGTGGAAGAGGCAAAATAAACCTTGGCTGTCCCCCTATAAAAAAACAAAACACAACTTTTTCCAGTTTGGTAACCAAGAGTTCCAGAGAGCGGTAAATCAGTAGGGCCATAGTTGAAATGTGAAAACTGCTCTTCTGTATAAATCCTATATCACCATGAGTGTAGCGTAAAAAAATCAAGC
The DNA here is from genome assembly GCA_018402905.1 of Glandirana rugosa. Classification (NCBI taxonomy): domain Eukaryota; kingdom Metazoa; phylum Chordata; class Amphibia; order Anura; family Ranidae; genus Glandirana; species Glandirana rugosa. The sequence goes on from BLSH010000605.1 coordinate 1,213,969, forward strand.
AAAACATTTAACACTGTGGGTACCATAAACACACAGTGGCCCTCCTGATGTTGGAAGCACTGACCTCCCGATAGTGAGGCATAGGCAGACCTTTTATCCTTATCCTGCAAGGCCACTGTTTGAGCAATGAGGGGTCATCTCAATGTAGCTCATTGATATTCTGATTCTTGGTCACTGCTATATGAGGCGTTAGCTGAGAGGTCTCAGAGTCTGTGAATAGTTTACATTTATATACAGCGGGTAAAATAAGTATTGAACGCATCACCATTTTTCTAGGTAAATATATTTATAAAGATATTATTGGTATCAAATATGCACCGGTAGCAACTCATGCAATCCATACATACAAGACACCAAAACAAATACGTTCAGAAATTAAGTTACAGTATCTCACAAAAGTGAGTACACCCCTCACATTTTGTAAATATTTTATTCTATATTTTCATGCGACAACACCGTAGAAATGACACTTTGCTACAATGTAAAGTAGTGAGGTAGTGAGTGTACAGCTTGTATAACAGTGTAAATTTGCTGTCCCCTCAAAATAACTCAACACACAGCCATTAATGTCTAAACCACTGGCAACAAAAGTGAATACACCCCTAGGTGAAAATGTCCAAATTTGGCCCAAAGAGTCAACCCTCTTTGGGCATGGAGTTCACCAGAACTTCACAGGTTGCCACTGGAGTTCTCTTCCACTCCTCCATGACAACATCACAGAGCTGGTGGATGTTAGAGACCTTGCACTCCTCCACCTTCTGTTTGAGGATGCCCCACAGATGCTCAATTGGGTTTAGGTCTGGAGATATGCTTGGCCAGTCCATCACCTTTACCCTCAATTTCTTTAGCAAGACAGTGGTCGTCTTGGAGGTGTGTTTGGCGTCGTTATCATGTTGGAATACTGCTCTGAGGTCCAGTCTCTGAAAGGAGGGGATCATGCTATGCTTCAGTATGTCACAGTACATGTTGGCATTCATGATTCCCTCAATGAACTGTAGCTCCCCAGTGCCGGCAGCACTCATGCAGCCCCAGACCATGACACTCCCACCACCATGCTTGACTGTAGGCAAAACACACTTGTCTTTGTACTCCCCGCCTGGTTTCCGCCACACACGCTTGACACCATCTGAACCAAATAAGTTTATATTAGCCTCATCAGACCACAGGACATGGTTCCAGTAATCCATGTCCTTAGTCTGCCTGTCTTCAGCAAACTGTTTGCTTTCTTGTGCATCATCTTTAGAAGAGGCTTCCTTCTGGGACGACAGCCATGCAGACCAATTTGATGCAGTGTGCGGCGTATGGTCTGAGCACTGACAGGCTGACCCCCCCAACCCTTAAACCTCTGCAGCAATGCTGGCAGCACTCATACGTCTATTTCCCA
>BLSH010000605.1:1215362-1231120 GCA_018402905.1 Glandirana rugosa
CGTCCGTCAAACCTTCTCCAATTTATTTAAAGTCAATCGCACAAGTTATGAAAAATGGACACAGTAAAGTGAAATAATGTATATGTCATAGAGTGTTTTCACTCATGTGGGGAGTGTAAAAACATTTATAAAACATACGTCTGGAATTGGGATAACTCGTAGACACCCCGTAGGAGTTTTGCCTTCCATCTCCTCACGTACCAGAGATTGTATGTAGTCGAGACACTACAACAGTACCTCCTCACCTTCTCCTGTGGTCACCGTTGGATACTTCGAGACCACTTGAGGTACGGGTTCTCCCAATTCCGTCGCGACCTGTTATTACCACCTGCTGTCCCCTCAAAATAACTCAACACACAGCCATTAATGTCTAAACCACTGGCAACAAAAGTGAATACACCCCTAAGTGAAAATGTCCAAATTGGGCCCAAAGTGTCAATTTGTGTGGCCACCATTATTGTCCAGCGCTGCCTTAACCCTCTTGGGCATGGAGTTCACCAGAGCTTCATAGGTTGCCACTGGTGTCCTCTTCCACTCCTCCATGACAACATCACAGAGCTGATGTATGTTAGAGACCATGCACTCCTCTACCTTCCGTTTTGAGGATGCCCCACAGATGCTCAATAGGGTTAAGGTCTGCATACAAAATATTTACAAAAATGTGAGGGGTGTACTCACTTTTGTGAGATACTGTATATGTAATAAAGTGAAATGACACAGGTAAAAAGTATTGAACACGCTAACTGAAATTTATTTAACCTCTTCCAAACTGCCTGCCGTTATTATATGGTAGTACTTTGCCATTGAATACTGTTGTTATGGTAACAGATAATCCCGGTATTTTTTTAACCGCTTCAGCCCCGGAAGGATTTCCCACGTTAGGACCAGAGCACTTTTTGCGATTCGGCACTGCGTCGATTTAACTGACAATTGCGCGATCGTGCAACTTTGTACCCAAACGAAATTTGCGTTCTTTTCTTCCCCACAAATAGAGCTTTCTTTTGGTGGTATTTGGTCATCTCTGCGTCATTTCTGATCACCGCTATAAACAAAAAAAAAAAGAGCGACAATTTTGCAAAAAAAACAATATTTCTTACTTTTCGCTAAAATACAAATCCAAAAAAAATATATAAAAAAACAAATGTATTAATCGGTTTTGGCCGATTTATGTTCTTCCTCATATTTTTGGTAAAAAAATTTGCAATCGGCGTTTACTGGTTTGCGCAAAAGTTGCAGCGTTTACAAACCATGAGAATTAATTTCTGGCGTTTTTTTTTACATTCTTTCTTCTTAGTAATGGCGGCAATCTGCATTTTTTTATCGGGATTTTGATATTGTGGCGGGCATGTCGGACATTTTTGACACTTTTTTTGGGACCAATGACATTTTATACAGCGATCAGAAATTTAAATATCCACTGATTACTGTATAAATGTAATTGGCAGGGAAGGTATTAACCTGCAGGGGGAGATCTAGGAGTTAAGTGTGTTCCCTAGGCGTGTTCTAACTGTGAGGGGGCTGGGCTACCATGGGCATAAGAGTTCTAACTGATCCCAGTGACAGGGATCAGTAGATCTTTTAAATGCCCACTTACATTGGCGGTTCCCCGTTCTTTCCCTCTGGCAGCTCATCGCGGTTCACCGGCGGACATCGGGTCCGCCCGAGCCGCGGAACACTCCCCCAGAGTGCGGCGGGTATGAGTGCGCACCCCCTAGCTGCCTCTCCGTAAATCACCGCCTATTTACGGCGATTCACGGTATGCATCCACGCTGTCGCCGTAAATAGGCAGCGCGCGGTCGGGAACTGGTTAAACAGCAGGCGGCCCGCTTTCAGATAAAAGATCACTTTTATAGAGGGTGGGAGAGGTGCCCTCCCCCCACCACTTTTCCGTTGTCTCAGTCGCTTACCAGACCCGCCGGTAGCAGCGGAATTGATCGGGCCCTCTTGTCGCAACGCTTGGACGCCGAGTGAGCGGAACATGGCACCCGCTCGGCTCCATAGAATTGAAGGGCGGAAGTGACGTCAAACGTCACTTCCGCCCAGTGCTCTTAAAGGAGAATTTTTTTTTTTTCAAATGATATTTAATTTTTTTTTATTATTATTACATTTTAGTGTAAATATGAGATCTGAGGTCTTTTTGACCCCAGATCTCATATTTAAGAGGTCCTGTCATGCTTTTTTTCTATTACAAGGAATGTTTACATTCTTTCTAATAGGAATAAGAGTGACCCATTTTTTTTTTTTTAATGGATGGTATAAAAATAAAAAGTAAAATAAATAAGAAAAAAATTTAATTCCCCCGGAAGTCGTGCCTGTATATGAAGACTGTGTTCAAACCACACATGTGAGATATCGCCGCGATCGTTAGAGCGAGAGAAATATATCTAACACTAGATCTCCTCTGTAACTCAAAACTGATAACTTGTAGAAATCCATTTTATTACACATAACTTCATTTCTGAATGTATTTTTTCTTTGTTTGTATGGATTGCATGGGTTGTTACCAAAATGTGGTAAACATTTCACGCCAATAGCACCTTTAGAAAAGTATTTACCTAGAAAAAATGGTGATGTGTTCAATACTTATTTTACCCGCTGTGTGTATATGTGTATGTATATGTGTGTGTGTGTGTGTATATGCATATGCATATATATATATATATATATATAAAATATTTTTTTATACATTTTATGAAGACCATCTTAGTACTGCTACAAAGAGCTAAGAATAGCTACCAATCTGTTCCTCTTTGAAGCAGCTCTGTTTTCGAGCTGCAAAAACTAGAGTTTTACTTAAATATCTGTGCTGGGTAATGATAGTGTTATTCAGCAGTCATGCTGTTATCTTTGTTGAAATAATTATCTTACTGTAAGCATACTTTTTTTTTTTTTTTACCCAGTGCCACCTACAGATAACCTCAGTTAATCCCGATAGCGTAGCACAATATTAATATTTGTCATAGGATCTAAACATGTCTGTCATTAGTTTTTGTCTCGCAAGTAAACATTGCACTAACAGTCGTTCATACATTGCTAATTGTTAGATGAGTTGCATATCCTGAGAATTTTGTATTTCAGAATAAATAACATTATAATGTCTCCTTATCTCAGGGAGTTTTGTTGGTATATGATATCACCAACTACCAAAGTTTTGAGAACTTAGAAGATTGGTTTTCCATGGTGAAGAAGGCGAACGAAGAGTCAGAAACACAGCCGTTTGTAGCCCTGGTAGGCAACAAAAGTAAGTTTAAAAATTCTTAAACTGGCCTATTCTTAGTAATAAATGGTCCACTCAGGTCAAGCCTGCAAGCCTGGATATTTATGATGGGAGGTGTAAATGATGGTGTTGGAGACGTGGAAGAAAGGCCAAAGCGTCACCCTGCGTAACCAACCAGCAGTTCAAATATCTGTGCAAACTATATGTTTCACTTGTGGCACAATTGCCTTATACAGGGTGGAGAAAAAAGTATTTGCCCCTCTTCCTGATTTTTTTTTTTTTTTGCATATTTGCCACACTTAAAGAGGAGATCCAGGCTCCTCCGCAAAAAAATTGAAAAAAAAAGTCAGCAGCTACAAATACTTCAAATGTTTCCCAGAAGACTGTGGCGAAGGGTGAGGCGGAGATTTAAGTTGTAGTACCCACTCCCCCCATAAAAAGTCCCAAATGTGGCAGTGGAGGGGCTAAGGGTGCAAACAAATGAGGCTTCCCCTTTAGGGTGGAGCTCCGCTTTTAATGATTCAGATCATCAAACCAATTTAAATGCCAAATAAGTGGATGCCATTTTTGCCCAGTCTTATTGTTGAATCATGAACACCAACCTTAACTGAAGCAAGTGAGGCCTGCAGTTCTTTAGCTGTTCTGGGTTCTTTTATGACCTCCTGAGTAAGTCGTCATTGCGCTCTTGGAGTAATTTTGGTAGGCCGGCCACTCCTGAGAAGGTTCACCACTGTTCCAAGTTTTCTCCATTAGTGGATAACAGTTGCATGTATGGGCAACTGGAATGAACTGGTGTGAGATTGCAGAACTTGTCTGTGTAGACCAGTCTTTCCGAACCATGGTGCCAGGAAACCCTAGGGTTTCTCCAGAGGTTGCTAGAGATTCCTTGTTCAATGAACAATTTTTTCCTCCCTTAAATAAGTAATCACTGACGGCTATGATCTTGGCTATCTGTAAAGGGGGATTCTTCTCAATGACTACGCGTGTAAGAAGCATTCTTCCTGGAGACCATGACCATCTTATGTACCATGTGCTGTAGCTATACTCCTTATTAGCAAGGGCTCCCCGAGACCTAAACATTTTTTCAAGGGTTCCTCTCAAAGTTGAGAGAGGCTGATGTAGCCCATAGGGGCTAATTTGCTTGTGTGGAAGCAATACCATTTTATTGCACTCTGCAATAAATCTTACACATACAGTATCTCGCAAAAGTGAATACACCCCTCTCATTTTTGCAAATATTTTATTCTATCTTTTCATGTGACAACACTGAAGAAATGACACTTTGCTACAATGTAAAGTACCATTAAACTAACCATTATTTTTCAGCTTTGCCTTAACCCTCTAGGGCATGCAGTTCACCAGAGCTTCACAGGTTGCCACTGGAGTCATCTTCCACTCCTCCATGATGACATCACAGAGCTGGTGGATGTTGGAGACCTTGCACTCCTCCACCTTCCGTTTCAGGATACCCCGCAGATCCTCAATAGGGTTTAGGTATGGTGACATGCTTGGCCAGTCCATCACCTTTACCCTCAGCTTTTTTAGCAAGGCAGTGGTCGTCTTGGAGGTGTGTTTAGGGTCGTTTATCATGTTGGAATACTGCCCTGCGGCCCAGTCGCCAAAGAGTGGGGATCATGCTCTGCTTCAGTATGTCACAATACATGTTGACATTCATGGTTCCCTCAATGAACTGTAGCTCCCCAGTTCCGGCAGCACTCATGCAGCCCCAGACCATGACACTCCCACCAACGTGCTTGACTGTAGGCAAGACCCTTTTCTTTGTACTCCTCACCTGGTTGCCGCCACACACGCTTGACACCATCTGAACCAAATAAGTTTATCTTGGTCTCATCAGACCACAGGACATTGGTTCCAGTAATGCATATCCTTAGTCAGCTTGTCTTCAGCAAACTTTTTGCGGGCTTTCTTGTGCATCATCTTTAGAAGAGGCTTCCTTCTGGGACGACAGCCATGGAGACCAATTTGATGCAGTGTGTGGCGTATGGTCTGAGCACTGACAGGCTGACCCCCCCCCCCCACCCCTTCAACCTCTGCAGCAATGCTGGAAGCACTCATATGTCTATTTCCAAAGACAACCTCTTGATATGACGCTGAGCATGTGCACTCAGCTTCTTTGGTTGACCATGGCGAGGCCTGTTCTGAGTGGAACCTGCCCTGTTAGACCACTGTATGGTCTTGGACACTGTGCTGCAGCTCAGTTTCAGGGTCTTGGCAATCTTCTTATAGCCTAGGCCATCTTTATGTGGAGCAACAATTTTTTTTTTCAGATCCTCAGAGAGTTCTTTGCATGAGGTGCCATGTTGAACCTCCAGTGACCAGTATGAGAAAGTGAGAGCGATAACACCAAATTTTACACACCTGCTCCCCATTCACACCTGAGACCTTGTAACACTCACAAGTCACATGACACAGGGGAGTGAAAATGCCTAATTGGGCCCAATTTGGACATTTTCACTTAGGGGTGTACTCACTTTTGCGGCCAGAGGTTTAGACAATAATGGTGGTGTGATGAGTTATTTTGAGGGGACAGTAAATTTACACTGTTATACAAGCTGTACACTCACTACTTTACATTGTAGCAAAGTGTCATTTCTTCAGTGTTGTCACATGAAAAGATATAATGAAATATTTATAAAAATGTGAGGGGTGTACTCACTTTTGTGAGATACTGTACATAGGGGAAGCAAGAAGAGCTGCATTCCTTAGTGATAACTCTTTTACATTATCATCTAAACCTACTTGCTGGTAGATGCAAATAAAAATATAAAGCTAACAGATGTAGGTCCCTTATTGCACAGACTGTGAATCCCGGTCTATCAACTTCTGCTGGTATTTTGAGTGCAAAAAGACAGGTTTGATGAATTCTCATAAATTAGTTTAAACAGATTGTATAGTATTTTCTGCAAGTTAAAGCTGAACTTCAGCTTAAAAAAAACAACTAATGATGTGGCTATGTATTTATTTAAAGTCTGTATATTTTTAAGGGCTTGTTCACACTATACATGCATGAAAAATTGCAGAATCATCAGTTTATATCAGTTTTCATGCAGGTTTCAGTCAGGTTTTTATGCATGTTGACATCAGTTTTCACATGTCTTTTTAATGCACCAGCCGCCAGTGTCCTTTCATCTGTCCCGGGTATTTTCTGAAGGTTAATGTGGATGTAAACCCTCACATATACCCAGTGAAGTGAACAGCCTCAGATGATATACAGAGATGAAACAAATCTCCCTACATACGATTTACATGTATATCTGCTGTCTTCAGGTTTATATATTCTTTAGAAAGTTCAGATCATGTTACAGATTTTCTCTTCCTGTTCAGCACTGGAGGTGAAGTCTGGGCATACAGCTGATTGGAGGAAAGGCACACACCCCCTCTCCACATAGGCAGAGACTCAGAGCTGCTCTGTGTATAGTTTAGCTCTCTGCTAATCTATTTGTAGTAACCTCCCTTGACACAAATTTTAGGCTTGCTTTATCTCAGTTGACATAGAACTTGTCAGAAGTTATCATACTGATAACAGAATAACATAGCAGGAGAAAGCCACAGGATTTAGTGCTTTGAAGAGAGATAAGAAAACAGATATATGTGCTCAGCCCAAATTTCATGAATCAGGTTTACCTCCACTTTAAAGCTGAACTCCAGGAAGATCAAAAAAACAAAAAAAAAAAATAAAACAACTTTATGTATTTAAAGTCAGTATATTTTTAAGGACTTGTTCACAGCAAACGTGCATGAAAGCTGATGGGAAAACTGTGCATATTTCTCTTGCAGAGACATCGGCTTACATAAGTTTTGTGTTCGTTTCTATCAGTTTTCATTCATGTTTCAGTCAGTTTTTATGCATGTTGACATCAGTTTTCATGTACGTCTTTTTTTTATGCACAAATTGACATCATACTGTGTCATCACCCCCTCATCAGTGCCCTGCTCATTAGTGATCCCCACATCAGAGACTCCTCATCAAGTTCCCCTCACATCAGAAACTCCTCATCAGAGCCCCCGCATGAAGGTACCCCTCAGCAGTGAATTCTCATCAGAGACCCCCACCATCGGTGTCACCACCATCAGTCTCCCCCTAATCTGTCTCCTTTCATCAATGTCCCCTGCTATTAGTGTCCCCCACCATCAGTATTCCCCACCCTCAGTGTCCCCCTCATCTTTTCCCCACCATCAGTACCTCTTACCTGTCCCCCACCATTAGTGACCGCTCATTTGTCCCCCATCATCAGTGTCCCCCTCATCTGTCCCCCACCATCAGTGTTCCTCCCCATCAGTGTCCCTTCATCTGTCCTCCACCAGTGTTCTTCAGTGTTCTTTCATCTGTCCCCTCGCCATCAGTGTCCTCCCCCGATATCAGTGTCCATTCATCTCTCCCCCACCATCAGTGTTCTTTCATCTGTCCCAAGACATCAGTGTCCCCTCATTTGTCCCCAGCCATCAGTGTCCCCTCATTTGTCCCCAGCCATCAGTATCCCCTCATTTGTCCCCCGCCACCAGTGTCCTCTCATTTGTCCCCCGCCACCAGTGTCCTCTCATTTGTCCCCCGCCACCAGTGTCCCCCCGTCCATAGTCGTTTCATCTGCCCCCCACCAGTAGCCTTTCATCTTTCCCCGCCATCTGTATCAACAACATCCCACCTTCCACCACTACAGACCCAAGCGGGCCTGTTAGTACAGGATCTCCTCCCGAGCTCTTCAGTATTTTTTCCATTCACCCTGCTGGGTTGAACAAAAAAGCAACTGATAGTGCGTACTAGACTTAAAGAAAACAGACCATAATAAAAATATGAAAGAAATGGTAACCTTCTCAAATAAAAAGTTTGGCTGGATTTAAGTTTTAAATATAATATGGGTGGACACTCAATACTTGGTGCGCAAGGATGGCTTTTAGCACATCATACATTTGAAAAATGTCCACTGCTTAATCTTATTTTTGTGTTCTTAAGTAACATTGCCTGCTTTGCCTGTTCACTCTCTACAATGATTCCTGAAGTGTCAAACCTACATTCTCAGCGGAGATATTATAAACAGATATTAACCCAGGATGTATGGGAGCTGCACTCTTGTTGATTTATAGCGCCTTTGATAGTCTAAGGGCCAGCGGTTATCTTCAGCCTCTAGTGAGGGTAGGAATTATCAGGCACCAGTGTACCCCGGATGGATGAATTATTTCAACCTAGAGATATTAAACAGAACCCTTCCACAGCTCCCTAATACGGACTAATAAGTCAGCTTTTTAAACAGCCTTCCTGACAGATATGGGCAAGGAGGAGTGTGTGTCAACCCTAATTAAGAATGTTGACTCTATGTACGTTGTAGCTGTGATTAATTGACCTAGTATGGCTATCTCTCTCAGAAAAGTGATGGGCTGTTACAGCGTGAAGTTTAAAGGTTACATGTTAATGTACTTTTTAACTGGTCTTCCTTGCTTTCAGCCGTGATCTATGAGTGTTATAACACTCCTCTCAGAAAGCCATTTTTTTAATCTGTGGAATAGATTCTTTGTTATACTTTTTTTGTTCCTGTAAAATGCCAGCCCACTTTTTTTTATCACTCTTCTGATTCCCTTCGATATTTCACTTTTCATATATTTATCTTGGTGGCATTATCTTTATCTTATAAATGACTGAATGTTTGAAAATGTATAGCTGATGATATGCAAAGTTAGGCGAAGACTTTAAAATTAAAGCTACACTATCCTTACAATAACCCCCACCACCCTCTAAATAGGCGCTGCTGCAATAGAAAACAAAAAAAAAGGAAATTAACAAAAAAAAAAGTTTAGTATCTACAGATACATCTAAATCTGTTGTCATATAATACACTGGGTCCTGGGTCTTTTTTTTTTTTTTGACTGCAGAGTGGTATGGCCTTCTAGTGTGCATGTTGCTGCTTGGGGAATGTGAACACTTACTATAAACTGTCCAGCAGCGGGGTTCTCTCAAGCTTCAGAAGAGTGCAACTGCATGATGAAGCCATGACCATTGCTGGTCTTCACTTTTAGAAGAGATGCTGTGATGAGCAAAATGATGGTGGAGGGAGGGTATGAAGGATGGGGAGCAAATTCCAACCAGACATGGGCTTTAAAATGGGTTCTGGTTTTGAAGCAGAAGGAGTCTCATTCCTTCTCATACAATTATTTGCCTAATTAGGCATTTGGCAGAGTTCAGCCTCATTTACACAGGGCATATCTGTGTGTGCCCATGTGAGAACCATGTTTATCCGTACAGGAATGCACAGGTGTTCCATGCATCCCTGTGCAGGCTGTCCCATTGATTTTTATTGAGACACAGCAGTGGCTTTGACACAGGCGCTGCTCCCAATTTGACATTTGTGCAGGTGTGGGTGCACAGCGCTGAAGGTACGGATGTCAAGCTGAGAGCAGTGACTGTGTCTGTGCAGCCGCTGCATCCTAATAGACATTAGTGGGACTGCCTGCATGGAGATGTACTCAACACCTGTGCATCTCCATGTGCGTAATCACGGAGCACGCATTAATATACCTCGTGCAAACTAAGCCTTAGACTTTCTGTAATGCAAAGGGCCTCGGTTTTCACCATCAAATTCTCTGATAAGCCAGCACCTATCCAAAACTGTTATTTCGTTTTGGATGAACTTATTACCTAGAGTTACACTGAACTTCAGAATTATTTTATGTTAGTATAAGTGAGGCAAGGGTTTTATTGCAAAGGACTGCATATAAAATGTTCATATAGCAGAACACCTTGATCATTTTATAAAAAAAATATCCCTTCTCTTTATTAAGTTAGACGCATGCTTTACTTATTCCTTCAACTGCTTGGACCCATTTGGAGAAATTTGAACTTCTTGAAAGTTCTGCTGTTGTGATGACTCCTTCATTGCATGGTATAGTTAGGTTGGGCTAAAGCTCCCAGTCTACACGAATATATCAAATTTTTGGCTAACAGCTGTGCATTATGTGCACCCCTAATTCTCCACCATCTTATAAGGGCTAGTGCTAATTGACTAGCATTGCATATAAATTTGGGGACTGCCATTGCTGACCTCTCTCTTTGAGAATGTGAGTTTTCTGGCTTTCATGTTGAATGTTTTTGAATCTCTGACCTGGAACAAGTATAGAGATAAGCAGTACTGACATTTTTCTGAAACTCGGTTACCACATTCTTGTTTGCGGCTCAAAAGTATTGAATCCGAACATAGCTATGGCACCGCCCATATTTTTCGAACACCTTAAGAAATGTCAAAATGTCCTTATTGCTGGCCTCTATTAATGTTTAACAGAAGTGCTTTCCAAATGTCTCCTTGTAAATGGAGACCCATTTTACTGCTCTACGTATGCATTGGCTACCAAATGGTGATTATGAGAAGCTTTTCAAATAAAGCGAAAGTCAATACCTGTCATAACTCAGGCTTCTGACCATCACTGGAGTCTGTCTTTGCCTGCTTCCTGAAAGGTATGCTAGTGACAGGGCAGTGCCACCTGTGCAGCATCATGCCCAGTAATGTGCTTGTTCTGGAATGGCCATACGGTAGCTAAGGCTCCAGTTTTGGTTGGGAGTAGGTTTGCCACCTCATTCCTTTAAAACTGAACACATATTAATTACACAGGTTCTGTGGTTGATTAATATGGTAATTAAACTCACTTGTTGCCTTATCTGCATTCAATTAGCCTCAGAACCTGTGCAATTCATTCAATTCGTGTTCGGGTTTAAAGGGATGAGTTGGCAACCCTAGTTGGGAGCCTCAGTTGTAGGTAACAGCCACACTTTAGCTAGCTGACTGCTTGTGTTCAGTATATATGTAGTGAACACTGGCACTGGGAGTGGGTTTGGGTGTAAAAGAAGGGTCTATCTGTGGCAAAGCCCGATAGGTAACAAAGAGAAGAGATCTTTCAGCTAAGTAAATGGTTAAAACTGTTCAATAATCCAACCCATCCCTTCCGCACTTTATTATTTTAACCTTCCTTTCCACGATGCCCTGCACTTATAATACATCACGGTCCATTTTGACAGATTTCAGCCCTTATGATGTGTGGCTCCAAGCTGCCAAACCTGGCGGTCACTGTTGGCTTTACCCCATGTTAACACCTATGCATTTTTTACCGCGTTTTGCAGTTTGCAGAAATGCACTGCAGTCCATTTAACATGGTTTCCTATGGATGTAGTTCACATCTGTGCGTTTTGCGGGGTTGCGTTTTTTTGGAAAGGGTCAGGGACTTTTTTTTTCTCACTGCAGTTTGCGATTTGCATGCAATAGACTTCAATGGAGCTGCACCAGAAACGCAAATGTTTTTTTTTTTTTATGGATTTTTGATGCATTTTTACCATGATTTTGCAGCGATTTGCATTTTTAAATCTGCCTAGCAACAAATCCTGCCCCCAAAAAAACCCTTAAAAAAAAACAAATTGCGGGAAAAACTCGGTAAAAAAAACCGCAGAAGGCACAGCCGCATAGGTGTGAACCTAGACTTAGTCCCTACCAACGATCAGGTACTAATTAGAGTGGTTCCCCACCTTTTTGATCACTATGTCAGTTGTAACATGGTGATCCCACAGAAGCCTAATGCTTCATGCAAAAAATAATAGTTTCTGCTTGCAGAGGCCTCTGCAGCCCGTGTGATCACATTGCTCCTCTGTTTTAATACTGTAAATGTCTGATATAAATATATGATCACATTTTTCCACATGTCAGACAATTATACAAATAATGCAAGTATTAAAACTGCATGCAAAATAAATTTGTTACACTGTATGTTTTTTGAAAACATGCAACATCTTTTTAGGTGGGCACATTGGTTGTAATCAAGGTAACTGGTAAATACTGATGCTTCTAAATTTTGTCCTGGGTATATAGAATTCAGTGACGTTTGGACACAAAAGCGCTAAAGTAGAACTATAGGTAAAACTTTTTTTTTTTCATTTTAGATAAAGAAAGGGAGGGTTATAACCCCTATCAGATTTTTTTTTTTGTCATCTGGGTCCCATTGCGGAGATTTCCCTTCACTTCCTGTCCCCTAGCCAAACAGGAAGTAGAGGAAATACCTGCAAATTAATGTAATTCTTTGGGAACCCCCGGGTCACCGGAACTAGTGTCCCCATTGGAAGATTTCCCCTCCCCTGGTATTTTCTTTTACCTTCACTTTCAATGATAATGGTAAACAGGACAAGTAGAGAGGGTGAATTTCCCTAAGGCCCCATTCACACCTGAGCGTTTTGTAGCTTGTAGCTTGAGCTTTTTTTCAGGCAGATTACAGGCGTTTCTCTGCTTTTTACATTGGTGACCTTTAGACCTGTACAAAATCGCGTTAAAAAACCCACGACCAATTGTTTTTGCATACTTCTTTAAAGGCTCAGGCTCTATGAGCCATCAGCTTGAGCCTTGTGTGTCAAAGATCTAAAATAATCATGCAGGAGTTCAGACCCTTGTCAGCCTCTGTATGCTCATCTTCACAGGTTTACTCTAAGACCCCTTTCACACTGGGGTGGCGGGCGGGTCCGTTAGCTGTAAAGCGCCGCTAGTTTTCACGGCGCATTACGGCTGTTTAAGAGTCACTTTTCAAGTGCTAGCAGGGCACTTTTATCCCCCAAGAAGGGGTTAAAACTGGGCTGAAAGTGCCCATGTTGCGGTGCTTCCAATCGCTTTTCAGGTGCTTCGGAAGCGCTGCCCATTTATTCCAATGGGCAGGAGCCCAAAAGATACTACTTGAAGGACTTTTTTCCCATCCCACAAGCGCACCATCCCAGTGTGAGAGCACTCGGGCTTTCACGCTCAGGCGGCATGGGAAGCAGTTTTCAGGCACTTTTACAGGCGCTATTTTTAGCACTAAAATGCCTGAAAACTGCCCCAGTGTGAAAGGGGTCTAGGATTTTGAGTTGGTATACAGTGACCCACTTTCCTCAAATGCCGCTTTAATAAAAATGCTAAATACTATGTAAAATATAATTGCTGTAGAAACTTGAATGTTCTTGTCCAAAGTCATGAAGCTCTTCAGCTAGAAAAAGAAGGTAGAGCTTTACAGCATGAAAGTGGACAGAATGATTTTTATATTTTAATACGGGATGTTTGGAAAATATCTCCTTACTGTGAAAGGTGGCAGCAGAGTGTTAGTTTGATCGCTGGCATCACGAATTTAGGAACATAACAAAACACTGCATTATGTATTCCATTTTAAACACAACATAAACATTCATTTTCATAAACCGCTAAAGAAAGTTTGGCACTTTCATTCATAGACTCAAACTGAAAGAAACAAATTTATTGAGATCCACCATATAACAGTGAAAGGTAGAAAGTTGCCATTTTTAAAGGGTAGATCTAGGCAAACCGTTATATACATACTTAAAACAAATATATAAGAATTGTGTTATGTGCCAAAAGATTTGTATATTAACAAAACACTTTAGTGATTCAGCCGCTACTGCCATCTAATAATCTGAAGCACGGTGTTCTGGAGGCAATATATTCATAAACATATTTATATATAGACGTGACATTTTCATCATCATAATTATCCCTTTTTTTTTTTTTTTGCAGTACTGTATATTATATTTGTTATTGTTTTGTTTCATCATAGAAAGAATTATGGCTGACCATAGAGGGAAAAGCAACAGATGTGCTGTAATGCCCCTAGCAGCATATACTTGCCTCACCTTCATTTCCATTGTAACTATGCAGGGTGATTCGATTCAAATGGTGAATGCGATTTTCAGAAACGTGACACTCAGTTTTTAAGGGAATGGCAGCCCACTTTTATTAAGGCGAACGGAAAAGTTCAAACACAGTAGCTTCCCTCGCAGGGGTATTCAGTGTTTCAGTCCTCATTCAGAAATAAACTATATTCAGCCCTCCTGGTTAATAAATGACATTCAGCCCTCCTGGCTAATAAGTGCAGCTCTCCTGCTTAGGCCTTACGTTTTAGGCCTTGGTCTGTCTCCCACAGACCAGACGCTCAACAACTTGGTGCTGACAACAAGTAGCCTCATGCTACACTGGCTCCCACCTCTCTCCTAGGTGGAGCCCTCCCGGCCTCCTAGGCCAGACCTCCTGTCTGCCAGGCAGAGCTGTCT
Source organism: Glandirana rugosa (assembly GCA_018402905.1). Taxonomy (NCBI): domain Eukaryota; kingdom Metazoa; phylum Chordata; class Amphibia; order Anura; family Ranidae; genus Glandirana; species Glandirana rugosa. The sequence goes on from BLSH010000605.1 coordinate 1,229,654, forward strand.
CCAAGTATGAGCCCAGAAACTTGGTCTGGTCATTACTTAAAGCCCAGAACACAGCTGACCAATTAATGAACTGGCCATTTCCTAGACTTAGACCCTGGAAGGGTACTGCCCTGCTACAACATTTCATGTCATTTCTGCCAGGTATGGAGGAGCATTACTCTCCATCATGTGTTGTTGTTTGGAGGGGCAAATGCAAAATGAAATATGTGCATCTGGGTATGGTGGCATTAAACATTACCTTTAAGCCGGGTACGCACTACAATACTGACACAGCCAGTCGGAGCCTCTGTTCTAACAATGCAAGGTTAGTCCAGCGATCTCCCCTGCTGAGCTGTTGTGTTCTGACAGGGAGCCGGTTCCCTCAATGGAACACTGTGATCAGCGCTCTCTGCCATTGGCTGAGAGCGCTGATTGGGAGCCAGTCGGCTGATGGTTTTCCAGCATGCATGTCCGACAGAAACCGGCTTCTGTCGGACAGACTGACATACACACGGGCAGAATGTCGGCCGGTATTTTTTTTTGTACCGGCAAATGTCTCCCGGCATTCTTCCCATGTGTACAGGGCTTTAGTCTTGCACAATCATACAGGTTCCTCTCTTGTACTGATATTTTTTTACTCTCATTTCATTGCTTATGTCCTCGATGGAGGCCACCCAACATCACCTAGACTTTTTCTCGCCAGCCTTACTGTCTGGCCCACTATTTTAATTTTTTAGGTTTTGGTGCTTTCAATCAGTTCGGCTAAGCATCACATGTGGGTGTTACCTAGAGCAGTTTTTCACAGCCTGCCTAGGAACGCTCATTCCTCCAGACTGACATCTTCCTTTAAAGGTATTTTGTAATTTTAAGATATGTAGCAAAAGACAAAAGGTTTCATTCAAAAATGTAGTTACTATGTTGATGAGGGGGAGAAACAAAGAAAGGCAAAATCTCACCAGATTGCGCTTGCATTGGCAAAGCACTGGTTCATTTTATACCAATATGCCCTCATGCTAAAGTGTCTGGAATTAGTATCTGAAAGTTGCTGTGGGCTGCTTTTTCACTTTTGTCTGTAGCAGCCCAATGAGCTTGGAACACAAAAAAATGAAGCGTATACTTAATTATCAGTCCCCATTTTGGGAGAAATATTCTGAGCTGTTAACTTTCCATTTTCTTTAGTAGTGTAAATGTTTTAGTGTGTTCTTTTCCAATTTTAAGTTACTGACAGAAGTTGATAATTTATGAATGTGAAAATTAAACTCGAAGAATTTTCCAAAACAACGTAACAATCCATACCAGAATGCATCGCCCCGTTCATACCACTTCAAAGCAGCAGTCTTGTTTCTAGCCACATCTGGTTACCTCTGACGTCAAATTAAAATCCATTGAAATTTCTGCTGCCAGGCTCCTGTATCGGACTCCCCACACCTCATCTGCCACTTCACTAAGCAAATCCTTCAGCGGGTTTCCCACCATTTCATAAATCAA
>BLSH010000605.1:1239594-1251787 GCA_018402905.1 Glandirana rugosa
GTGGGCGTATACTTTTGTCACAAGTTTGGGGTGTACACTCCATAACGGTACTAACACTCTCACTCTCGTTATTAAAATTATTGCTCTCACTCTCACAATCATGGCAATACCTCACATGTGGGGTTTGAACACTGTTTTCATATGCGGGTGCGACTTCTGTATGCGTTCACTTCTGCGTGCACGCTTGGTGGGACGGGGCGTTTTAAATGTTTTATTTTTTCTTATTTATTTTACTTTTTATTTTTACACCGTCCTTAACAAAATAAAAGTAATCTTCTTTTTTTTTTTTTTTTTTTTTTTTTTTTTTTTTTTTTTTTTTTTTAAATGTAAACATTCCTTGTAATAGAACAAAACATGCCAGGACCTCTTAAATATGAGATCTGGGGTCAAAAAGACCTCAGGTCTCATATTTACACTGAAATGCAATAAAAAAATGTCATTTGAAGAAAATAATTTCTCCTTTAAGAGCTATGGGCGGAAGTGACATTTGAAGTCGCTTCCGCCCTTCAATGCTATGGAGCCGAGTGGGCGGCATCTTCCGCTCACTTGGCATCCAGGCATTGTGAGAAGAGTACCCAATCATCTCTGCTGCTACCGGCGGGTCCGGTAAGTGGTGAAGATGATGGAAAAGTGGCAGGAGGGGGGTGGGCACCTCTCCCGCCCCCAATAAAAATGATCTTGCGGCGAAACTGCCGCAGAGACCATTTTTATCTGATAGCGGGCCGCCCGCTGTTTAAAAAAATACCAGGGTTAAGGTAGCTATCTGCAAAGTACCACTGTATAATGACGGCGGGCAGTCTGGAAGTGGTTAAGATGACTACTTTGTGGTAAAAAAAAAAAAAAAATGTACTCTCACCTTTTTCCAAAGGATTTTGGCAAAAATAACTCGCCATGCCTCTTACTAAACACCTCAGACTATCTACTTTCTAAAAAGGGTTCATTAGGGGGATATTTGTACTGTCCTAGCGTTTCAGGTCTCAAGAATGAGAGAGGCAGTCAGTACATCAAAATCAATTTTCTAATATACAGTATATAGTATACCATAGTTTGTAGACTAAAGGTTTTACACCGACTAAATAATACACACTGATTTGGGTTATTTGTAATGGAATAGAATACATTTTAGCCTACAATTATGCAGAAAGATTATTTATTTGCAAAATTTTATAACAAAAACTAAGAAAACAGTGTTTTTGTTTTGTTTGTTTTTTCTAAATTTTTGGTATATTTTTTTTATTAATATAGCAAAAAATATAAAAATAAAATCCAGTAGTGATTAAATACCACCAACAGAATACTCTATCTCTCTAAAAAAAAATAAAATAAATATATACATCTTAAAAAAAAAAGAGTAATTGTTATTCATAGTGTGACAGTGTTGAAAACTGTGTGTGTGCAGCCTTGGAAGTGGTAAATACAGCATGGAAACCACAATTAATAAACATTCCACAAATGTAATATTGCGAAAATGCTAAAATGTAATTTCTGTTACTTCTGAAACGAACAAAAATAACTTTCCTGGTATGGAATGAGTGAAAGTGGGAGTTTTCAATACCCTGAAATTGCAGCAAAACTCAGCTTTCAGCGAAAACCGCACCAATCATATTATTTACACCTCCGCATATATATATATATATATATATATATATAAAAAAAAAAAAACACACCCTGTAACTGAAAGGAGAAAAAAGGAAAAAGTAGAACTTTTTTCTCAATAAAAAGCTTCACCTCAACAGAACAATAAGTGAAACTTTGCGTTTTCATAGTGTAATCCGTAATGTGTAATCTGTCATTTTACACCAAAATCCCTCATCCCTGTTGCTTGTATCCTCTCCACTTTTGCGGTCGTGTCAAATTAATTATCTCCGTATTGTAAATTCCATTCTCGGTTTGCAACTAAATGTCAACATATGTTTAATAAGAAAAAAAAAAATGCTACATAAACTTTCGCTTTTTTTTTTGTCTGAATGTCCTTCTGTTTTTGGTTTAGCTAGAAATGTTGTTTCTGGCCCTGTCCTTCATATTCAGGTCTTCTTGCAATAAATGGAGAACCCTAATTGTACCCCAGAGAATGGTTAATCTACAGTGGACATATGGTGGACAAAAGTTGAGTCTAGTAAATGAAATAAAATTATAAACACAAAATGTGTGAATGTCTGGAGCGTCTGAAGGTGATGGGAGATATGGAGCCCCGTACATTTAACTCTCTTGTGACCCGATTGACAATCCGCTTTTTATTGGCCACGTCCGTGTCTTAACAAGTTTGGGATTTAAGTTCAACGTACATTTAATTAAAGCGATCGGTATCTGTTTCCTGTTTGTGTGTCGTTTTTCATACGGCGCTCATAACGATCAGCATAATTCAGAAAATACAAGGAGAAATGTTCGGCTCTCCCTAGCGTGACATCAGAGTTTGATGGCTAATCCTTGAGAGGCTGGCAATCTTTTACATTTAAGAGTATGAAACATTCTGTTTATAGCAGCGAATAAAAAATTAACTATGGGTAACTTTCCGGCTTCCTGGATATAGCCATTACATGTGGTTGCACTACTCCAGCAAAAGGTTAAGTATTAATGGAAAATGTTCACTCGGAGAAACATGTTACTTGTAAGTTTTCTTTTGATTTTTTTTTTTTTTAACCGTTTTTTTTTTCTTTTACAGTCACATTGAATGTCTTCATTCATTTAGCCATCCATAAAGCAAATATTGTTGCACATGCAGCGGATAATACGTCTTTTTAGGGCTACTTGTGTGGCATGTCACAGATCATTAACTGCGAGTAACCACCTGACTTGAGGGAAGTCTGGACACATCATTACAGTGAAATAGGCTTTTATTTGCCTATCACTGCAACACATTGATTAGTGAGAATGGATACAGGGAATGCCAAACACTTTGTATCATTTCACAAAGCACCTGATGAGAGGAGAGAATACAAAGTGTGAACTAGAATAGCTAGTGGGTTTTCTTTATTCTAACTAGTAAATATTTATGTGATTGCTCATGTACTTCTCTTATAGCTAATAGATCAAAGCTATGAAAGAGACTTAGCATTACATTCACAGGCAACTGTTCTGCTCAGTAAATAGGATTTAAATAAAGTTACACTTTTTAGGTGACATTCAGGCCTCATACACACGGACGTTTCTAAAAAAATAAACAAAGCGTCGGGCCCGACGTCAAGGAAAAAAAAATCTGCATTTTTCGGCGCTATGCTTTGGCGTTGGTGAGCGTTAGTGAGCGTCTGCGTCAATAGGCGTTTTTTTAAAAAAAAAATCATCCCTCTGCTATTTTTCAACCTAAAAATGTTGGCGTAAAAAAACGCCGGTTAACACCAGTACAGTATTAGTTGGCGTTAGTTATCATTTTTCGGCATCAAAAACCGCCAAAACGTTACAGCCTCAGAATGCGCTGGCCGTGGGTTCTAGTTTCAGCTCACTAATGCCGACGCCATCTACAGCTCAAAAACTTCAGCGTTTCTATGGGGCCATTGACTAGCATGGAGAGCTGCAAAAAACGCCAGGAAACGCCGGCATCAAAAAACGTCTGTGTGTATGAGGCCTTATGTTTCAAAATGTACATGCATTCTTATTAGTTATATTGCAGTGTGTGTGTTTTTTTTAATGTTTATTGGAACATACAAGAAACACATGGAAAAAACTAATAGAAATAATAGATTGAAAATGTAGTCATCAAAAGATATAACAGTTGATGTCAACGGGATTAAAGGTAAGTAAAGTAGATACCCATAATACAGTTGCAAGAAGAAATCGCAAACATGAAGAATAATCCTTACATAGTTACATAGTAGATAAGGCTGAAAAAAGGCAATAGCCCATCCTGTTCAACCTGTCTAGGTGTACGTGTGTCAGTGTCAATAATTATTTCCTATAGCACTTTATGTTGTGTTCTTTAAGATATATATCCAAGAGTCTTTTAAAAATATCCATACTCCCTGCAGCCACCTCCAATTGTGGTAGAGAATTCCACATTCTTATTGCCCTGACAGTAAAGTATCCCCTACGTCGGGGATATGCAATTAGCGGACCTCCAGCTGTTTCAAAACTACAAGTCCCATCATGCCTCTGCCTCTGGGTGTCATGCTTGTGCCTGTCAGAGTCTTGCTATGCCTCATGGGACTTGTAGTTCTGCAACAGCTGGAGGTCCGCTAATTGCATATCCCTGCCCTATGTAGTTTAAGGTTAAACCGCTTCTCCTCCAGTCTCATTGTGTGGCCCCATGTCCTCATACAATCCCTATGACTGAATAGTTTTTTTCCTATGCTGGGATCCCCATTGAGGTATTTGTAGATCACTATCATGCCCCCCCTCAAGCGTCGCATCTCCAGCGAGAATAAAGTTAGTGTTTGCTGTCGTTCCTCGTAACTGAGGTCCTCCAGTCCCCCTTATTTTTGTTGCCCTTCTTTGGACTCGCTCCAGCTCCACCTTTCTGAGTACTGGTGACCAGAACTGGACAGAATACTCCAGATGTGGTCTAATCAGGGTTTTATAAAGTGGCAGAATCCTTCCGCATAAATCTAATATCCGTCATCTTGGTTAAGTTTCATTCTTAAGACAAGGTATAGGAAAGGTGAGGAAATAAAAGGAGGAGTGAAAGGGTATAGAGTAGACAAGTAGATACAAGGAGAGAGACGGGGGGGGGGCAGGGAGTGGGGTGTTAAGCGCCATGCTCAATGACAAGATCGCAACTATGTGCATGAGATAGATTTAACATTACCCATATAATTATTATTTCTTTTATTGTTAATTACATTTGTAAATTATATAGGAAAATATCTACAACATTTTAAATGCAAATAATTGCAAAATAATACACCTAAATGGGCTGATTTACTAAAGGCAAATAGGCTGATTACTTTACAAGAGAAGTTTCATTTTTGCAAGGAAAGCTCTGTTACTTCTATCAGTCAATCACGTGCAACAAAAACTTTTTTTTATTTTCGGTGCATGTTATTGGGCATTCATTGCAAAGTGAAAATTCACTACATTCACTAAGCTCAGGAGAAAATTCTCTTGGAAAGTGAAAAGCCTATTTGCATTTAGTAAATCAACACCAATGTCTACCTAAGGCTTCAATTTTCTTGTACACTTTTCCATTTAACTATGTAGTGCAAGGGCCTGCCTAATTGGATACAATTGAAAGTTGTTAATTTTTACCTCAAATTATATGGTTTTTGTTAAATCTAAAGAAAAACACTACAAGGGTATTAAACATGTATAGCCAGCCTTTGTTGGATGCTCGGTAATTTGATCAATGTAGTAGATCTGCTGAATATTACCTGTTTGTCATTCTATATTTGACATTTCATATATATGTGTATATACACGTGTGTATTAGAACTACACGATTAATCCTTAAACAAAAAATTGCGATCTCGGTTCTACCCCCCTCGCGATCTTAATCTGGCATTTCCACGATTCAGTGACAGCTGTAAAAAAATTAACTAGGCAGTCTGCCAAGTTCATCACAACATTGCTCAGCGGAGAGATAAAAAGAAACATTACAGTTGTATGCAAGAGTTTAGGAACCCCTGACAATTTCCATGATTGTCATTTATAAATATTTGGGTGTTTGGATCAGCAATTTCATTTTGATCTATCAAATAACTGAAGGACACAGTAATATTTCAGTAATAAAATGAGGTTTATTGGATTAACAGAAAATGCACAATATGCATCAAAACAAAATTAGACAGGTGCATAAATGTGGGCACCCCAACAGAAAAATCACATCAATATTTAGTAGAGCCTCCTTTAGCAGAAATAACAGCCTCTAGATGCTTCCCATAGCCTGTAATGAGTGTCTGGATTCTGGATGAATGTATTTTGGACCATTCCTCCTTACAAAACATCTCCAGTTCAGTTAGGTTTGATAGTTGCTGAGCATGGACAGCCCCCTTCAAATCACCTCACAGATGTTCAATGATATTCAGGTCTGGGGACTGGGATGGCCATTCCAGAACATTATACTTGTTCCTCTGCATAAATGCCCGAGTAGATTTTGAGCAGTGTTTTGGGTCGTTGTCTTGTTGAAATATCCAGCCGCGGCGTAACTTCAACTTTGTGACTGATTCCTCAACATTATTCTCAAGAATCTTCTGATATTGAGTGGAATCCATGTGACCCTCAACTTTTACCAGATTCCCGGTACCGGCACTGGCCACGCAGCCCCACAGCATGATGGAACCTCCACCAAATTTTACTGTGGGTAGCAAGTGTTTTTCTTGGAACGCTGTGTTTTTGCCGCCATGCATAACGCCCCTTGTTATGACTAAATAACTCAATCTTTGTTTCATCAGTCCACAGCACTTTATTCCAAAATGAAGCTGGTTTGACCAAATGTGCGTTTGCATACCTCAAGCGACTCTGTTTGTGGCGTGTGTGCAGAAAAGGCTTCTTTCGCATCACACGCCCATACAGCTTCTCCCTGTGCAAAGTGCGCTGAATTGTTGAACATTGCACAGTGACACCATCTGTAGAAAGTTGATGATGTAGGTCTTTGGAGGTGGTCTGTGGGCTGTTTTTGACCGTTCTCACCATCCTTCGCCTTTGCCTCTCCAATATTGTATGTGGCTGCCACTACTGTGCCTGTGGTCTTCCATTTCCTCACTATGTTCCTCACAGTGGACACTGACAGCTTATATCTCTGCAATAACTTTTTGTAGCCTTCCCCTAAACCATAATGTAGGACAATCTTTGTTTTCAGGTCATCTGAGAGTTGTTTTGAGGCCCCCATGTTGCCACTCTTCAGAGGAGAGTCAAAGAGAACAACAACTTGCAATTGGCCACCTTAAATGCCTTTTCTCAAGATTGGATGCACCTGTCTATGAAGTTCAAGGGTTAATGAGCTCACCAAACCAATTGTGTGTTCCAATTTATCAGTGCTAAGTAGTTACAGATATTCAAATCAACAAAATGACAAGGATGCCCACATTTATGCACCTGTCTAATTTCGTTTTGATGCATATTGCACATTTTCTGTTAATCCAATAAACCTCATTTCACTACTGAAATATTACTGTGTACTTCAGTTATTTGATAGATCAAAATGAAATTGCTGATCCAAACACCCACATATTTATAAATGACAATCATGGAAATTGTCAGGGATTCCTAAACTTTAACCACTTAAAGACTAAACCTTTTTCTGACATTTGTTGCTTACAAGTTCAAATCAGTATTTTTATTTGCTAGAACCCTACTTGGAACCCCAAAACATTATATATAATTTTTTTTTTTTTTTAGCAGAGACCCTAGAGAATACAATGGCGGGCGTTGCAATATTTTATGTCACTCTGTCACAGCAGTCTTTCAAAAGCAATTTTTGGGGCAAAAAAATACATTTCAATGAATTAAAAAAAAAAAATAAACAGTTAAGTTTGCCCAATTTTTTGTATAACGTGAAAGATGATGTTACGCCGAGAATCGTGATCTTTATTCTAAGCAAAAAAATATTGATTCTCATGTTATCCAGAATTGTGCAGCTCTAGTGTGTGTGTATGTATGTGTGTGTGTATGTGTAATACACACACACACACACACACATATATATGTATATATCTATATCATAAATTAATATTTTTTTTGTGCAAAAACTACAAAACACCTTCTAGGTATCTGTAAATAAAATTTTACTGCGGCAGGTTGGCATGGCTGCGCGAATTACCGTCATTGTACATCGGGCATGTACACGGCGATCTGTGGGCGCGTGCGGAGAATCCAACCAGCGGATCTGGCAGACTCTATGTCCACTGGCCATGTGCGATTGCTCCAGAGACAGGCAGAACGGGATTTCTCTCCTCCTCCAGTTGGCCCAGCCCCCATACAGTTAGAAACACCTCCCAGGGAGCCCACTTAACCCTTTGATCGCCCCCCTAGTGTTAACCCCTTCTCTGCCAGTGACATTTATACAGTAATCAGTGCATTTTCATAGCACTGATCACTGTATAACTGTCAATGGTCCAAAAAAAAGTGTCAAAAGTGTCCGATCTGTCCGCCGCAATGTTGCTGTCCCGCTAAAAATCGCAGATCACCGCTATTACTAGTAAAAAAAAAAAGAATAAAAATGTCATAAATCTATCTCCTACTTTGTAGATGCGATAATTTTTGCGCAAACCAATCCATATACGCTAATTGAAATTTTTGTTTTACCAAAAATATGTAGAAGAATATAGATCGGCCTAAATTGAGGAAGAAATTCGTTTTTTTTTTTACATTTTTTGGATATGTATAATAGCAAAAAATGTTTTCAAAATTTGTCTTTTTTTTTTTTTTTTTTTGTTTATAGTGCAAAAAATAACCACAGAAGTGATCAAATACCACCAAAAGAAAGCTCTGTTTGTGGGAAAAAAAGGACATAATTTTGTTTGGGTACAACGTAGGACGACCGCGCAATTGTCAGTTAAAGTGACGCAGTGCCGTATCGCAAAAAATGGCCTGGTTAGGAATGGGGTAAATCCTTCCGGGGCTGAAGTGGTTTTAATATTGTATTGACTTTACTCAGTCAATTATGTAAAAGTTTATTTATATAGATTTCTAGCTCTATCTATCTATCTAACTAACAAAATGAAATGAAGGAGGCTTACATTTTGAAATTTCAAATCCTTTCAGAGGAAGCTAGTAAACCTTCTGGTCATAACTAGTAATATCATTAATTGGATCTTAAACAGAATTGGAGTACTTGTTTTGGCCAAGCCTGTAGAAGTCTGTGTACTTTTCAGTTTCCCCCTGCTGTTCCCTGTGTGTATAATACAGGCTGAGTTTTAGATGCTGTTGGTGACTCGCTGTCAGAGCTGTGTTTTAGAAATGTGTATTATATCAGCACATGAGAATTTAAGGGTGTGAAATCGATGTAATCCATGATTGCATTAAGTTATGCAGTAATTCACCAAATGCATTGAATTACACAAAATTCCAGTAAATATTGTTTGGCAAAAAAAGTTAATTTAGTCAGTTTAAGGCTTTTGCTTACTGCTAATATTGCAGTCTGCATGCAAAGGCTTTGGCATGACTTTTAAAAACTTTCTGTGATGTTTTAGTAATCAACACACAAATTTGAAATACATTTCATATATATATATTTTTTTTTTTTTTTAAGATTTTGTTTTAGATGTCTGAACCAGCCTATCTTTGGTTTTCCTTGAGCAAGCATATTGAATTCAGGCAAACTCCACTTCAGCCCCGGAAGGATTTCCCAGGCTAGGACCAGAGCACTTTTTGCGATTCGGCACTGCGTCGCTTTAACTGGCAATTGCATAGTCCTGCGATATTGTACCCAAACAAAATTTGCGTCCTTTTTTCCCACAAATAGAGCTTTCTTTTTGTGGCATTTGATCACCGCTGCGTCATTTCTGATTGCCGCTATAAACAAGAAAAGAGCGACAATTTTGCAAAAAAAAAAAACAATATTTCTTACTGTTTGCTAAAATTCGAATCCAAAAAAAATACATTTTTTTCAACGGTTTTGGCCGATTTATATCCTTCCTCATATTTTTGGTAAAAAAAACCCGCAATCGCCGTTTATTGATTGGTTTGCGCAAAAGTTGCCGCATTTATGGATGATAATTAATTTCTGGGATTTTTATTTTTATTTTTTTACTAGTAATGGCGGCAGTCTCCAATTTTTAGCGGTACTGCGATATTGCGGCGGACATGTCGGACCATTTTGACACTTTTTTGGGACCATTGGCATTTATACAGCGATCAGTGCTATAAAAATGCACTGATTACTGTGTAAATGGCATTGGCAGTGAAGGGGTTAACTTGCAGGGGGCGATCTAGGGGTTAACTGTGTTCCCTAGGTGTGTTCTAACTGTGAGGGGGCTGGGCTACCTTTGGCATAAGACATCTAACCGATCCCTGTGACAGGGATCAGTAGATCTCTTATGACCCCACTGACAGAGTGGGGAACCGGCGTGTTTACATTGGCGGTTCCCCGTTCTTTCACTCTAACAGCTCATCGCGGCTCGCCGGCTGACATCGGGTCCGCCTGAGCCGCGGGCACATTCCTGCAGAGTGTGTCAGGCACTAGCTGCGCATCCGTGAATCACGGTCTATCTATGGCAATTTGCGGAATAGAACCGCAGTGCCGCTGGCACGCGGTCGGGAAGTGGTTAAGGCCCCTTTCACACATACGGACCGTTCGTCCACTTTTCATCCATCCGTTGATGGATGAAAAATGAACATTAATGCATTCCTTTGGAAAAATGGATGATCATCTATTTTCATACATTTCCATCCCCTTCCATCATCATCCATTTTTTTGAAAGGATGAAAACCCTATTTTTGATCCGTAGAAAAAACAGATTGGATGAAAAATGGATGTAAACGGGTGAACGGTTAATTTTTGCATGAAAGAATTACTCCGGGACTCAAGTGGTTAAAGTGGAATTCTGCCCACATAATTTTTTTTTTTTTTGCTGGCATCCACCTAGTTAGTATTCATTACACAAATAAAGTAATTGATAGCTTTAAATCCGGGTAGTCTTCCTATTTATTTTGTACTTACATTGCTGATTTTTTTCTTTACTGGGAGTTCCCATCTTAGCTGAGGACACATGAAGCCCACTCGCACCCACCTTGCGTCTCTTCCTGGATAAGGTGCATGCTGGGTAACCAGCATACACCTCTCTATCTTGAGTGTATATCTCGTTGCCATAAGAATGGGCAGCGGTGGAGGAAGATCCCGCCCCGTTGTTATGGCAACATAGATAACATGTCTCTCCCCCACAAAATCACGATTTTACAGCTCAGGGATGCCCACTGACTCATGGGAAATGATGACTCACATCTCCCATGAGCACAGGCGAGGCAGGAAGTTATGCGGAGTGCCGTGGATCAGGAAGTGGAAGATTACAGGGACCACATAGCAACAGGGCACTTATGGTGAGTATAAAATTATATTTTTTTTCCAAAGGTAATTCATCATGCATAGAGGATTTGAAATATATAAAGATGTATTTATGGGTGGAACTCCGCTTTAAGGACTCTAGCTGGCAGGTATAAAAAAAACTGATGAAAGAACGGATGACAAACTGATGTAAACTTCATCCATTTTTTTCTTTGAAAAAAGTGACTGAACTGATCAAACAAACGGTCCATGTGTGAAAGGAAGAACTATATTGGATCATTTTTTTTTTTTTTTTCTTGGCCTTATATTTATTTATTTTGTTCCATCAAGACAGCATCATTTAGGAGGGATATGCTTGATGTTCTAGCCTTGTTATGCATATGCCATGTCCACTAACTGTTTGCAGGGTAAAACAATAGTGATGATCCATCCGAGGCAATCGGTTTTCCTCCATTTAGATAGTTATCAATCTGTTTATCAACATGCCATGTTTCCATCATCACCGCTGTGCAGCTTTGCACTGTAATCTTGCGAGAGTACAGGCCTATTCACAATTTCCTGAACCTAATAAGTAATGCGCATGCGTGAGATTGCAACCATGAATGACAGAAATGGTGGAAGTAAACTGCAGTTTAGACTTGAAAGACAACCGCTAAAATGGCGCCGGCTTTGGCCGGAAAGCAAGAATATAAAATAAGCAGGAAAACAAGTAAGAGACATCCAAAGGGGGGAAGTAATAATGCAGAAGGTTGCAGAAAGCTTGGTGATACTGGCTTTAATACTGAACATATGGGTGGCTGCGTTTACTACCGCTTTAAGGGTATGTAAATCCTAAGAATGAATTTATATTATTTGCTTTTGGTCTGTTGAATATACAATTTTGAAAGTGTTTTGTGACAACTGTTTCTCTACGTTTTGCCTGTGCTACAGTATTCCCAGTTTTCTCAGTGGACCACAGAACTCCTACATTTTAGAACTAAGACCCCTTTCACACTGAGGCAGTTTTCAGGCGTTTTAGAGCTAGACATAGCACCTGTAAAGGGCTTGAAAACTGCCTCCCATGCCGCCCGAGTGCGAAAGCCTGAGTGCTTTCACACTGGGGCGGTGCGCTTGCGTGACATTAGGAAAAGTCCTGCAAGCAGCATCTTTGGGGTGGGATGGGAGTGGTGTATACACCCTTCCCAAAACACCCCTGCCCATTGCAGTGAATGGGTAGCACTTCTGAAGTGCCTGAAAAGCGTTTCGGAAGCAACGAAACACGGGAGTTTTTAACCCCTTCTTTGGAGTTAAAAGCCCCCCCCGCTAGTGTCCGAAAAGCGCCGC
>BLSH010000605.1:1251797-1287896 GCA_018402905.1 Glandirana rugosa
TTCGATATTACATAAAAGTATCGGATGTGTAAAAATTAAAATTGACGGTGATAAATTTTCTTTTTCGACAATCGAGATGGACGGAATACTGACAAATCTTTTGTAGTTTAATGGGATTTCAAGGAGACTCGGGTTCTTTTTTTTACATAGAAAAAAAAAAAGTGGAAGTGGACCACTAAGATCCTCACTGTTAAGGACAGGATCCCAATGTACCGAGTGTGTGACATGAAATAGATACATCCTCGTCGTACCAGTGTGACCTTGCTCTTCATTTGTAGGTGAGTGGAATGTGGGGAAAGTGTGACCCCGGTGACGGCGCATGTGCCATTTCATTACGAGTAAAATCGACACGAAATGGCGACAAATTCACCGCGAAAAGCCTGTGATCGCCCCCCCCCCCCCCCGAAAATTGAGGTTTCTTCCCCAATTTTTGAGGGCACAAAGTTAAAAGCCCCCCCCCCCCCCCGCTAGTGTCCGAAAAGCGCCACTTAAACAGCGGTAAAGCACAGCTAAAATGAGCATTACTTTACCGTGTACGCGGCAGTGGCCCCAGTGTGAAAGGGGTGTAAGGTGAGTGGATGTTTACTTCTCGTTCCAGTGTGACCATGCTGCTCCTACATAGATAAAGTACAGTGTGTGAGCCATGTAACCCTAGGACAGGAATTGTCACTCCTAGAATCACCAGGTGAAGGTGAAAAAAAAAAAGATACATTTTTTTTCTTGGGCTCAGAGGAACTTTAGGGTAATTTGATGTTTTCTAAACAGTCATAAGGCAGGTAGAGCTAACAGCTTTTTCTTTTAAATAGTGGCAGTTAAAATTAAAAATGTGTAGGCTATGAAAATACATTATAGCTTCCATTTAATTTTGGACTTTCAAAGCAGAGGTCCGCCAGGAAAAAAAATAAATAAATGTCAGCAGCTACACATACTGTAGCTGCTGACTTATAATAATGGGATACTTACCTGTCCTGGAGTCCAGCGATGTCGGCACCCGCCGCCGATCTTCGGATCGGGGGTCGGGTGCAGCCGCGTCCATTGCGGGTAAGGGAACCCGGACGTGTAGCATTACAGCTTCACGCTGGGCACCTTACTGTGCATGCGTGAGGCTCCACTGCGCTCTGCTATTGGTCAGGCGGTCAGTAGCAGAGCGAGCAGGGAGGAGGAAGCCGGGCTGCTGACGTCAACGGCTGCGGCGGCCGGCCAGAGCTCCCGGGTGTGTGGAAAAGGACACCTGTCTAAAGACCAAATGTGACACCTGAGGGGGGGAGGGAATCCAACCAGCGGAAGTTCCACAAATGTTTTAATTCATGTTTTACTTTTCATTAATTTAATCGTGTTCTTTAATTCTTAATTGATTTGGAAATGTATATATTTTTAACCTGGTGATTTATATCTGATATACATAACAGCACTACTGTCTAGCTAAAAAGACAGTACGGCTTCCTGTAACTGCACACTGAGAAGAGGAGTAGTCAGGAGAGCTGGCAGGGGACCCTAGAAAAGGATCAGGCGGCTGCTCTATGCAAAACCATTGCACAGAGCAGGTAAATATAATGCAATCCCTTTAATGCATCCCAAAGATATAGGCATAATCAAGATGCCAAAATGTATAATTAGGTCATGCTCGGGTAGTCAAAGCAAATCACCACCAACTGTATCCTAACTCTTCATTAGGATGCACGCTCTTCTTCAAAGCAAGGGATTTAAAGTGATTGTAAAGTCTTGTGTTTTTTTTTTAAATAACAAACATGTTATACTTACCTGCCCTGTGCAGTTGGTTTTGCACAGAGCAGACCGGGTCTTCCTCTTCTCAGGTCCCTCTTCTGTGCCCCTGGCCACTCTCTCCTGTCGAGTGCCTTCACAGCAAGCAGTTTGCTAGAAGGCACCGGAGCCAAGTCACAGCTCTGTGTGTCCATTCAGACAAGGAGCCTGACCCGGCCCCACCCCCACTCTCCCCTGATTGGCTAACTGACTTTGCTGTGTCTTAGCCAATCAGGAGGATAGTCCTGGACGGCTAAGACACACGTGGACATCGCTGGAGAGAGATGGGGCTCAGGTAAGCAATTAGGGGGTGCTGGAGAGGCTGCTACACACAGAAGGTTTTTATCTTAATGCATAGAATGCATTAGCTTTAAGCGCTGTCGCACTTTGAATGACAATTGCGCAGTCATACACTGTAGCCAAATTATATTTTTAGCATTTGTTTCACACAAATGGAGACCGAAAATTTTGAAAAAAAAAGTTTCATAGTTTTTTATAAAATTTTGAAAACAGGTAATTTTTGTCCTTCATTGATGTGCGCTCATGAGGCAGCACTAATAGGTGGCACTGATTGGTTGGCACTGATAGGCAGCACTGATGGGCACTGGTAGGTAGCACTGATTGGCACTAGTTGGGCAGCACTGATAGGTGACACTGATGTTCACATGTAGGTGGCACTGGTGAGCACTGGCAGGTTGCACTGGAGGGCACTGCATAGCACCAGTGCTTTCCCTGTCTGGTACCAATGTCCCTCTGTCAGAAGCCGTTGCTCTGCTTTTTTTTTTTTCCCTCGCGCTATCAGCGTGAGGGGAAAAAAAAGCTGACTACCGATCTCTTGTTTACATCATGTGATCAGCTGTCATTGGCTGATAACTGATCACGTGGTAAGGGGCCGGGACTCGGTGATCAGAGCGCGCCACGCAGGCAGCTCATGCACGTCTATTGACGCCCTCCTGGCAATTAAGGACCGCGCTGTAGCCGTCATTGAGCTATAGCGCGGGCGGGTGGTGGTTAAGTATAAAAAGCATTAAAAATATTGGTTACAATCATCCAGTATGTATTTATTTTTTTCAGTTCACATAAAAATGAATTTTAATAATACTACTATGTTTTGCAATTTGTATGTATTATGGTAAGTATTCACATAATTTACTCACTTTAATTTTTTGTCCTATTTCTTGTGTTTTTATGAAATCGTCTTCAATTGGAGCTCAAGAGAGAAAAATTAGCCTGTTTAAAATCATTTTGTTTCATGCAATATTGTTTTTGGAAGCCAATATTAAATGAGATCATGTAATCACTGCTATTCCCCAATTGCTCCCTTTTCTAGAACAAGTTATTTCCCTGTAATTGATGCATGCAATTAAAGTATTTAAGGAAAAAGAGTTACTGTAAAGAACTTGTTTAAACAAGAGGGCATCACATTTTTACAGCTGAAATAAATGATTTAAATCTTATATTATTTCTGGGTAAAATTTTAAAGTTATTCGTGTCATTTTTTTGTGCTTGCTAAAGTGGATATAGTGTTGGCCAGGTACGCATTAGCAATATGGTTGTATAGGCCAACAATTCAAATGGTGACATGGCAGTATTACTTATTAAATTATTATTATACAGGATTTATAAAGCGCCAACGGCTTGCACAGCACTTTGCAATATAAAAAGAAACCGTACAAATACAATACAGTTCAGTACAGAAGAAATAAGAGGGCCTTGCTTATGGAGCTTACAATCTAAAGTGAGGGGGAGGTGGTACAAGGTAATAGCTGTGGGGGATGGTCTCATAGGGGTGTCCAAAATACAGTTTTTAGGTGTAGGTAGGGTAGGCTTCTCTGAATAAATGCATTTTCAAGGGTCACCTAAAGGTGGACAGAGTAGGTGCTAAGCAGACATACTGGGCTAGGGAGTACCAGAGGAGGGGAAAGGTTCTGGAGAAGTCCTGGAGGTGAGCATGGGCGGAGGTAACAAGAGAGCTGCAGGTGAGGTTGGCGATGTAGCTGGGGGGCAGTGTTGTGGATGGCGTTGTATGTTGGGGTTAGTAGTTTGAGTTTTATATGTTGGGCCATTCATAATGGATTGAAGGGGGATAGCCTGTGTAAAGGTAGGCCAGTGAGGAGGGAGCTTCAGTAGTCAAGGCGGAGAAAAGCAGAGAGTGAATACGTTTTGTGGTGTCGTTTGTTAAGGGGAGAATTCTGGATGTCTTGCAAAGGTTAGGGCGGCAAGATTTAGCCAGTGATTGGATGTGGAGCCCAAAGTTGAGGTCAGAGACAAGGATCACACCTAGCCACATCCATCTATTAGTGGAGGGACCAGCAATTGTGCTGTTGAGCTTAGTGGTAAAGTCATGAGGATGGAATCGGGGAGGAGGAAATATTACAAGCTCAGTTTTAGACTGATCGAGTTTGAGGGAATGGTGTGACACCCACACTGATATGTCGCTCAGCAAATCTGTGATATGTGAAGAGACTGAGAGGGTGAGCTAGGTAGTAGAGAAAGGAATTGGAAGCTTTGGGAGGTTATCAACTGACCCAGGGAAGAGGTGTAGAGGGAGAATAGGAGGGGTTGGTTGTTATCAATGAGGTAGTGATTCATACAGTTGTGGACAAGCCGTTTCAAGAAGCTTGGCGGCAAATGGGAGCAGGGAGATCTTAAGTTGTGGCTGCTGCCAGAGAAAGGGGACTGCTTGTTCTGGGGATGAGAGTTAGATGATGGAGGGCCAAGGTTTGAGGCAATATCCCTAGAAATGAGAGTTGTAAGAGGATGAGGGAGGTAAGGTGGGAGCAGGATTCATACAGTGTACAAATGCCCTGGTGATTTGAAAGTGGTAATGTTATATGGGCTCATAAATAGCAGGAGATAAGTGCAGTAATATTGAGAGGGCAGAATTGAGGGTGGTATGTGTAATCGGTGGGGTGGTTAGGATGGTAAAGAAATGAGGGTTTGAATAGAGAGGGCAATTTGGCAAAAATGAAGGTTAGTGAGTGAATGTTTGAGGGAGAAGAGAGGGGAAAAGCAAACTTAGGGAGAGAGATAAGAGTTTATAGGGCACTTGCAGACTGTTTGGAGTGGAGCACTAATTTTTGTACTTGCCTTTTATTGATGTTCTTTAGTTAAAGTGCCTTATTAAAAAGTCAAACACTTAATGCAGAAAATGGCACTCTGCGCAAAAATGGCTGTGCCTTCCCCTCGCCTGCCATCCCCAAGAGTTGTACTGTTTTTATGGGGAAGGTTGGGATGGAGGAGGACACATTGGTGGAAATTGAGCTTTTCTGCAAAGCAGGATGAAGACAACATGATAAGGTTAGATGTTTTATTTTGGGCCATGTGCCATAAAAGCAAGTTGAACTCAATCTAGACAAGTATAAACAGCAGTTATAATAAGTCTCAAGAAGGCAGATGTCAAAGCAGGCTGTGTACTCCAAAACAGGGTTGGCTTATTTGCTGAAGCACCCCCATGCCCAAATGCTGCAGAAAAAAATAGCTAACCCTTTGGGGAAAAATGTTGGTGAATATAGTTACCTTTATCCCTGGCTTCCAGAATGCAGGGTTTGAGGTCACTAGCCTCGTGGTGAGATCCCAGGGAATGGTTATATAACATACTAATGAAATTTTGGGCTACTCACCATTCCCCAGGATCTTTCTGCAAAGTTGTTAAAACAAATCTTAATAATATAAATACATATTGAAATGGATATCTTTATGAATGTATAATTGAAATCATATTTCTCCCTGAATGCACAGACATTGCATGTCAGGAGTTGTAGTTGTGAATGTCCACCACTTCCCCAGTTAATTTACTTTTGAGTGTACCATTTGGCTGAAAAGTTCTGTACAACATCAGTTGTAAAGGCTTCAAGGTCTTCTGGCTAGCAGTAACTTGCCAAAAACGAAATAAAATAAAATAAAAAAGTCAGTTGTAGGGTCAGTGCCCCACCCCTTGCTCATTGTCTAGACTGTCTGAGGCTTTAATAGAGGTACTTGAATAGCTTATTTTGGAGACCATTCTAAATGTACTGTGCTTGATATAATTTTTAGAACAATTTTTGACATTTTCCTTTAAAATATTGTTTGAACTTGTCACACAAGTGCATTTTTCTAATTTCTTGTGCAATTAAAGGTAATAGTTTGTGAAGGTACCTCAAATTATTTTGTTGGATGAAGGTGAGCAAATTATATAGAACGTTTTCCCATGTTGAATTAGTAGTTTAAAAATTAAAAATAATAAATAACAGTTTTTCTTTAAACTGTATTACTGTATTCTGATTTCATGGAATCAACAGACAACGGCAATTGTCGGGCATAACGTCTTTAATTACTTGTCCCAGTGAAACTTTAGTGGACTTTCTACCATTTCTTGTGAGTGTATGCAAATATAGAGAAAAGCCCCGCACTGTAGTTCATACCACTTCTAAATGCTTAGCCAATGTACTCTGGGTTACATATGAGCAGGCATGTAACCCATATGGTGGGTATTTTTTTCTTAATTTTTGTTGTTAATGCAGTTTTCCTCTCTATAAGTTGTAGACATATGCACTTTAGTACTTTTTTTTTTTTTAATTTAGAAACTGTATTTTTATTTTTCTTTTCATTAATTGCATTTTTAAATATATTCAGTGAATCGTTGGTTTTCATTTTATTTTTTTTTTAAACCGGATTTGAATTGCAAAACTCTGCCACACACAGATAGCAGTCACAAGACATCCTGAGGCAAGCAAAATAAGATAGCATAAAAATGACATTTACAAAATCTGTACATAACCTGAGAGTTTAAAGGTTGAGTACATATAACATTACGTATATTTTAAGCCAAGAATAATTTGATCTGCTCCTTTTAATACCATAACTGTGTTTTGCTTAAGTGATTGCTTTATAAGTGGAGAGTAACAGTCTGGTCCCAGCTGGCAGTATATGAAAATACTTGGGCAAATATTGGAACCCTTATCAGAATGACTAATCTAAAATCACACAAAGAATAATACCACCATTTTGCCAGCTCTTCATGAATAGCCTTTAGTTTTTTTTTATGCTGGACAAGAAACACATTGATGAGAAATGGTGTGTTGGGGAACTTTTTGATACTTGCTTGGTGTTTTCTGAGAGTGATACTTAACAAAATCTTAACAAAGTACACACCAACTTGAAAACATTATAAATAGCTAGCTGCTAGGAGCCAAGTCGATTTTTATATTATTAGGATTAGTTAACCAAGTATGTTTTAAATTGATTTAAGATCATATAAATGTAGATCACAAAATACCAGGCACGTACATTTATTCTGGATTCCATGCTGCTAAGAGCATAGAGCAAAAATATTATATGCCACACAAGCAACATAAATGTGTGCATGGCATCAGATATAATGATAATCATATTTGTGTTACAATAAACATATTACCAAGTTACAAAATTCCATGACTGCACGAACAAAGATTTAACCAGTCCCGTGCGCTGACAAAAGAAACCTGGCCTTGGAGCTAAAAAGCAAGTTCCCATAGGTGCCTACATGTCTTTTATTAAAGCAGAAGTCCATGTAGATATATGATACACATTATTGCTGCTTACTATTGTTTAATATGTACTTTTCTGGTCTTTTTTTTTTCATTTAGGCCCCTTTCACACAAAAACGGACATCAATGCAACTCTGTGGAAAAACGGATGACAACTGATGATCATTCATTTGCATCCGTTTTCATCCGCTTCCGTCAACATCTGTTTTTTTGAACCGATGAAAGTCCTATATTCCCCCATCAACACAATCAGTGTTGATGGGGGAATCGCTCCCGCAATGCTATTGTGTTCTGCTGGCGGGAGCGTTGGCAGGCTTCCCCACTGGCAGCAATGACAAAAGGAACCTGGCCATAGGGCTAAAAAGCAGGTTCCCAGAGGTGACTACATGTCTTTTTATTAAAACAGAAGATATAAGAAAAAAACCTGACAGGCTGGTTGATCAATGGATCGATTTCCGTACAACCAGCCTGCACATGGACAGATTGAAATTCAGCCGGTTCCTGACGAACTAACCAAATTTTGATCCGTCTTTGGCCAGCTTTAGTGTTCTCAACCCTTTTCCACAAGAGTAAACAAACAAATTACTTTTTTTCTTTCTCTCTCTCTCTTCCCCCTTTTCGTTTTCTCCCCCACCCCCCTCCTCTTTCTCTCTCTCTCTCTCACCTCTCTCTTCCCTCCCCTCTCTCTTCCCTATATATACACCCAGTTGTTCTGCAGTGTGCAAGAAGCACACTTATAAGTGGAGACATTAGAGTGGCAAACAGATTGCTTTCTTATGCCCCGTACACACTATTAGATTTTCTGCAGATTTTTGTCTTCAGATTTACCAAAACCATGTAGTGCAAATGCCTGCCTGATTGCATACAAATTGAAACTCTTAAAGTTTGACCTCATATTACATGGTTTTGGTAAATCTGAAGACAAACATCTGCAGAAAATCTAATGGTGTGTATGAGGTCTAAGTCTGCTGCCTCTACATTTGCTGTCCAGTCACAGGGTGTGAGTATGCAGGAGATCTGTCAAGCCTCGTACACACGGGACGACGATCGTATACAACAGGTCGTACTAACGACCGTTGTATGCGATATCGTTTGTATGCGCGATTAGAACATACCAACAAGCGCTCATACGACCGTTGTATTGTGTGTACAGAGCAGTTGGTACAACAAGTTGTATTGTGCAAAACACGCATGCTCCAAAGTCAGGAACGGCCAGATGCTAATTACATGCACCTGAACGTTCTTCTGTGTTCGTATGATCGTGTAGTGCAGTCAGTATGCAAGTTACATTATGCAACATACGATTTGCGATGATCGTACGTACGATCGTCATCCCGTGTGTACGAGGCTTAGTAGTTACTGGTTTTCAGCAGAGAAAAATCATGTCTCACTCATCTATGTATTTAGTTTCTTGGCTGAAGTTCAGCTTTAGTCTTGTTTAGTGCCTAAGAGGTTGCTCCCCGCCATGTCCTTTTTTTGCAGTGTGCTGAGCCTTTCCTACCAAAAGGTTTACATTGCATAGGGATGTAGCAGCACTCTAGTGTTAATATATCAAAGTGAAGATTGCCATGTTAAGCTTTTCTGATTTGGTGACTGTCATGGCATTTGTTTAGATAATGTGCAACATCACTGTGTACCCATTTTTCAGTCCTTTGGACGGCTTTTTTTTTTTTTTTTGTTTCTTTCAAGTTTGGTAGCTGTGTATACCTTTTCTTTCTGTGTTATGGTCAGTACGTTTTAATTTTTTTTTTTATCAAACGGCTGCTCGTTTACGGACTTCAGTAGCTCAGGTTGAGATTGATACATCTAAGTAAATGAGTAAGGGAAGTGATTCTGCCCCCTTTGTGCTTGCCCTGTTCTTAGGTAGTATATATCAGAGTGAGGGAGATGTTAAAGGCAGACGGCTTCTGCTGCACTTCCCCTATTTGTATGAACTGTTTTTTTTGTAAAACAAAGACGTACATAACAGAAAAAATATAAAACATTGGTTTAAAACTTCATACAATAAAAAAATCAAATGTGGTTGAAGCTGAACCAGTGTAGTTTATCTTTTCATTTAGAAATGTGGTGCTGAAGACTGAAGAAATATTCTCAAGGGGAGCTCCGATTTTTCAATAAATAGAAAAATCCTTTAACTTTATGATCCCTATATTTATCCATTGTTTAGCACTATTATGTATTGCTCTGTGTGTACTGAAAATCAATGGAAAGACGCTGCATTGCATTGCACGCTATACTTAAAGTATAAAATATACATCACTATTTATAACAACATTGTCGGATTTAGAGAACTCTGGTTTATGTGTCCACAAATATTCAAGCATGCAGACCTACAGCAAATGGTTTGGATTTTATGCATTACAGTTTATAATGGAAGCTGTTGTGGTTTAGGCACGTTATATTCATGCTGGGTTGGTGGACTTGTGTTGCAATTTATATTACTAAAATTTATTTTATTATTGTTTACTGGGACAACATTAGGTGTGTTTAAACTTTAAACATAATTTTGTGGCAAGTGATCCAAATCCTGTGGCATAAAGTGGAATTTAGGGCAGATTTTGAGTTGGTCTGCTCCTAGCTTGATCTTTTAAAGAATGATTTTGCAGTCACCACTATGTATTAACTCTTTATAAACACTTTAAAGGAGTTTTAAAGGCAGAAGGTTTTTTTTTAATCTTAATGCATTCTATGCAATACGATGAAAAACCTTTTGTGTGTAGCAGCCCCCCCAGCACCCCTAATACTTACCCTGAGCCCCATCTCTCTCCAGCCATGTCCACAAATGTCTAAGCTGTCCAGGACACTCCTCCTGATTGGCTGAGACACAGCAGCGGCACTATTGGCTCCCACGGCTGTCAATCAAAGTCAGCCAATCAGGGGAAAGAGGGACAGGGCTTCATGTCTGAATGGATACACGGAGCTCTGACTCAGGTCGGGTGCCCCCATAGGAAGCTGCTGGCTGTGGGGGCACTCAAAAGGAGGGAGGGGCCAGGAGCAGCAAAGAGGGATCTGAGAAGAGGAGGATCTGTGCTGCTCTGTGCAAAACCAACTGCACAGAGGAGTTAAGTATAACAAGCTTGTTATTTTTTTTTTTTTTTTTTTTTTAAAAAGGAGACTTTACAATCACTTTAACATTCTCTACTTTATAGATAGAATGTCATGCAGCTTATGGCCTGTGTACGCAGGTGCCATTCCTCCTGTTTCATCCCTGATGCACCATTTCAATTTACAATAAAAAAAGAAAAACCCTGTGAGTGTGCACACTACTGAAGGGTAGATCTGCCCTCTTGGACTTTTGAAAGTACCATGTGATGTGATGTCTTTGAGGACAGAGCATTCTAATGTCAGCCAAGAGTGAAACCTTTTTAGTTCGGCGAGTTGGAACATCCCACAATGCCAAACCACAGCCTCAATACGCCATTAAAGCCAGTATTGGCTGAAGATCAAGATATGGTTAAATGGTTATGTATTCACACTTTTTTTAAAAGACCACTGTTGTGGACAAATATTGTAGTTGTGTAGCGTTTTGCAATTGGGGGATAAAATAATATAATTTAATTTTTTTTAAAATTCATGCATGCTTTATACATTTTTTTTTTCTATGTTTATGTGAAAAAAAGAGCGTAACAGTTGGGACACACTGCTTTAGCAGTTAGTGTAATAGAAAAAAAAATCAAAATAAACCATGAGAGTAAAAGGTAACTGTTGTAAGTGCATCCGGCAGCTTTTATGTTTGTCCCAGCCCCACTCTCCATCAGTAATACTTTTCCAGGGCAATTTGGCCTGCATGTAAATTCAGATAAAAATATAAATGCATGTGAATAATAATCTGTATAATTATCGTATTATAACAGACTTTGCGTCAAAATGCAAGGCCAGCTTAGTGTTAGAAAAACATGTAAACATTTTGCATTGCATACAAAAACTCCATACGATAGCAGAATAGATTTATTCTTACCTTATACCCTGGCTGTTGCCTGCAGCACCTAGGCAAGGTGTACATCATGAGACTTCTGGTAGAGTTCTAGCAAAGGTGAGAATCCCAGATTTTTGACAAGTCACTCTTGCACTAAGCAATTCAGGCAAACAATGCAAAGTCAGCAAACTGCTAGTAATCAGTTCTAGTGATATCACTAACTGCAGTGAAACATTTTCTTCCCACTGAACACTTTGACATGCCATGACTTATTTTACACTACATTGTACGTTTAAGTGACTGTCATATGAGAAGTAACAAGGCTGTCTTTTTGAAGTGGTTCTAAGGGTAGAAGTTTTTTTATCCTAATGCATGCTATGCATTAAGATAAAAAAACCTTCTGTGCATGGCTGCCCCCCAATGCTTACCTGAGCCCTATCTCGATCCAGCGCTGTTGCACGAGAGCCACGAAATCCGGGGACTCTCCCTCCTCATTGGCTGAGGCAGCAGCTGGCGCCAGTGGTGCCCACTGCTGTCAATCAAAGTCAGTGAGCCAATGAGAGCTAGGGGACAGAGCGGGGCAGAACCACAGCTCCATTTCTGAATGGACACACAAAGCAGAGGTTCGGCTCAGGTGCCCCCATTGCATACTGATTGATACGGGGGCAGAGGTGGCACTTTAATTAGACGGTCACCTTAGGCCTCACACTAACAGGGACCTCACAGCTGCCTAATTTGCCTAATCAAAGAGCCGCTTCTGGGTATTCAGGGCTATGGCTGACAACAATGCTGCCGCTGTGGCGCTGCGCTCTGGCCTGCAGAGGGTTAATGCTGCCTGCGAGCTCCATGACCAGGCAGTGGAGACAGGAAGGAACCATGGCTGTGTCTTGGGGAGGAGGCGGGGCCAGTGCTCTGTTGTTCAGGGGAGGAGGAGAAGGGGAGGAGACTTAAATATTCTCACTGCACCCGAAGCCACAGATGGCCCCCTCACCCCCCACTGGAGTGCTCCGTGGAGTGGTCCCCGCACACCCGGAGGCATCCCGGCTTATGTTAAGCAGTGGCGAGAAGGGGAAGAGGAGGGTCTCATGGAGTAGGCCTCGCCAGGGCTGTATTGAGCCGATGGATCCCACAGGGGGAAATAGAGAAGAGGTGTCTGGGCCACCCCTCTCCAGGACTGTCAATCAGGGCAATGGAATCTGGGGCTCCAGCTGCAGACAGAGACACAGCTTCTGTGACACAACCACCTTCTACAGCCAGCTACCACCAGCATGAAAGAGAGCCAGGCACCCCACCCCTGCTCCTCCACCATCCAGCCTCCCTCAGCCATGGTGACTGGCCTTTATATCCGCTCTCCGTCTCGGTGCGGGGGTCAGCGCTCTCTATCTCATTGTTGCACTCAGTGACCTCTCTCTTTCAGTGCTTTATATCCACCTCCTGTTTCGTCCCCTCCATTCCCTTCCTCCTGATTATTAGTGCCACAAATAGTAAGGACAGTTCAGTCCTCTGCCAGTGTCCCAGTGTGCCCACCTGTGATTGACAGCCCCTGACCCCTCCCTCCACCCTGCCCTCATCCTCGCCTATACAGGGCTCCACTGTAGGGGGTTGGCAGGTCTCAGCCCAGACTAGTGCTGATCCTCAGCCATGGTGGGCCGGGCACTTCGCATCCTGCGCTGGCACTGCCTGCTGCTTGACTTCTCTGCTGCTATCGCCCCCCAGGAGCTCTTCCCCCTACAGGGAGTCCCGGGGTACCTACTGCTGCCCAACAGCGATAAGACCTCAGAGGTGGAGAAACTCGCACAGCCCCTTCTCTTCTACCAGGCTGAGTTCAAGGCACTCTGAGTAAAGCACTGAAAGAGAGAGGTCACTGAGTGCAACAATGAGATAGAGAGCGCTGACCCCAGCACCGAGACAGAGAGCGCTGACCCCAGCACCGAGACGGAGAGTGCTGACCCCAGCACCGTGATAGAGAGAGCGCTGACCCCAGCACCGCGATAGAGAGAGCGCTGACCCCAGCACTGAGAGAGCGGTCACTGAGCGCAACAATGAGAAAGCACTGACACCAGCGCTTTAAAGCTCTTAATACATGCAATTTATACAGTTAATTTTTTTATTGCTTGTATTCTTTTTCCCTCTATGGGCATGAGTGGGGCCTCATGTCTAGGTTTTGACTAAGACATCACAAAGCCTAGAGCCGCCTCTGTTTGGGGGCACTTGGCAGGGGTGGTGGGGCCAGGAGCACCGGAGAGGGACCCGAGAAGAAGAGGATCTGGCTTCTCTGTGCAAAACCACTGCACAGAGCAGGTAAGTATAACATGTTTGTTATTTTTAATCACTTCCTATCTTGACCGGACATCATATGACATCCTGTTAGGAAGCACTGATTGCGGGGCCGCGCAATGGTGCGATCGGTCACCGGCTGTGTGCAGGCTCGCTGCTGGTGCCATGTGACCGCCATGACCAATCACATCAGGTCACATGACAGTTGTAGATGATGGATGGCTTCCTTTCATGCCATTCATTGTGTACAATTGTGTTGCTAACTGTAATTGGTCAATTTGATCACATGGTACAGACACGGCCAATAAGAGCTCATCTGTACCATGTAATTAGCTTTGACCAATCACAGCTAATCACAACAAAACAAACTGAATGAATCAATTTAATTCAGTAAAATGCTTGCTTATAGCAATGTAATTCACTGATATAAGCAAACATAGTGTTTAAAAAAAAAAATCCTGATCACTTCCCCGAACATTATATTGCTTTGGTCACAGTGTGTAAAAAAAAAAAAGGTAACAAAAAGAAAAAAAATGTAATAAAAAATTATTCCTATAATTATTTTTTTTCGTCCCTGATCACCGCCGCACCACTTATATGATGATGCTGTACTGCACTGGTGACAGTATGTAAAAATAGAAACTTTTTTTTTCTTTAATTCTTTCCAAAAAATTACAACTTCAAATAACCCACCATGCCTCTTTTAAATACCTTTAACCATCTGATTTCCAAAAAGTTGTCTTTTGGGGGTTATTTCTACTATCCTGGCATTTTAGGGCCTCGAGAAATGAGATAGTCCATCAGTACTTTTTCAGATATATAGTATAGTTTGTGGACTCTATAACTTTCCTACAGACAAAATAATATGCACTGATTTGGGTTATAAAGAACAATTATTTGCAAAATTTTATAACAAAGAAAAATGTGGGTAGTTTTTTTCAAAATTGTCAGTCTTTTTTTTTTTTTTTTTTCTTTCTTTCTTTATGTAGCAAAACATGAAAAACCCAGTGGTGATTAAATACCACCAAAAAAAGCTCTAGTTGTGTGACCAAAATGATAAAAACTTAGTTTGGGCACAGTGTTGCATGACCGCGCTATTGTCATTCAAAGTGTGACAGCGCTGAAAGCTGAAAATTGGCCTGGGCAGAAAAGGGGGAAAAGGGCCCTGTATTGAAGTGGTTAAAAAAAAATACTTTAATATCCCTTTAAATGCTGAATGTCTATCAATGTCTGATTTGGAATGTTTCAGTCACCTTCCCAAAACAAGCATGCTGTAAATGAGTAGCAATAAAGAGTCAAAGCTACTTCTATACTCACTCTGGTTTAGTGTCTTGGCATTGAAGCTAAGATCAGAATGAAAGCCAGGGAACTAGCATTCTCAAATCAGAGTTTAGCAATGCCAACCCTTAATTAATCTCTCATGACAATGTCCTCTTAAGCTAAGCATTGGTATCACACTCTAAGTGCTCAATTTCTCATAGGAAACAATTAAGAATTCAGAAGCAACGAAGAGATAACTGAGCAGAAAGATGAGGAAAATATCACAGCTGTGCGGAGCATGAAGGTTGACCTGCTATTATCACTTAGCTTTACAAAGTCTTCAGCTGGTGGAGCTGAACTCTTCAACCATTGGTAATCAATGCTTTATCCTGTCTAGGTCACATAAGTGGAGACATTAATTTCAGTACGGCTATGCAAATATTATACAGTAATGGTAAAGCGGAGCTTCACCCGAAAGAGGAAGTTCCAATTTAAGTCCTCCTCCTCTGCCACATTTGACAGGTCATTTTTTCCAGGGGGGGAGCGGGTACCTAGTTTTGACGGGTACACTGTCCCACTTCCGCTGGGATTGCCTAGGCAATCCCAGCGGAAGTTCCCCTCTATCCTCTCCCTCCCTGCAGTCTTTTGGGACACATCACAGGTCTTAAAAGACTGGCAGACCATTCACAAAGCGCAGAGCGGCTCACGCATGAGCAGTGGGAAGCCGGCTGTAAAGCCGCAAGCAGCATCAGCCGGCTGCCCACAGTTAAAGTGGTAGTAAATCACTGGGTGTTTTTGGTTTTCTTTTTTTTTCTAACTTAAATGGTAATGTCCTAATGTGCTAATATGCATTGCATTATAGCACATTATGTTAAACTTAACTGAAAATGAAGCCTTCCAGCGCTGAGCTGTCACCGCTGCGGACGCTTCCATCTTTACCCGGTCTTCCTTCCAGGTCCGCAGACTCCAGCTGTGTGACTGGCCAGAGCCGTGGTGCCCTTACACCTGTTGTTTATGGCACAGGACTCTGAAGGAACGGCCCGGGTGGCTGTTCCTTCAGAGTGCATGCACCAAAGATGTCACCAGGTGCATGTACAGTAAATATCGCCTAAATGGTGCAAGTTCAGGAGATATTTACAGTACCTACAGGTAAGCCTTATAGGCTTACCTAGATGTAAAAGTCAGAGATGGTTGTTTACTTCCACTTTAGGTTGCCGGCGCTGGGAACCTGAAGGCTAGGAAGAACTAGCCTGGGTGAGGACTGTGCTGGATCCCTGGACGGGTAAGTGTCCTGTTATTAAAAGTCAGCAGCTACAGGATTTTTAGAACCACTTTAACTAGATAAACATGGGAATTCAGTTTCAGGTATATATTTACTGTTATAAGAAAAGACAGTTTATACATGGTGAAGACCTTGTGTATCTTCCTAGCATGTTGACATTCTGCTATGATCTCCAGCTTTGGCTCTGTCAGCATTTTGGTGTATTCATCTGTAGAACTGGCCACATTGGGTTGTAACTTCGTGTTAACTATGTAATCGCAATGAGGCGTCAGATTCGAGCGTACATGGCAGCTCAAATCTAAACACACGCTCATGATCAAATTAATGCATTTCATCTGTCTACAGCTAATAACAATCTGTCATGCTATCTATCTGAGCAGGGGCATAAACAGTTTATTTTGTGTTTGGACTAACTTCCTGGAGGTAGTTAATGTGACACGCAGTTTGTCTAAAATGAGTAAAACCAGATCGACGCTCAAGATGTTTTCCTGATAACTAAAAAAAATTGTGTCTACAATCTGTGCTAAATGACCAATTTCAGATTATTTCCAGCTTGTCCAAGAATAAAATAGATATTTAAAGTATAACTCTACCTTTCTGCAAAAATGATAGTGTAACGAGGAGGGGCAACAATAAATAAAATAAAGTTACTATATATTCTACATTGAATATACTCTATATTTTTTGCTTTTGGTTGTACAAACTTTTGATGTATCTGTGTTATCAATGGTTGTGTTTATGGGATTACTCAGTAGACAATTATATATGACTATAGGTAACTGTCGTCAGAACCTGGTAGTAACAAACCAAATCAGAATATTTCTAGTTGTGTGGATACTTGAAGAGTAACGAAAGTTCATTTTATACCTTTTTTTTATAATCTGCGTGAATACTCTTATGAATGAGTGTTAAAGCATAACTTCAGCCAATATACAGTCAGGTCCATAAATATTGGGACATCAACACAATTATAATCTTTTTGGCTCTCTACACCACTACAATGGATTTGAAATGAAACAAACAAGATGTGCTTTAACTGCAGACTTTCAGCTTTAATTTGAGTGTATTTACATCCAAATCAGGTGAACGGTGTAGGAATTTATGGACCTGACTGTAGTTATGTTAGTTTTTGATAGAGTTGGGGAGAGGTAAAATTTCTGTTGGGTTTTTATTCCTGTTGGTGACTATTGGGGAAATCCAGTGAAATGTATTCCCAATGCGCACATTCCTGAAAAAAGGCTGCTTAGGTAAGTGGTCGCTGCAGTGACCAACAGCTGGAAATCGGAACCACTCAAAGCAAAGGATATGTCACCAGCACACCAGGGATCTCCATAAAGGGTCCAGTGCTTTATTTCACGATCACAGCACAGCAAAAAATGGCGTACACCATATTAATGCACAAAAATACACATTCCATGGTCAATAAAGATTTATAGGGAGCTTTAAAAGCTTTGTTTATTTATAATCCTAAATTTTTTTTTAATTTTTTTTTTTTATTAGTTTTGTAACTGACAAAGCACCAGTCAGGGCTGGCAAAACACACTCACACTGTAGAGAGCATACATCAGCAGAGTAATAGAAACCCCTCCTAAAGATCTTTCTCTGCAGAAGCCAAAAACAGGGAAAAATCACGTGGCCACACAACAGTGCTACAGGAATAAAGTACCTAGAGGATTTTTTAAACTAAAATACAGTGGCATGATACAGTATATATGATTTATATGAATGAATTATGGCAATTAACACTTCTCTGTTTAGTATTACTTTAAAATGCAGTGCTTTCTATTCTGTATATGGAGGATCAGCCTGCTGTTCCAGGCCTGAAGTCTTTTAGGGCTTCTGCTGCTCCAAAGACATTTCCATTACCCTTGCTGTTTGATTCCTTCCTCTGTATGGAATTAAACACCCTGACGGGTCCTGGGTCCCACCTGAGAGGGTGGCCGAGCTTTTGCCATTTGAGAGAGAATATGTAACACAAAGGCCTGTTCCCATAGATACAGCAGTGACGCATGTTAACAGAAGACCGCTTGACTGGTTGAAGAAGTGCCCACCTTTCAAGAATCACAGTGATAGGCTAGAATTCCTCCTTAGATCCTAGTTTGAAATGACTGGTCTTACCGTTCACCCTGTATTGATGGGTGACTTTAATCTGATAGTCAGTGTCTGAATACGTGGATTCCTTAAAAAAGACGCCTCCACCACTGGCAGGTCCTAGTTTCATAGAATTAATGGAACAAATGTCCAGAGCATTGTTCTTCCGTTGTGATGGCTTATTACAAGCTTCTAAACCATTTTTTCTTGTGTAGGACTGATGTTTGTACAGATTCACAGAGCACTCTCGCTGCATGAATTGGGATGCTAACTTGACATCCAAGAAGTTTGACTCCCCTTTTATGGACATTTTCTGTTCAGTCCTGACTTTGGCCACCCTTGGCATTGTTAATCACGGAGTCAGAGTGTGCTTCCACCTTAATGCAGGAGGTCCATAGAGGGTTCAAAGGAAGTCCAACCCTCTCCTACATCTACTTTAGCTGTAGGTACCTTTTAAAGCCTGACTCCCACTCGTCTGCAGAGCTGACAGACAAAGGTCATGTTTGTTTCCCATGATCAGGAAGTTATGATGTTCAACCTATTTTGGTGGGGTTATTGGTTCTCTGTCTTATTCTGGTTCAGTCTCTGTGTTTCTTCAGGTGGCGTCCTCCTCTGGTGGTGATCTCCTTGTCCTGGTCTTCAGAATCAAGTTGATTATCTGTGACTCACTCTTGCAGACAGCTTCTACCTTCTTTATTTGTGTCCCCCAATGGACGTCAAGAAAAGTATTTTATAACTACAAAAATCGTATACAGCCTGGCTGCAAAACCAGTATAAAACTTGAAGCTTCATTTGGGCTTTGAAGCTTATATGAGGTTTTAGTGATTGCATTTAGATCTACTTTCCTACCAGCAAATCAGTCTTCTTAAACAATACAGAGTTTTGCTAAACATAATTTTAAAAAGATATGGTTTGAATGTACTCAGGTTTAATCCACTGCATCTTTTCAGTCTTCTCTTCAAAGAATTAAAAAAAAAAAAATTTAAGAAAATAAACCTTAAACTCCTTTAACTAACTAATATGGCTTAATCCACAGGTATAACTAATGATTAAGACCCCATGGAAAATGCTAAACAAAGATTGTGCTAAAGCAATTGCTATATCCTTGGTCCTTCAAACTCTGACCTTGATGTATTTTTAGAAGAGAAAATATGTACATAATTTTAAGCACATGTAAATCAAATTAATAAATTATTAGTGCATTTTGCTTGTCATTTCTGTGTGGGCTAATCATGATAGGTCATTATTTAAGCATTATGTAATTTCACAACTTGTATGAACAGCTGCAAGTACTTTGCGGCGAGAGATTTGTTCCTACAAATCATAGTAGAACACACTCTATTCCACAGCAGTGTTTTTACAACATTATTTTATTGCAAGTATAAAATATATATAATTTTAGTTTAGCATACACATAGGTTTTAAACACACACACACACGTGTTGAGCACCCAAACTATATAACTTACTCACATAACATCCACCTAGTTGTTTTAGTGAGCCAGTGCTTCAGCATGGTGGTGTTTTGGTGTTGTATTTGGTGTTTAATTGTAATTTTGTTCTCAAGTTATAGTGCCATCATTTAATGGCTTTGTGTTATAGATTACTTACAAACATCAGTAAAGGGCAGCTGATCATAAGTTACTAATTTGTTTATGTAAAAACATATGCTTAATTATGTAAATGTTTCGGGAGCTTGTCAGGGGTCAATATATCTAAATTGAAGAGATTTTGTGGGGAGTGAAATTTTAGTGACCTCAAGCCCTTCAAGCTGAACATCAGGCATAATAACATTCAAATTTATTTAGAAGACATGCTAGTAGGCGAATTGGCTCCTGTCTAAATTGTCCCTATTATGTGTACCGTATGTATGAATGTGAATTAGGGACCTTAGACTGTAGGCTTCACGAGGACAAGGACTGATGTGAATATATAATATATATGTACAGCGCTGCATAAACTGATGGTGCTATATAATTACCTGCAATAAATAAACAAAATACAGCAGACCTGTCCTAAACCAAGCCAGAGCTTGGGCATTGTTTATAACTCTACCTCTTATCCACTCTGCTGAAAAGCTCCTTGACCAGGCCACCTCTCTGTCTATGAACCCCTCCTCCAGGCTCCATAGTGTGAACCACTGTTTGATCCCCTGTGATGACCTCACAGGGCCAAAAGCCTAGTAAACACGATCACAAAATCGGAAGAAAAAACGCTTTCAAATCGATCATCTGATAATCTGATCGTTGGTACACAGCTTTCCATACCAAGGTCATAGGTGATGAGGCAGCCACCCCTATTCTCATAACAGATTTATGATTATCGGTCAATGTTTTGACTGGTAGTGGGTAAAGGGTGAAAAAATATTACCAAATATAATTTTGAATGTTTAGCTCAACCATCTTCTAGCATCTTACATTTTCACATATTTTGTATTTCTTTCTGTGCTTTTTCTTTTGTTTTTTGGCAAATTTCACTTGTCTTATGGCCCTTACTATATACATTAGACCAGCCTTTTTTCAACCAGGGTGCCTTCTATGTTCTTCAAGGGTGCCTTGGCAACATGCCTAAAAATTGCCCCCAAAATTGTGTACAAGCCAGCAAGTGGATGAACCTGCCCTTTTTTTTTTATAGACAAAGCCATCGATTTATATTGTGCAGCATTACAACCTTGGGCACTGAACTGACATAGTTGGTTGAAAAGGAGTATATGTGGCACCTGTGCACCATCCTTGCTTGACCCCCCCTCCTCCCCATGCCCTTCTATGTCAGCACTGGGGTCATGTTAGCTGTGTGGGGCAGAGATAATGAGGAAAAAGAAATGCTGGAATATGAGTCTGTACCATTGTGCAAAATTGTATTTGCTTTCAAAGAATAAATCACCTCTAACATTTGGTGTCCTATGTGTATGGATGCTGTTGCAATGTGTAAAACTATTAGTTTTAGTTTTTTATACTTAGAATGGGGTGCCTTATATTAAAGGGTGCCTTGACTAGAAAAAGGTTGAGAAACACTGCGTAAGACACATATGTGTACAGATGTGGAAGCAGAGGAGTATGCTAACCTACTTTTGTCACTGGAAGTCTCGCATAATGCAGCTCGCAATTGTGAGAGATTAATATCTGTAGGGAAATGTGAGATTTTATGTTATGCCCCACCCAAATAAGACCAGAATCAGTAAAATGAAGAGAGAATCAATTCTAGACGTGTTGAACTAAAATATAATTTTAGCACATAGTTGAGTGTTTGTGTATGTGTTTATATATGGGCAGCACAGTGGCTAAATGGTTAGCATATCTGCTTAAAGTGGGGTACACACTATAAGAAAATCGAGCAAACGTTCATCCGATTTTTTTTTTGTTGTTGTTGTTTCACAGCAAATTGGAACCGAATTTTCGTAATCGACTGTCGAAAGTTGTGTACACACTATACGAAAATCATATGAAAATTCTTTGGACGAAAATGTTCGCCGCATTTTCTTATAGTGTGTACGAGCCTTAACAATACTAGGCTTGTCAGTTTAAATCCCAACCACAGCACTACCTGCACGGAGTTTGCATTTTCTCTCTACAGCTGCACAAGTTTCCTCCCACACTCCAAAGACATGCTGGTAGGTTAATTAGCTCCTGTCTAAATTAACAGTAGTATTTGTATGTATGAATGTGAGTGAAATTTTTAAAAAAAAAGAAAAAATAAATATATATATATATATATATATATATATATATATATATATATATATATATATATATATATATATATATTAATAATATGTTGAGGTTTACCAGCCTATAAAGTTGCTAGTTCTATTGAAATCTGTAAAATACAAACAGCAGTGTTTCAGTGTCTAGTGTTGAAACATTTTTCTTTTCACTAAGATGTGTAATTAATCAAACAGTGGTATCCTAATGAGCAGTGGCAGTATTGAGATAATTTGGATACATTTAGCTGCCAGTCATTCAAACTAACTTGGAAAAAAAATCTTGCTTATGTTTTGCTATGCAAAGGTTAAGGAGTTAAAATGAATTAAGTAAAGTTGGTGCAGCCGTAATTACACGTCAATCACAATAGCTCTGTAAATTACTTGTGATTGCTGCATCAAAAGGCAAATGGCGCATTTAATTATGCAGCTACTTTCTAGGGGGATTTCTAAGAAGAAAAGCATTTAGGATAAGTTACCCGTTTTAAAAGTTTGCCTTTGTGCTTTTGGAATGTGCTTTTTGTTTGATTTATTTTTTGCTAGGTGACTTGTGTTCTCCCTTTATATACTGTTTAGACACAGTTTAAATGCATTGCAGGGTAAATGGTTTTATACATTTTTTTTGGTTATTACAGTCAGAATTGAGAGCTTAGGTTTTAACCCTTTCTTTATTTGTTTCAGGTATATAGTAAATTTTACAATTTAATCGTTTAAGTTTGTTAGTGAGTAAGAGGAGAACTACTTTGCACATTTTCCTCTTTTTCCTTACGACCTGTTGTGAAAAAGATTATTGTTTACGGAGCTTAAATTCGGAAGCTAACATGTACACACACACTGAAGATACCTGTCCAGTGTAAGATTTTAGAAAGACAAGATACAGTAGGGAAAATAATTATTTGATCCCCTGCTGATTTTGTAAGTTTGCCCACTTACAAAGAAATGGAGGGTCTATCATTTTTTATCATAGGTGTATTTTAATGATAGGATCCGGAGAGTATTCACATCGCTTCACTTTTTTCACATTTTTTATGTTCAGAGGACATTCAGAGTTGTCCCATAGCCACTCCTTTGTTATCTTGGTTGCGTACTTAGGGTCGTTGTTCTGTTGGAAGATGAACCTTCACCCCAGTCTGAGGTTCAGAGTGTTCTGGAGCAGGTTTTCATCAAGGATGTCAATGTAAATTGCTGCATTCATCTTTCCCTCGATCCTGACTAGTCTCCCAGTTCCTGCCGCTGAAAAACGTCTCCACAGCATGATGCTGCTACCACCAAACTTCACTGTAGGGATGCTATTAGCCAGGTGATGAGTGGGGCCTGGTTTCCTCCAGACACAATGCTTGCCACCATGCAGGCCAAAGAGTTCAATCTTTGTTTCATCAGACCAGAGAATGAGTGGAGTGGCTTCTGTCTGGCCACTCTGCCATACAGGCCTGATTGGTGGAGTGCTGCACAGATGGTTGTTCTTCTGAAAGGTTCTTCTTTCTCCACAGAGAAATGCTGTAGCTCTGTCAGAGTGACCATCGAGTTGTAGTTAACCTTCCTGATTAAGGCCCTTCTCCCCTGATCGCTCAGTTTGGCAAGGCAGCCCACTCTAGAAAGAATCCTGTTGGTTCCAAACGTCTTCCATGTATGGATGATGGAGGCCACTGTGCTCATTGGGACCTTCAATGCTGTAGACATTTTTCTGTACCTCTTCCCAGATCTGTACATTGATAAAATCCTGTCTCAGTGGTCTACAGACTGTAGGCCTTATATAGACAGGTACAGATAGTCCCCTAGTTACAAACATCCAATTTACAAACGACTCCTACTTACAATCGGAGGTAGACAACAGGAAGTGAGAGGAAATCTACCCATAGGAAGGAAAATTCACTCCTGTAAGAGTTATTATGGGGAAAAATGTGTCTTCATTGATCACCAAGGCTTGTTTCCACAACAACCCAACATTTTCAAAATCCAATTATCATTGGGACATGAAGTGAGGTGAAATCTTCTGAACAGAAAAATAGACAGCAAAACCAACATTACAGGGGTGTTAACCCTTCCCTATGCTATCCAAAAAGCTTAAAAATATTTTTTTTGGCAGAAGCTACACTTAAAAAAATGTACCTGTGCCGACTTACAAACAAATTCAACTTAAGAACAAACCTGCAGACCCTATCTTGTTTGTAACCCGGGGACTGCCTGTATATGCCTTCCCAAATCATGTCCAGTCAACTGAATTTACCACAGGTGGACTCCAATCAAGTTGTAGAAACATCTCAATGATGATCAGTGGAAACCGGATGCACCTGAGCTCAATTTTGAGTGTCATGCCAAAGGCCTGGAATACTTATGTACTTTTTTTTTTTTTTAATACATTTGCAAAGATTTTAAACAAACTTCTTTCACGTTGTCGTTATGGGGCATTGTTTGTAGAATTTTGAGGAAAAATATGAATTGAATCCATTTTGGAATAAGGCTGTAACATAACAAAATGTGGAAAAATTGAAACGCTGGGAATACTTTCCGGATGCACTATATGGAGAACCAGCTAATAGAAGACAGTGATCGTACATCACTGTATGGACAAGATGGAAACTGTTTTGTTCTCAGTATCTCATGTTATACCTAAAGTCTGCTTAGGCAGCACCTCCTCCAATCCTTGTTTCCTGTAATGCTTGGCATGTTAGTTGGATTATCATGCTATACCCAACTGCAATTAAATAACGCAACAGTATTAATACCCCTTTCTTGGGTTTGTTTGGAACACTCTGTCACAGCGTCCCCTTCTTTCCCCTCCCTTCCTCCCCCTCTAGCTTCTTTTTCTTCTTACCCAGGGTTTGTACTTATGTTTATCTTTCATGTATTCAAGTTGATCAAGTATAGACCTGCTCTGTTTTATCTAATGATATTGTATTTTTGGTCACACATGTAATCTATACCCTCTGTTTCTTTTAGATGTAGCAGTTTTCTAATATGGCGTTTCCAGACAGGTAGATAGTGGAAACGTTTAGAGTGGAATTTAGTCAGAAAATGAAATCCTGCTAGATCACTTTATGCTGGCCCCTTTTACAGTTCTAACTATGTAATGCATTTAAAAATAAGTGCTTATACTATTTAACCACTTGCTGACTGGGCCATAGCCGAATGACAGTTACAGCGCGGACAGTTAATTCAGTTTTTTAAAAAAAACATTTTGGGGTTTTTTGCGAGAGTGTTGAAGGAGCACCTTAAAGGTTCAAATATTTCTAAACTGAGCCAATAATTTACATGGCACAGAAAGGCCATTAGGCACCTTGCCTGTTTTTTCTGTGACGCTGCTTGCTCATCTTTTTCTGCCTGAAGTGGCACACACCCAATAAATGCATGTTATTTTTTAATTCTGTAAATGCCAAAGCACTTGCATTAATAAGATTTACACACTGTATCTGCACATTTTGCAAGTGACACGCGTATGTCTTGGTTCAGAAAATCAACTTCCACTGTCACCTCTTCACCTCCAGCATGTGTATTGGACATTGAAACCGCATTGTCTACTCCAATAGGCAAAATGTGATCAAGGAAGCAGGACCACTAAGCCAGGGAGTGTTAGTGATAACCCTGGCATTACAGAGGTAGATGAATCACTAGAAAAAACATTTCAAATATTTTGGCAGGTAAAACAGTAAACTTGTATACATTACAACTGTGTATTAAACTGTTTGGCTTAAAATTGACTTTAGAAATGGAAAATCATGCAACATGCATTAACCACTTTAGTACCATGCTATAGCCGAAAGACGGCGACTCCTAGCTCTGTAGTTCTGGGAGGGCATCGATGGACGTCCTCCCAGAACCCTGCCCCACAATGGGTGCGCTCTGTGACCTCTATGGCCTTTGGACACAGCTGATCACATATTGCGGTAAAGGACTAATCACACTGGCCCTTTACCATGTGTCCAATCACAGCTGATCACATGTAAACAGACTTGCTGGTTATTGGCATTCCTTTCTTCATGCGCTATGTCTGAGGAAAGGAGAGCCGATAACCGCCAAGGCTGTCAGTACATTCTTTACACTGATAATCAGGGCACTGATCCTCATTGCAACCTATCAGTGCCCGTCCATGCAGCCTCATCGGCGCCCGTCCATGCATCCTCATCGGCGCCCGTCCATGCAACCTCATCGGCGCCCTTCTATGCAGCCTCATCAGTGCACATCAGTGAAGAAGAAAAATTTATTATTTGCAAAATAAGTAACAAACGAAGAAAAATGTTCTTTTTCTCAAAAAATTAGCAGGAGGGCTTTTTTTTACAGAGTAGACTCAGTTTGTCTCTTCTGCAATAGAAGTGTTTTACCTGCCTGCTAGCAAGTTTGTGCGCATGTACAGCTTAGTGTACAATCTTGGCTTTCATTGGTGACAGAATGAGTTAACTCCTGTTCATATG
The DNA here is from genome assembly GCA_018402905.1 of Glandirana rugosa. NCBI lineage: Eukaryota > Metazoa > Chordata > Amphibia > Anura > Ranidae > Glandirana > Glandirana rugosa. Next base: position 1,278,000 of record BLSH010000605.1, read on the forward strand.
CATTGAAGTCACGTCATTCTGGGCCAGCTAATCAAGATGGTCAAAGATTCCAAACTTGAAAAAAAAACCACATGGCAAAGTTGGAAAAATTAGGCCACAAGGGAGGGCAAGGATGTTGTATCACTGGAGGGGAAATAAGTCTACAAATGCCTCTGCTCTAGCGATGTCCTGTTCGCATGATTCCTTACTGATGCCGACATCTTCCCTGCTTGTTCCGGGTACACAAACTTTAGCAGCCCTGATTAGTTGATGGATGAATGCTGTAAAGCCTGCACATGTGCATGGGAGTCCATTTATTCTGCCACCAAAGTGTGCAGAGTATGTACACTGAGCTGTGCATGCATAATTCAATGTACTCTAAAGAAGACATGATTTGTACACATTTTAATTTTCTCTTCCGATTTTATACATTTGGCCCGATACCCAGATTTTTTAAAATATAAATGAACCAAACTGGTAAAAAATGGTTTCTGGAAAATTATCCCAATAAACGGCTTAAGACCTCTTAAATTCCAAGCCCTGCATCTCTTAAGAAGTATAACAAGGTAAGTGTATATAATAATTTCTGCCTTTAATGGAACCATTGCTAATAAATCTGTTGCATGTAAAACCTTAAAGCCTTTTTGGAGAGATCTAAAGAACTGCGTGTGTTACAAAGTCTTATTAGACATGTACATTGTTCATATATGTCACACATTAAACCAGTTTGTTTTCACTTTTGAAAAAAGAGGCATATAATGTAATAATTTACATCTGTCTATTAGGAATGCCAGTTGTGTTTGGCCTAATGTAAGCATTTACCTTACACATGGTGATTTATTGCATTTGTTTTATCTTATCTAAAACTGTATCCTATTGCTCCCCTTACAATGTACAGATAGTGTGTTAAGTTTCTTATCCCTTCATCCCTTGTTTTGCACTAGTCAGAAATCCATGATTGCATGAACACCAGCCGAGATGAAAATAATAGCCTAGATAGTGGAAATCGATTAACTAATAACGTGGTCAAATTTTCTCTCATTCAGCCTGTGGGCTGGACTCGTTTTTTTATCAAGCCAGGTGGTGCATGCAAGGCCAGTCAGAGCTCAGATTTTGACTGATTTGGCAGGAATATTCAGTATACCCAATGTACATGCACCGCCACCTCAGTAATATCAGTTTGACTCTTTCTGTTTGTGGGCCTGAATTTAAAGTAATCCACTATTTTGGCAAAGCAAGGTTCACTTTAACTCGTTCCCGACCGACTCGCATACATTTACTGCTGCAGAGAGGCAGCATCCCACGAATCGACATCTTTAAATGGCGGCTCGCGGGCACGCTCTCGTGCCCACCGCACTCTGCAGGAGTGTGCCCGTGGCTCAGGCGGGTCTGATGTCCGCCTGCCAGCCGCGATTGCTTACCACAACAGGAAAACAGAGAACCGCGATGTAAACACGGCGGTTCCCCACACTGTCAGGCAGCATCTAAGAAATCTACTGGTCCCTGTCACTGGGATCAGTTAGATCTCTTATGCCCCTGACAGCCCAGCCCCCTAGAACACGCCCAGGGAACACAGTTAACCCCTAGAGCGCCCCCCCAGGTTAACCCCTTCACTGCCAATGACATTTATACAGTAATCAGGGGGTATTTACATTTCTGATCGCTGTATAAATGTCATTGGTCCCAAAAAAGTGTAAAAAATGTCCGACATGTCCGCCCCAAAATCAAAGTCCCGATAAAAATTGCAGATCGCTGCCATTACCAGTAAAAAAAAAAAAAAAATTGTAAAAAAGCCAGAAATGAATTCTCATGGTTTGTAAATGCGGCAACTTTTGCGCAAACCAATTAATATACACCGATTGCAATATTTTTTTTTTTTTTTACCAGAAATAAGGAAGAATATAAATCAGGCAAAACCGATGAATACATTTCTTTTTTTTTTTTTTGCATTTGTATTTTAGCAAAAAGTAAGAAATATAGTTTTTTTTTTTTGCAAAATTGTTGCTCCTTTTTTGTTTATAGCGGTGATCAGAAATGACTCAGAGGTGATCAAATACCACCAGAAGAAAGCTCTCTTTGTGGGGAAAAAAGGACGCAAATTTCGATTGGGTACAATGTCGTACGACCGCGCAATTGTCAGTTAAAGCGACGCAGTGCCGAATCGCAAAAAATGCTCTGGTCCTAACGTGAGAAATCCTTCTGGAGCTGAAGTGGTTAATTTGGCCCTTTCCAGCAACATATACTTTTCTTTTGCTCTCACCCTGTTCTGTTCAGCTGGCAGGGGCAAACAATGTGCATTGTTAGCTGCAATTTGCTAAAGTTGTATTCTACACAGAGCTATGTGTGAAGGCACTACCCATTGCTTTAAAGCGTTTCAATACTACTAGGAACAAGGAACTGCCTCTATAGCTCTTTAAGAATTCAGTTTTGTTTATTTATTGTTACTAAGTGGACATAGAGAAAAATGTTTCCAAGCTCTAACGAGCAGGGCCCTCTGATTCCTCCTGTATTGATATGTAATGTAACTGTACTGTCTGCCCCCAGGTTGTAAAGCGCTGCACAAACTGTTGGCGCTTTATAAACCCTGAACTCTGAACGGTCATAATGTTGGCCATCATGAATGCCTCCGTGCCCAATGAGGAGAGAGAGCAGAGCGCCACTGCTCTCAGGCATAGAGCTAGATTGAATTCAGGCTCGGGTATTACATTGGGGACTGGGAGGAAGCAACATTTGAAAGGTGTTTTTTTTTTTTTTTTTTTTTTTTTTTTTTTTAAATTCCGTGCAAAGAATGCATTAAGGTAAAAAAAAATAAAACATAAAAAACAGTCCTTAGAACCACTTAAATAGCTTGTTTTGTTGAAGCCCAACTCCTAGCAAAATTAAATTTAAATGGTGCATTGTACATCAACTACCTTACTCATCAGTCTTCATTCCAAATCCTTTTTAAGTCATTCTGCAATGCAATGGATCAAAGTTGCAGTTTCTTCTGTGAGCCAAGCTAATTTTTTGCCCTGGGGACCAGGCATATTCCCGGCTTGTTATCGGTTTGGGCATTGGTCCCCTCACCTTTTAAGTTTTCCTGCCTACTGAGCCTGTGTAAACTGGAAGTCTCACCTCCACCAATAGGAGGTGCCCACGTCACGCAGCAGTGATGTGGAAACCTGAAGAAGGAGAGAACAATCATCATGTGATCTTGGCTTCAGGCAAGTAAAGTGGGCATTTGGATGTTTTTGGTTTTTTTTTTCATAGCTGTGTTTAGTTGAGGTGGGGGGCTGGGTTGCTAAAATCATTAAGTTAGGCTTGAAAATCGATAGCTAGTTTCGATAGAAAATAATATCTCACTTATATTATTATTATACAGGATGTGTTAAAGCAGAACTATACTCTCTCAATAAACATTAACTATTTTATCCTTATGCTGCTAGCATATTATATTTGTTTTCAGATTGTTTTTTTTTTTTGTTTTTTTTTATGTTTAAGTTGTTTCTGATTTCTGGTCTATGCCAACATCATGTCATACAACCCAGGAGGTCTTTATGGGCATCATTATTATTTATTATTATTATTATTATTTCTTTTTAATTTGGAGAAAAAGAGGAGCAGCTTTCTCAGCTAAGCACACTTTCCTGTCTGCAGAAGTAAACATGTAGATGGCGCATGTTGGTGGATAAGGCTAGCAAGTCCATGGGTAGAAATCGCATGAAAGAAGTCCCAAACAGTTCCTTAAAAGTGGGCAACATGCTGATGGCAGCGCCTCAGAGACTGAAGTGATTTCTACAACAACACAAGAACAAAACAGGATACCGATCTGGGTCTAGCATTAGAATTACAATTTTATTAAGCATACACAGGGTAACTCACATTAAAACAAGATATGTGCGCATATCACTCTTATGACCACGGTGTAGCTGCTGGATCCAGGAGTGTGGCAAGGCATCCCAGGAGATCACCATTCGAACTGTTGGATCCAGCGGCTACACGGCAGCTATAGGAGTGATATGCGCACATATCTTTAATGTGAGTTGCCACTTGTACACTTTTTTTAATAATATTGTAATTTTAATGCTACACCCATATCAGCGTCGTACTGTCTGCATGCCTAAGCTAAGGGCAAATGGATTCTAAGAAGTAATTTCTGCATGAATCCTACTTACTCAATATGGCCACAGCTAGAAATGCAAGGGGGGTGTTTTTCAAAGTGATTTCTCAACAAAATAAAGCATGGAGACATGGATGGATGGGTGAGTTTGATTTGAATATTAAAAATGAATTAAATAGTGTTCTCAGTTTGTGGTGCTCAGATACAGTTTAGTTCTGATTTAACCAGTTCCCTACCGAGTCATTGTAAAATGACGTCGGCAGGAACTGCTCGTCGATCTGGGCGGACGTCATACGACGTCCGCCGCTTTTCGCCGCTACTGCGGGCCCCGCAGAGCAGCGATCACGGATCGCTCGTCTGCCGGGGGGTTGTGTCCCCCCCCAGATCGGGGTAAAGAGCCAATAAAATTGGCTCTTTACCACGTGACTGGCTGTGTCCAAACCGCGGCGATCGGAGCTGAGGCTTGTCCCTCGGCATGCACCAGTGACGGCTTACATTTGGTTTACCCCTGCAGGGATGCCGTTATCTGGTAAGTGGGGGCCCTAGAGGGGAGCATGAGTGATCTTCACAACTCTGCACAGCATATGCTTTGTAATGCACAAGAGCACTGGATGGATCCTTTCACCATGCCTTAAGGGAATTCCCGGGACTCTTTCACCCCTGATGCTTTTGACTGGATGTTGTTATGATGATCTTTTACCTACTACCTTATTAATTTGAGTCACATGGACTTATGAACACTTGTTGAAACTGTTTTTCCATTTATTCCAATCTTAAAGGAGAACACACCTTTAATTAATTGTATTACGTTTATTGATTTAAGACATTTGATATTGTTTTTGCACAAATATTTAATTATTTATGTTTTAGTTTGATTCTTTGTGGAAAGAAACACACACATCTGATTTACACATATGCATTTTTTGGACACAGAGCACTTTATTTACATTTTTGCGTTTTTTTTTTTTTTTTCTTGCACATATTTGATGCACTTTTTCAATAATGTGCACTTTATTCACTGAGACCTAGGCAGCACCATTTTCCCTCTCTCCTTCATTGACTTGCTAAATCCAGGACCCTGCATTCACTATATCCGGTCTCCCACAGTACACAGAACATGGAAATTCAATTATTTTAGTAAATATAAACAGGTAAATACCTTTTCTCATCAGCAGTATATAGCAGTATTGTGACTTCTTTCAGTTCCTAGTAAAGCTTGTAGGATGAGTTTTCATTCTCCCCTGATCCTCTGCATCCTAATTCATTAACCACTTACGGACCGCCCGCTGTCATTATACATTGGCTGTTCAACACTGAATACCGCTGTTATGGCAGCAGATAGCTGCCATAACCCCAGTATTTTTTTTAACAGTAGGCGGTCCACTTTTAGATAACAGTGAACTCTGCAGCAGATTCGCCGCAAGATTACTTTTATCAGCAGTGAGAGGTGCCTCCTCTCCCGCTGCGCTCTGGTCGCCTCTAGCGCTTACCGGAGCCATCAGTTGTGGCGGAGACCACCTCTCTTCTGGTAGACTGCGTGCCGAGTGAGGGAAAGATGGCCCCTACTCGGCTCCATAACATTGAATGGCAGAAGCGTCAAATGTCACTTCCGCCTAATGGTCTTAAAGGGGAATTTTTTTTTTTTAAATACATTTTATTTTATTTATTTTTTTATTGCATTTAAGTGTAGATGTGAGATCTGTGGTCTTTTTGACCCCAGATCTCACATTAAAGAGTTCCCGGCATGCTTTTTTTTCTATTACAAGGGATGTTTGCATTCCTTGTAATAGGAATAAAAGTAACCGAAAAACATTTTAAAAGGACAGTGTAAAAATAAAAAGTAAAATAAAGAAGGAAAAAAAAAATTAAATCGTCCCATCCCGCCGAGCTCACGCGCAGAAGCGAACACATACATAATGTGACGCCCACATATTAAAAAAAAAAAAAATGTTCAAGCAACACATGAGGAGAGCAAACAAGAGCAATGATTCTAGCACTAGACCTCCTCTGTAACTCAAAACTGGTAACCTGTAGAAATTTTTAAATGCCGCCTATGGAGATTTTAAAGTGCCAATGTTTGTCGCCATTCCATGAGCGGGCACATTTTTGAAGCATGACACGTTGGGTATCAATTTACTCGGCGTAACATTATATTTCACAATATAGAAAAAAAATGGGCTAACTTTACTGTTTTATTTTTTAATTCAAAAAAGTGTATTTTTTCCAAATAAAGTGCGTTTGTAAGACCGCTGCGCAAATACGGTGTGACATTGCAACGAGTGCCATTTTATTCTCTAGGGTGTTTGAAAAAAATATATATAATGTTTGGGGGTTCTGAGTATATTTCTAGTAAAAAAAAGGATTTGAACTTGTAAACAACAAGTTTGAAAATAGGCCTGGTCCTTAAGTGGTTAAGGTAAAAAAAGGTTTAGGCTTTAGGACCACTGTAAGTACTAACAGTTTGCACAGAGCTTTCCAAAGTAAAGGGAGACCACACAGTTACAGAACATTTCAATACAAGAGGATTAGGGGGTCCCTGCCCATGAGAGCTTGCACTCTACAGCAATGTATCTATTCATTTCAATGTATTTATTGCAATTGCCATAGGCGGAGGTTTGGCATTCAGAAGCATAAGTATATTATGGAGGCCTACTCACATTTTACAACTCTGTTTTCTCTAGCACAAGTAGGCATCTTGTCACAGACTATAACAGCTAGACAAACCCCTCGTTCACAACGATCCATTTAAGATGCTAATTTGCAGCAGCTCTGCGGTGCAGCTGTAAGCAGCCTAATGCAGCAGCACTTTATGGCTTCCCAGCATGTTGCAGTAAAGCCCTATTAGCTAATTCACACAGCGAAGTATGGCTTTGGAATGCTTGGCTAGAACAACATACATCTCCAGAGTATACAAATTAAAGACCTCCAATATCATTTTTTTTTTTTAAATAAAGCTTTTTATGGAGTAAAGTGAACATTTTAGTTGATAATCAAATGACACCATTATGCAGACTTACTAGATTTGCAAATTTACAGGTTTTTACAAGCCAGTTGGGTCCCTTCCTCAGGAAATCAGTTTAAGTTTTTTTCCCTGTATTTACTCAAAGAGCCTGCTTGTCCTTAAATGCTTGTGAATATATTTGCCCTATAATTTGACAGCTTTGAGTCAACACCATTATAGGGACTGCAGTGCAGTAAATGGGCAAACTGTTCAGTGTAGCTTCCAGTCACCTCAGGATCAGATTTGGCGGAATTGGAATGCGGACAATAAAACTTGCACACGGCTCGAGTGCCATGCCCTTTCCTATGAAACATGGCATTGTTTGTTAGGCTTGGCTCAGCTTCCAGTGGGTATATAATAGTAAAAACTAAATAATATACCTCACACTTAAATTATGCATTTTCTGTTTTTAATACAACTTCTTTTTGCAGTGTGAGCTTATGGGATTAACATTTGCCCTTGGAAATAAAGTATGTTGACTGCTACAAGTGTTTTGCAAAGAGCTTACACAGCATTTCCTACTTTCTATGTATTCATGGCCCGCTTAAATCCACATGAATATATCTGCTACACTAACATATTCTCCACTGCTAAGGCACAGGAGTGGGTTTTATAGAAAGTGTGTAACCCACATAGGAATTGGTAAAACAACTTGGACATAGATACCGAGGAGTCTGTGCTGATTCAATTAATGGACTAATACTGCCATTTGTTTTATTTTGCCTGTAAAAGATTTTCTAAACCTAAAAAAAAATGGGTGATGAGTTTTTCCCCCTCTCCCCCCAGAATTCACATGGACATATTGGGTAGAAAAGATGTGCCCACATCACACATTTATTGGCAATGCCCCATCTAACATGTAGAGCAATTTTCCTTGCAGAGATTTTTTTAAATTTAAAAAACGTATTTTATTTTACAGATATTAAAGTGTTTGTTAACCTAATAAAAAAAAAAGATCCTGTTCCTTTAAAGCATGTTATACAGCATAGTGCTTGTTCTGTGTAATCCCCCCCCCCCCATAACACCTGAAATACCTGCCTGATTCTACCCTACCCTTTGTAAACTGACCACAGTTTATCATGGCTGCTGAACCCTAACACCGTGGTCAGTTTACGTGCCTCTGTCATCCACTCTCTCATCTGTCCTCTCCTCCATACTCTCCCCCCTCCCCTCCCTGCCTGTCAGTTCCATGTCCATGCCCGCCCCCTCCCCTCCTGCTGTTGAAATTACTGTTAAATATTTACAGTATTCTCTCTGTTTATTCATATAATCTGCTCCTGTGTCTGTGCTGTATGAAAAAAACTCAGCTATATACCTGTTTTCAGACCGCCGTTCGGTGCTCATGTGACCCACTGCCTCTCCTCCTGATTGACATCAGTGGAGGATCCTTGTTCCCTCCCGCTGCAGCTGTCAGGCTGAGAGAGGGGAGAAGCGGAGGGTCACGTGAGCGCTGGTCGGTGCACTGAAAACAGGTATATACAGTTGTGCTCATAAGTTTACATACCCTGGCAGAATTTATGATTTTTTGGCCATTTTTCAGAGAATATGAATAACACAAAAACTTTTCTTTCACTCATGGTTAGTGTTTGATAATAAATTGTTTCAGCCAATCAACTGTGTTTACTCTTTTTACATCATAATGACAATAGAAACTACCCAAATGACCCTGATCAAAAGTTTACTGAATATGTGTATTGCCCCCTTTAACATCAATGACAGCTTGAAGTCTTTTGTAGTATTTGTGGATGAGGCTCTTTATCTTCTCAGATGGTAAAGCTGCCCATTCCTCTTGGCAAAAAGTCTCCAGTTCCTAGAAATTCTTGGACTGTCTTGCATGAACTGCACATTTGAGATCTCCCCAGAGTGGCTCAATGATATTGAGGTCAGGAGACTGAGATGGCCACTCCAGAACCTTCACTTTATTCTGCTGTAGCCAAGGACAGGTCATCTTGGCCTTGTGTTTTGGATCATTGTCCTGTTGGAATGTCCAAGTACGTCCCATGCGCAGCTTCCTGCCTGATGAATGCAAATGTTCCTCCAGTATTTTTTGCATTCATCTTTTCATCAATTTTGACCAAATTTCCTGTGCCTTTTTGTAGCTCATACATCCACAAAACATCAGCGATCCACCTCTGTGTTTCACAGTAGCCTTTCATCATAGGTCTTGTTGACTTCTCTCCAAATGTAGCGCTTATGGTTGTAGCCAACAAGCTCCATTTTGATTTTATTACTCCAAATGACTTTATGCCAAAAGGTTTGAGGCTTGTCTCTGTGCTGTTTGGCGTATTGCAAGAGGGATACTTTGTGGCATTTGCGTAGTAATGGCTTTCTTCTGGTGACTTGACCATGCAGCCCATCTTTCTTCAAGTGCCTCCTTTTGTGCATCTTGAAACACCCACACCACATGTTTTTAGAGAGTCCTGTATTTCACCTGAAGTTTTGTGGGTTTTTCTTTGCATCCCGAACAATTTTCCCTGCAGTTGTGGCTGAAATTTTAGTTGGTCTACCTGACCGTGGTTTGGTTTAAACAGAACCCCTCATTTTCCACTTCTTGATAAGAGTTTGAACACTGCTGATTGGCATTCTCAGTTCCTTGGAGATTTTTTTTTATATCCCTTTCCTCTTTTATACAGTTCAACTACCTTTTCCCACAGATCCTTTGACAATTCTTTTGCTTTCCCCATGACTCAGAATCCAGAAACGTCAGTGCAGCACTGGATGAAAGATGCAAGGGTCTGTTATTGACATTTTATACACTAATTACAAGCAAACCGATCACAGGTGAGGATGGTTACCTTTAACCACGTCAGGATTTAAC
>BLSH010000606.1:13534-29424 GCA_018402905.1 Glandirana rugosa
AACAAGAAAGTAAAACACCATTTATCATTATCTATAGAGGGCTAAAAAAAAATTTCCCCCCCCCCCCCCCCTCTTCAATGTCTCAGTATAGAGGTGGGTGGGGAGGCTTGTGACATCACAACTCCACCCATCAAACTCCAGCAAACACAGACACCCTCTGATTTCATAGTTTTACGGAGCTGCTAGTGCTTACAGGAAGGACATTTGAAAAGTAGGGATAGATGCAGAAGGCTTGCATGTATATATACACATGAATACTGTGTCATTAGCTTATACTGGGTGGGTGGTGGGTTTACATCCACTTTAATGCATTCTATGTAAACATATGTGGTATAACTGTGATCGTCAGAAGATGGAGAATTTGTTTTGGGTTGTTCTTTAGTGGTAGGTCATGGTTATAAAAGGGAATATACAGCTTTATTTTAAAAGATCAGTTTTCCTCTAATTTAAAAAAAAATCGGGAGATATCTATTACTATTTACCACAAAATGAAAGAACAATTTGTCCTGAAAAAAATATATAATTTATCTGAAAACATTAACCACTTGACCACCGGAAGGTTTTACCCCCTTCCATGACTAGGCCATTTTTCGCTATTCAGCACTGCGCTAAATTGTTCAGTCATGAACTGTCATCAGAATAGTTTCATGTCACTGCACTGGTGAGCAGGGATTTTTTTTTTTGTACACTATTATTGCTTATAACAGTGATGATCTCTGTTCTAAGCAATAGTTTCAACTGTCATGAAGGGTTTCATTCATGACAGCTTACTTACTACTGTAGTGCTGTGATTGGCTGCAGCTAAGCACATGGTACAGGGTTCCAGGTACCATGTAATAGATGTTGATCAATGACAGCATGAGAATAGTAGGTAAGCTGTTATGAATTAAAGCTATTCATGACAGTTTTGCTTACACTGTAATCATGTGATCACCATGATTAGTCATAGCGATCACACAATTGTGTTTTGCCGGGGGGGATTTGGTGGAGACATGGGAAGCCTTCCCATCTGGTAGAACACAATGATTACTGCTAGCAACTTGAGTACAATTAGCCTGCCCATACTTGGATCAAATTTTGACTAGTCCCTCCTGAACCGGCCACATTTCAAACCACGTATGGCTTGAGTGTTCTCTAAATTTTCATACAAAAGTAGAAATACACTTTAAGCAAAACAGTAGTACATGTACATAGTACTAGTTATATAAAGCTAATGTTTAAAGGGGTTGTAAAGGCTCCAGGTTTTTCACCTTAATTAATTCATTAAGGTGAAAAACCTTTTGTTGTGCAGCAGCCCCCTAGAGCCCTCCTTTTATTTACCTGAGCCCGATCGTGTCAGCGACAAGAATGAGCCCAGCAGCTCCAGCCGCTGTCTCTGGTCCTCATTGGATAGATTGATGCCAATGGCTCCTGCTGCTGTTAATCAAACCCATTGATGGGGGGACGGGGCCGAATCCTGCTGTCTATGTCAATGGATGCAGCAGCGGGACTCAGGAGCGCGCCTGCACGAGTGCCCCCATGGACTCTCCCTGGGCGCACTCAAGAAGAGGAGGAACGCCGGCGAGGGACCCTAGAAGAGGAGGTTTGGAGCCATTCTGAGCAAAACCCTTGCACAGAGGAATTAAGTATGACACGTTTGTTATTTATTTTTTTAAAATAATGAACCTTAAGGGTCCTTTCACGCGATTGGATGGGCTTCGCTTCTCAGCGGGGATCCATCCGTTGATCCCCGCTGAGCCGGCGGATGACAGGACCGTCTCTGCACTCCATGCAGAAACGGACCTGTAAGAGCTCCGCTCTTCTCTATGGGGGAGCGGATGAACATTGACCGACTGTCCGTGTTCATCCAATCCGCCAGACGGATTGAAAATAAGGTTTCCATCCGTCTGTGTTTAGCGGAGCGGATTGGATGTCAGCGGACATGTCAACGCTGACATCCGACGCTCCATAGAGGACAATGGAACGTCCGTTCAGGTCCTCCTGAAAAACTGACAGGCGGACCTGAACGGTCCATGTGTGTGAAAGGACCCTTAGGTCAAAGCTCTATTTTTCTTCCGTTAAAAAAAAAACGGATCGGATGAAAAAAGGATGTAAACTGACAAATGGTCAGTTTTTCTTCCGTTTTTGCATTGGTAGTGTACGGATGAAGCTGATGAATACTTCATCCATTTTGACGTGACTTAACTGATGAAATTAATGGTCTGCATGTGTTAAAGGGGCCTTAGTATCACTTTAATCTGATTATTTTTTTCCTTCCCTGATTCATTCTTTCCTCCCCCTTTCACATTGTTTGTTTCCGTTTGTTTCATCACTTCAGTCACGTTTTTTCAAAGAAAAAATGGATCAGTTTTCATCCGTTTTTACATCCACTTAACCACTCTAACATTATGCAAGGTGAGATAGTGGATGGGCGATATCTGTCGCCTCGCATGCGTTCACTTGTAGTGGACTAGAAAGAGTCCAGCCCGGGTTTTTCCAGCCACTGTGGCAGAGCTGGTTCCGGTCCGGAGTTTCTGGTCCACCAAAATCCCCCTTCAGCTCCTTTAAATGACCAGGAGGAGAACTCAGTGTTGCTCTGGCCTGGGACTCAGTATCACTACACTGAGAGAGCTACACCTTGGGAATTTGTTGCTCTAAGGACTCAAAAGGAAAAGGTTTGCATTTGTTTTGTTTGGAGGTGTCTGAGACAAGCCCAACGTCGTATTGACAGGTATCCTGCTTTGTATAGTTTAGCGCCGGATGGCAAGGAGTTGTTTTTGCTATTTTGTTTGTTTTATGACTTGCAACCTTTTATCAAATAAAACTGGCAACCCCGCCAGACTTTTAAGAAAGTTTGCCTTCAAGCTGCCTTTTTCCCAGGACAGGTGATCCCCACAAGCTAATCTCCCTCACCGCTTAAATCAAATCTTTGGTTCACATTAGAGCTGCATGATTCTGGATAAAATGAGAATCACGATTTTTTTGCTTATAATAAAGATCATGATTCTCTCACGATTCTCGCGGTGTAACATCATCTTTCACATTATACAAAAAAAACTGAGCTAACTTTTTTTTTTTTTTTGTAATTCATGGAAGTGGATTTTTTCCCAAAAAAATAGTTTGAAAGACTGCTGCACAAATACCAGGTGCCATAAAATATTGCAGAACTCGCCATTTTATTCTCTATGGTCTCTGCTAAAAAGTATATATATATATATAATGTTTGGGGGTTTTAAGTAATTTTCAAGCAAAAAATACTGATTTTAAATTGTAAGCAATAAGTGTCAGAAAAAGTTTAGATTTTTTAAGTGGTTAATGGGCCTCTAAAGGTTCATTTTTTTATACTTATCTCCTCTGTTCAGCGGTTTTGCACAGAGTGGCCCCGATCCTTTTCTGGGGTCCCCCAGCAGCGCTCCTGGCTCCTGCTCTTCTTGAGTGCTCCCTTGGGGAAGCGCTCTCCCTCGGGGCCCCCGGCCCCACCTCCCGCGTCACTGGATTTGATTGACAGCAGTGGGAGCCAATGGTTTCTGCTGCTATCAAACTGTCCAATGAAGACCCGAGACACCGTCTGGAGCTGCAAGGCTCGTCCCCTTCACTGAAACGATCACGTTCAGGTAAGTAAAAGGGGGCCCTGGGGGGGTTGGTACACTACAGGAGTTTTTTCACCTTAATGCATAGAATGCATTAAGGTGAAAAGCCGTGAGGGTTTACAACTCCTTTTGAACTGCCCAGAACCAAAATATACATTGTATCTCTTCTCTATCTCTCTGCACTGAGGGATGTATTTTTTTTGACAGCTCTGGCTCTGCACTAGAATCGGGGAAATGTAGAGGTCCTCTTTGGGGGGGGAGCAGTGTGTGTAAGGACAGGAGAGGCGAAGAGCAGTATATACAGTGAGGGGGCAGTCTGTACAGTTAGGCTCCCCCACTTGCCAATGCTGACCTGTCATTGTCGGCTTTCTCTACTATAATTCATAGCGCTAGGAAGGAGTTGTCATTCAGTCCCTCGCTGTATATATACTGCTCTTCACCTCTTCTGTCTTTCTCTGCCCCAACCCCCCCTCCCCCCCCAAAAAAAATAACAGCTCCAGTATATAAAGGGAAAAAAAAAGCCTGTAATTACATTTGAAAGCCAACAATGACAGTCAGCGCCGGCAAGTGGGGGAGCCTGTCTGCACAGACTGCCCCCTCACTATATGTACTGCTATACTGCTCTCCTGCCTTTCTCTGCCACAATCCCCCAACACCACACCACAGTGACTGGTTGACCCTAAACAACCAACACAAAAATGGATGAAAACTGACCATTTTTTGTTCGATCCGTTTCTTTTGACGGATGAAAAATAGGTCTTTCATCCATTCAAGAAAACGGATGTTGATGGAAGTGGATGGAAACAGATGAAAATAGATGCTCATCCGTTGTCATCCGTTTTTCCATAGACATGCATTGATGTCCGATTTTCATCCTTCAACGGATGAAAGAAAGACGGACGAATGGTCCGTATGTATGAAAGGGGCCTTATTGACACGCTAATGGAAATTTTAAATAAAATCTTTTATTACCTCATTTTAGATCCAGTGATGTCATCACTGGGTGTCTGTGATTCTCTATACAATTCGGTTAGATCATTGCTGGTGGAAAGGACTGGCAGGGTGCTGTACATAGCATTCTGAAAACATCACAGTAGCATGGCTCATTACTCTTCTCAAGAGCTCTCAGCCCTAGTGCAAGCAGTGGGCTGGCATTGGAGGAATTATGCAAATATCTAAATACCTTGATGGGTGGATGTAAGCCTGGAAAAGTGAGCATTCTTAGGCAGGCGTGCAGACTTTCCAAGGTAAAGGCCACAGGTGATGCTAAGCCTCTATGACTGAAAGAACTAAAAGCCACAGGCAAGGGACATTAAACTTGGGAATGAAAGGGTTAGATGATGCTGGGCATCCACCAGCCAGGAAATGAGGTGGGCTCTATCTGACTTTTCGCAGCTCCTAATGAACTCTGTAAGAAACTCTGTGTGCAGTAAAATCAGAGTAAGCAATTTAGGTACAGCAGTGGAACCTGTGCAACTGTGCAAGTCAAAGAAAGGCTATAGTTAGGAGTTAAACATACAAAGAAAAATAAAACTTCAGTTGAGCTTAAATATTCATTTGTTAGTTTCAGATAGCGTTCATTGTTTCGGGTATAGGTATTCTGTGTAAATGAGGCATGTAGTCCATTGTGTAGTAGGAGAGAGCATACTTGCAATTTTTGTTAGTTCTCTACTTCTGTTGCTATGAAGCTTATTTGTGTTTATCTGCTTGCACTTCCTTTGAGAGGCTAAGTACAGCCTTGTGAACCATTCCATCAATGTCAACCCGTACTGGTCAGCTGACAGTAGCTATTCCTTCCATGCCTCTCCTGACAGATGTTTTCTTTTACTCTGTTTAGACAAGGAAATAAGCTCTCCAGTAAAATCTGGAGAAACCTAAGATGTTGGGCTACTTTAGTACTAGACTATATATAAGATAGGCTCCCTTTAAATCTTGAATAAAACATTGCAGTGCTGTGTACTTTATTTACTCATTTTTAATTGTTTCCTAACAGCTCCTTAATGCCAATAATACTGTACACCAGTTTCATTGCAACATTTCTTTGTTTCGTCCTGTAGCTCTTTAGATTTTCCCCAGTAATTAGGAAGTTGCAATGTTGAATTTAAAGTGCAAGTTCACCTTCAGCAACATTTTCCAATAAGACCCCTATGCAATTCCATGTGCCCTGAATAGAATATACCAGCGCTCTTTCTTTCATACCTGTACATCCTAGGGTTGAAATGGTTATGTGGATGATATATGCGATGGGCTGTCTTGTGGAAGTGATCTGAGTGCCTATATAAGGCGCAGAAGGGGGCTGCCCGCTGCCTTTACTAGCTGGAGCCTGGTACCACCACTGCTTGATATCTATGTCCAAGCATGTTAAAAGTCACTGACTGTTGACTGACTTCTGCTGGAAGTCTGTTTTAAACATCAACTACATAAAATAATACCTTCTAAGGTAAGTTTTGAACCTTCCATTTTGTAGTTTGAGTTCATGGCACTGTGTTCTTAGTTGCACATTGAAAATTCTTCCCTCCTGAACCTTTTTCACACAAGTTTCAGTCATGTCCCCCATTTCCCTTCTTTTCTCAGAACCATATATAATGGGGTTTATTCATTGATGGCAAATGGGCCTTTGCAAGAAAACTTATTGAATGTGGTGAAGCTTTGTTGACTTCTACCAGCCAATCATGCCCTTGCTCATGATTGCAAAGTGAATTTTCGCCGCATTCACTAATTTGTGGAAAAATTCCCTTTCAAAGTGATCTGCCTATTTGCCTTTAGTAAATCAACCTGTTAAGTCCCTACAATCTCTCCTGATGTGTTTTATCCCCCAGACCTTATATCCTTTTTCTTGCCCATCTCTGGACCCATTCTATCTTATCAAAATGTATTTGTAAGTGAGATCTCCCAAACTGGAAGCAGTATTATAAATGAGGTCTAACTAAAGATCTATACAGGGAAATTGGGACTTCCTTCCTCTTTCTGGTGATTCCTTCTAGTGGTGCAACCTGGAATTCCATTTGTTATAAAGAAAAAAAAATGTGTGCTCACTGCTCTAGAGGAGAGCTGCATGGAGGAATGGGCCAAACTACCAGCAACAGGGTGTAAAAACCTTGTGGAGACTTAAAGAAAACGTTTGAACTCTGTCATTGCCAACAAAGGGTATATAACAAAGTATTGAGATGAACTTTTGTTATTGACCAAATACTTATTTTCCACCATAATTTGCAAATAAATTCTTTAAAAATCAGACAATGTGTTTTTATGGATTTTTTTTCTCATTCTGTCTCATAGTTGAAGTGTACCTATGATGAAAATTACAGGCCTCTCTCGTCTTTTTAAGTGGGAGAACTTGCGCAATTGGTGGTTGACCAAATACTTTTTTGCCCCACTATATATATATATATATACACATATACACACACACACATACAGTCATGGCCAAAAATATTGGCACTCCTGCATTTCTGTCAGATAATGCACCACTTTGCCTAGAAAATTGTTGCAATTACAGATGTTTAGGCATTCTCATGTTTATTTTGTTTGTATTGGTATGACACAAAAAAGTGGAGAAGCATAAAGCCAGATTGACATATTGCACGCAAAACTCCAGCAATTGACTGGACAAAATTATTGGCACCCTCAATTTAATATTTGGTAGCACACACCTTGGAAAAAATAACTGAAATCAACCGCTCCTGTAACCACGAATGAGCTTCTTACAACTCTCTACTGGAATTTGGACCCCTCTTCTTTTGCCAACTGCTCCAGGTCTTTCAGATTGGAAGGGTTAATTTTCCCAACTGCTGTTTTGAGATCTCTCCATATGTGCTCTATGGGATTTAGATCTGGGCTCATTGCTGGCCAGTTCAGTACTCTCTAGCTCTTTGTCTTAAACCATTTCTGGGTTCTTTTTGATGTGTGCTTTGGGTCATCGTCCTGCTGTAAGACCCATAACCTCTGACAGAGACCGAACTTTCTGGCATTGGGTCCTACATTGCACCCCAGAATTCTTTGGTAGTCTTCAGATTTCATAATGCCATGAACACGGTCAAGACATCCAGTGCCTGAAGCCGCGAAGCAACTCCAAAACATCAGTGAACCTCCACCACATTTGTAGGGACTGTGTTCTTTTCTTTAAAGGCCTCATTTCTTTTTCTTTAATCTTCTTGACAATGTTGCACACAGTGAACACAAGAACATTAAGATCTCTGGAGATGGACTTGATGTAACCTTGAGATTGTCCATGCTTTTCCACAATTTTTGTTCTCAAATCCTCAGACAATTCTTTGCTGCACTTTCTCCTCTCCATGCGCCATGTGGCAAACAGAGACACAGCAGAAAGGTTGTCAATTTTTCACCATTTTAACTAGTTGCCTGTGTGATTTCTATATTGTCAGCACCTGTTAATTGATAAAGGTGAGTTTAATTGCAAATTGCAGAAGCATCACAACGTTGGAATGCAATTATTTCTTACAATTTTGAAAAGGTGCCAATAATTTTGTCAAGTCCATTTTTGGAGTTTTGCAAGGAATGTGTCAGATTTGGCTTTTTGTTTCTCCACTTTTTTTGTGTCATACCAATACAAACAAAAGAAATAAACATGTGAATGCCTAAACATTTGTAATTGCAACAATTTTCTGGATGAAGTGGTGCATTATCTGACAGAAATGCAGGGGTGCATATATATATATATATATATATATATATATATATATATATATATATATATATATATACACAGTATCGACCATGGCGACGCCTGTCTGTTTTATGCGGAACCTGTCCTATTATACCACGGTCTTTACCACCATGCTGCAACTTAGTTTCAGGGTCTTCGCAAACTTCTTATAGCCAAGGCCATCTTCTGCCCCTCTTCCTTCAGGGACCGCGATCTCCGACTCTGCGACTGGCCGGAGCTGTATGACATCACACGCGCGGGAGCCACTGGTCATGGCACGATGACATCGAAGAAACTGTACGGAGGCCGTTTGTTCACTGCACATGTGCCGAAATGACGTTGGCACATCTCGTACACTGCATATCTCCTGAACCGTGCAGGTTTGGGAGATATGCAGGGCACCTACAGGTAAGCCTTTTTATAGGCTTACCTGTAGTTTAAAGTGGTTGTCACGAGTTGACAACCACTTTAAATGACCAGGAGGAGAACTCAGTGTTGCTCTGGCCTGGGACTCAGTATCACTACACTGAGAAAGCTACACCTTAGGAATTGGTTGCTCTAAGCACTCAAAAAGCTTTGCATTTGTTTTGTTTGGAGGTGTCTGGGACAAGCCCGACACCATATAGAGAGGTATCCTGCTCTGTGTAGTTTAGGGCCGGACGGCAAGGAGTTGTTTTGCTTTTTTGTTTGCTTTATGACTTGCAACCTTTTATCAATAAAACTGGCAACCCGCCAGACTTTTAAGAAAGTTTGCCTTCAAGCTGCCTTTTTCCCAGGAAAGGTGATCCCCACAAGCTAATCTCTCACACGTGGTGTAGGATGCATGCAACTCTCCAACATGGAGGAGACATTGAAGGCCTTGCTACAGGCGATTGCGGTCCAGCGGGAGACCAACCTCCATGTCACAGAGGCCGCTGCAGCACAGCGGGAGTAGAGTCGCCAACAGCATGAAGCACAACAGGAGATCAACCACAGGCTGGTGGAGGCTCTCGTGTAGTTAAAAAAGGGGTGGCACTGGAACCAAAGTTGGTACATGCCTCCTACAACCTGCGGATGACGTCGAAGTGGGTCAGCCATGGGGACCCCAAAACTGCAAACCAACTGGTGGACCTCGTGTAGAGATACAGTGCTGCTGAGAACTGGTTGCACCCATCTGCGCTCCACTCCAATGTATCTAGTGGTGAAAGATCGCCCAGCGGACCTGGGTAGGCTGTTCCAGGATTCAAGGGCGTGGGGAAGTTTTATAAGACTGCTACGGCTAAAGAGACTATGGGCTCTAGACCTGGAGACTGGTCAAAGAAGCCAGAAGGTCTTGGGGACCCTTGAGAGGACTGGGTATAGAGTACATACAGTGCTACCGATGTCATGCATTAGGACATATTGCTGCCAACTGTCCCCTAAATGATGAACCAATGCAGTGTGATAATGTTTTTATGAAAAGACGCATATCTCTTTTTGCACAGGTCACATTTGCTTTTCCATGCAATCCTGACATGATACAGTACATATGTGTGTTTTCTGTTGATGGGAAGCTAGTCACTGCACTTCTTGATTTGGGTAGTGTTGTGACTTTAGTCAACAGCAAGTGTGTAAATCCTGCAAAATTGCACCCTAGCACAATTGGGGTCTTTTGCATCCATGGGGACACTCAGGACTACCAGACTGCGGTGGTTGAGATTGACACCCCTTGGGGCAGTGTGACACATTCAGTAGGGGTGGTACCTTCCCTGCTTCATGAGGTCCTGGTGGGGAGGGATTTTCCCCATTTTTGGAGTTAATGGGAAGGCACAGAGAATCTGGAGGATAGAGCTCCCCCTGCTGGGGGAGCACGAGAACTCTCACCAGACCCTCTTCCTTTTCCTGTACTGGCTGGGGAGCCAGAGGAGCTGGAAGACAGCTCTCAGCTTGAGGTTAATACTCTACTCTAATAGTGAGAGTGGACAGAATGTGACCCCTGACTTAGAGGTCAGTAGGGAGGATTTTTGTACAGAGCAATTACGAGATGTCACCCTCATTAGAGCCAGAGAGAATGTTAAGATGATGGATGGGGAACCTGTGGATCCTAATTGGGGGTGTCTTTCCCCTACATTGCTCTTAAAAACAATTTGCTGTATCAGGTGGTAAAACACGGTGAGGACGAGGTAGAACAGCTGGTGGTTTCCAAACCCTACCGCAGGATGGTGCTAGACTTTGCCCATAGTCATATAATGGGGGAAGGGGGGGGGGGATATCTGGGTATGGAGAAGACCAGGGAGAAAATAACCCAGAGATTCTTCTGGCCCATTCTGTGTGCAGATGTCAGAGAATACTATGTCATGCCCCAAGTGTCAAATGTCTGCACTGTCACCCCATTTTCGCAGTACGCTTGTTCCCCTACCCATCATTGAAGTGCCTTTTGAGAGAATTGGCATGGATCTGGTGGGGCCAGTAGTAAAGTCTGCCCGGGGCCACCAGCACATTCTGGTAATACTGGACTATGCGACACGCTATCCTGAAACCATACCCTTGCGGAATACCACCGCTAAAACTATTGCTAAGGAATTGGTCCAGGTGTTTAGTCGCGTGGGGATCCCAAAAGAGGTCTTAACTAGAGTTAAGCGAACACCTGGACGTTCGGGTTCTGCGGGTCCGTCCGAACTTTGGGAAAAAGTCCGGGTTCGGCTTCCGAACGTTGCCCGAACGTTATCCCGGACCCAGAACCCCGTTGAAGTCAATGGGGACCCGAACTTTTAGGCACAAAAATGGCTGTAACAAAGTCCTGGCAAGTGCTAGAGGGCTGCAAAAGGAAGTAAAATGGGGGTAAGAGTGGGGCAAGTGCCCTACAAAAAAATGGGGATAGGGAAAATAAATTAAAATCAAATAAACTAGGAGATGATTTTTGAACAATAATGTGTCGCTTACAGCTGCAGCTAAAACCTCTCCCTTTAGAACTAGAAGATGATTTTTGAACAATAATCTGTCCCTCTACCTAGTGCAGTCAGATCGCTCAAAGCAGCAGTATGTGAAATCTCAAATTACTCCCACAATCTGAGCGTTGTGTACGATCCCACAATCTGATCGTTGTGTACGATCCCACAATCTGATCGTTGTGTACGATCGTAATGATCGTTGTGTTAGGCAGAGTTTAATCCACAATCTGCAACTCTAAGCAGCAGTATTTGAAATCTCAAATTCCTCCAACAATCTGATCGTTGTGCAAGATCGTAGCAAACGTCGTTTGATGCAAAGTTTGATCTGCAACTCAAAGCAGCGGTATTTGAAATCTCAAATTAGTCCAACAATCTGATCGTTGTGCACGATCGTAGCAATCGTTTTATGTAGAGTTTGATCTGCAACTCAAAGCAGCGGTATGTGAAATCTCAAATTTCTGCTATCTGTCCTCAGAGCAACAGCACAGCAGTAGTAATCTATCTCAGGATGCAGGATCAGATGTTGTTAAAATGTCTCTAATCTCTCCCTGACACCGTCAGCTCCCTCTCCCTACAGCTAACCCAAGAGCATGTGACTGCAGCATCAAGTGACTCCAGCTTATAAAGAGGCTGGGTCACATGATGCACTGGCCAATCACAGCCATGCCATTAGTAGGCATGGCTGTGATGGCTTCTAAGGGCAAACCAGTGAAACGCTTGTTGATTGGCTGCCCTGCAGCTTCTCAACACGTGGAGTAAAATACCAGAACCCCGGACCCGAACCCGAACGTTTTTTGAAATGTCCGTGTTCGGGTCCGGGCCCCGGACACCCGAAAGTTCGGTACGGACCCGAACGTTACAGTCCGGGTTCGCTCAACACTAGTCTTAACATACCAGGGCACCCCGTTCATGTCCAGAGTTACTAAGGAACTGTGCAAGTTGTACAAAATCTCCCATCTCCGTTCCTCTGTTTACCACCCCCAAACTGATGGACTTGTGGAGAGATTTAGACTACTTTCACTTTGGGGCAGGCGTGCGGTAGCGGTAAATCGCCACTAGTTTCAGCGGTGATTTACTGCTGTTATAGCTGCGCTATGGCCCCGCTATGCAGGCAAGAGTGCAATGCTTTTAGCCCCCCCCACAAGGGGTTAAAAGTGCCGGCTCGTCGCGCTTCCGAGTCGGTATACAGCTGCTTCAGAAATGCTTGCCATTGATTTCAATGGCAGGGGCGGTGGTAGAGCAGTGTGAACTCTGCTCAGCGTACCGTCCCAAAGATGCTGACTTTTTGTAACGTCCTGCAAGCACACCGTACCAGTGTGAAAGCACTCGGGCATTCACACTGGGGAGGATGGGGGGTGTTTTGCAGGCGCTATAAGGGTGTTATTTTTAGCACCGCAGCACCTGAAAAACACCCCAGTGTGAAAGTAGCCTTAATAAAACCCTCAAAAGTATGTTGAAAAAGGTGGTCAACAAAAATGGGAGAAATTGGGTTCTTTTGCTACCATATCTCATGTTTGCCATACGAGAGTTTCCGCAGGCGTTATTCCCTGTTTGAACTCTTGTATGGTAAACATCCCAGGGGGCTGCTAGACGTCGCAAAAGAAGCGTGGGAAGGAGAGGCCACCCCGTATAGAAGCGTCATTGAGCATATCTCATTGATGCAGGATCGCATCAGAGCTATCCTGCCCCTTGTACGGGAACATATGGAGTAAGCCCAGAGGAGGGTTTATAATCGGGGGGCCAAGACCAGAACTTTCAACCCTGGGGATAGAGTGCTGGTACTGGTCTCCACTGTTGAAAGTAAATTCCTGGCCAAGTGGCAGGGTCCCTTTGAGGTTAGGGAAAGAGTAGGGGAGGTAAACTACAAAGTTTACCAGCCAGGGAAGAGAAAACCGGAGCAAATTTACCATGTTAATCTCTTAAAATCATGGAAGGACAGAGAACATTTACTGACCGTCTCCCCTCCTCAAAAGGGCAGTGTACCAATGACCCCTGACATCCCCATAACCGAGTCCTTGTCCGTAACCCAACAAAATGACATTAAAGAATTTTTGAGTAAAAATAGAGACTTTTTCTCCATTTTACCCAGACTGACCTCAGTGATCCAATATGACATGATCACGGAACCAGGTGTTCACATAAATGTGAAGCCCTATAGAATCCCTGAGGCTAGGCGAGAAGCAGTGGCAAATGAAATCAAAACCATGTTAGAATTGGACGTGATAGAGCGTGGTCGAGCCCCATAGTGCTGGTCCCGAAGCCCGATGGCTCTGTATCAGGTTCTGTAATGACTTTGGAAAGTCAAATAGCGTGTCCAAGTTTGATGCATACCCGATGCCTCGGGTTGACAAACTTATATAATAGACCGATTGGGAGGTGCCTGGTACATAACCCTAGACCTAACTAAGGGCTACTGGCAGATACCCCTAATAGAGACCGCAAAGGAGAAGACCACCTTTTCTACCCCTGAAGGGTAATTTCAATACAAGCAGATGCCATTTGGGTTCCCCTGCATCATTCCAAAGAATGATGGATAAAACCTTAAGACCGCACCACTCCTACGCAGCCGCCTACTTGGATGATGTTGTCACCCACAGCCCAGATTGGGAATGCATCTGGCCCAAGTGCAAGCAGTGATAGATTCCCTTAGGAAAGCGGGTCTCACAGCCAACCCCAAAAAATGTGACATCGGTCTAGAGGAGGCCAAATACCTTGGCCACATTATCAGTTGTGGACTCGTTAAGCCACAAACCAACAAAATAGAGGCAATCCAAAAATGGCCCCAACCTCTAACTAAAAAGCAGGTGCGTGCATTCCTGGGGATCACAGGATACTATAGGTGCTTCATACCTGACTTTGCCACCATTGCCGTCCCCCTGACGGACCAGACAAGGGGTAGAGGGTCGGTCATGGTGAAGTGGAACCCTGAAACTGAGAAGGCGTTTCAGAAGTTAAAACAAGCCCTCTGTGTACAGCCAGTGCTTGTGACCCTGGACTTCACCAAGGACTTTGTGGTGCAGACCGATACTTCTGATGTGGGTCTAGGGGCTGTACTGTTCCAGATCAGAGACAGGGAGGAGCACCTGGTTGTATACCTGAGCCGAAAGTTAAACAGGCATGAAAAAAGTATGCCATCGTCGAGAAAGAATGCCTCACTATTAAATGGGCCTTGGATACCCTAAAGTATTATTTTTTGGGAAGGCAGTTTAGACTGGTCATCGACCATGCCCCTCTGAAGTGGATGTGTGACAACAGGGAATAAAATAGTTGGTGACAAGGTAGTTTCTGGCACTACAGCCCTACAAGTTCACAGGGGAACATAGGACGGGAAAGCTGCAAAACAATGTGGATGCCCTTTCCCGGGTCCACTGTATGAGTGTGATAGGGGCATGAGCAGAGGGGGATATGTGACCTTGCATGCTTTCACTTGGAGTGTACTAGAAAGAGTCCGGACAGGGTTTTGCCAGCCACCGTGGCAGAGCTGGTTCAGGCCCAGAGTTTCTAGTCCACCCAAATCCCCCTTCAGCTGTTTTAAATGACCAGGAGGAGAACTTGGTGTTGCTGGAAACCCACCAGACTTTTTTTTTCTTTCAATAATTTTTTATTCAAGGTATACAAAACAAACATATTGTCACATCAAATGTTGATACAAAATATAGATTAACATACAATACCAGGGTTCCCTAGGCCTTACAGATAGCATATACAATAAAATGCTGGTCAGCTGATTATCTTCCCGAATTGGGGATTCTGGTGTTATCAGTGGGAGGTAGTGCTCCGGCACCCCTAAAGGGTTCGAGCTGTGCTGGTGAACGTATCTCCCAGTGACTTTTGTAATGGCCTTGTTCCCTGTGGGAGGGTGCAGCCTGCCTTTCTATGTGTACCCAGTCTGGTTTTTCATTTATAATAATTTAGAAGAACCTTGGATAACTGAGCAAGTCTGGAAGCTTGGTAATACCATAGGAATCGTGGTAGGCCCAGCCCCCCTCTCAACTTGTGTTGGAATAATATTTTTTGAGGAATTCGGAAGCTAGACACGCCCCAAACAAATTTAATTACTTTCCTTTGGACCCGCCAGACTTTTAAGAAAGTTTGCCTTCAAGCTGCCTTTCTCCCAGGAAAGGTGATCCCCACAAGCTAATCTCCCTCATATATATATATATATATATATATATATATATATATATATATCTACTTCATCATACGGCAAAGAGAACACAGCAGAGACAATTATGTTCTGACTAGAAGTTGGTATTGTAGGTAGGTGGCATGTTTACATTTTTTTTTTAATGCAAAACATTCTCAGATATGCTAAACTATGAGCACCTTGCTTGAATGCCTATATTTGAGAAGCACTGCTTTGCAGGGTATCGACAGAATTTGACAAAATATCAGATCAGGTATGATTACCTTATGCTGGGGGTTAGTTTACTTAGGCTGGGTTCACACTGGAATCCGCAGCGGCTCCCAGCAGGGGTCCATTGTGTGCTGGTTCACAGTTTCAGGTCCGATTTCAGCCTGAGATTTGGGCTGAATTCTGACCTGAAATGGTCCAAAAGACACACAGCGTCTTTGTGCAAACAGCACCGGACCTGCTGCAGAGATATGTGAACTGGCTCCATAGAGAGACGGTCACAATCTTCTGCTATGCAAATTGGATGCAGAGAAATCTGCATCCAATTCGCATAGGTGTGAAATGGAAAAATCAGACATGTTATGGTGAGGTGGGCTAGAAAAAAGCGTAAC
>BLSH010000606.1:39293-58936 GCA_018402905.1 Glandirana rugosa
GACCCTCCGGGGTCGTCCTTCTCCAATTCGTTAATTATTATATCCAGTGGTTTAAGCGTCTGTCAGTGAACTCGGAGAAAAGGATTTTACGGTAAGTTATAATAAAATCCCTTTTTTAAGATTTAGGCGTTAAGACTAATGCTAAGGATCTGAGCTAGGGTTTTAGTTGAGGCTAGGTCTTGGGTTGAGGGATAACTTAAAGGTTAGGATTAGGGCTATGGTTGTGGTCAAAATCTGACATTATTACATTTTTATATGTGGGAAATTGGTGTTCAGGTAAAAAAAGTGATAAAGTATTACCCATAGTACAGTGTTAGTGCCAAAAATGATTTGGCAAGTTCTAAGGCCGTTCTGCTTGACTACCTTCATCGCCCCCTTTTCATGTGTGACAGTAGGTGGGAAATTTGGTGACCTATATTATTAATTGCTTAACCTCTTCCTGCTGGGGCCTCCCAGCCCCTTAAGAGGTTTGGATGCCGGGAGGCGGGGTGAGGTTTATGATCATGTGACCGCCGTGGTCACGGCAATCACGTGATCGGAAAGCTCACGTTCGCAAGCAGTGATTGGAAACTTTCAGCTATTTGCCAGTAACTGTGCCTGGAGTTCAGGGCCTGGTATGGATCTGGGGGGGGGGGGGGGGACCCAGGCTGTTTTTTTCACAATTTTTTTTCTTATTTGCTGGTAATTTTTTTTGTTTTCTACATTTAGCTGTCAGCGGGGAACCACGATGAGAGCTGATGACTTATCGGTTGTTAAGGACATGGCAGCCGGCTTCCCGGCCCCCTTCCTGGCAACCAGCTATATACAGTGTGTTTAATGAGGGGGAAAAAAGGGTTTAAAAATGTATGTCAGCAGATCGGATCTAAGCGGGTCGTCCGCTAACATACGTTTTTCGTCCCTTCCGTCTTTTACATGTGTGACAGTAGGTGGGAAATTTGGTGACCTATATTATTGCTTAACCTCTTCCTGCTGGGGCCTCCCAGCCCTTTAAGAGGTTTGGATGCCGGGAGGCGGGGTGGGGTTTATGATCATGTGACCGCCGTGGTCAGGGCCTGGTATGGATCTGGGGGGGGGACCCCAGGCTGTTTTTTTCACAATTTTTTTTTTTATTTGCTGGTAATTTTCTTTGTTTACTACATTTAGCTGTCAGCGGGGAACCACGATGAGAGCTGATGACTCATCGGTTGTTAAGGACATGGCAGCCGGCTTCCCGGCCCCCTTCCTGGCAACCAGCTATATACAGTGTGTTTAATGAGGGGGAAAAAAGGGTTTAAAAATGTATGTCAGCAGATCGGATCTAAGCGGGTCGTCCGCTAACATACGTTTTTCGTCCCTTCCGTCTTTTACACAGAAAAAAAAACGGAGCGTAGCGGAGACAGATGTCAATGGATGATCATCCGCTAACATTCACTAGCCAATAGAGATACATGTATGTCCATTTTTCATCCACCAACAGATGGAGGAAAAACGGATGTATGGAACGCCCTGTGAAAGGACTCTAAAGCTCCTTTCACACCGGGGCTGCCCGAGCGTTAGCGGTAAAACACCGCTTATTTGCGGCACTTTATCGCTCGTTATAGCGGCGGCAGTGCGCTTTTAAACCCCCCACAAGGGTTTAAAAGTGCCAGTTAGTGGCGCTCCCGAAGCGGTATTCATCGCTTCAGGAGCGATTGTTTTCAATGCCCCGTTGTTTCCAATGGGCAGGGGTGGTATAGGAGCAGTGAATACACCGCTCCCACACCGCTCCCACACCGCTGCAAAGATGCGGCTTGCAGGACTTTTTTTACCGTCCCACAAGCGCACTGCCCTAGTGTGAAAGCACTCAGGCTTTCACACTGGGGTGTATTGGAGGGAGTTTTTCAGGTGCTTTTTAGTCGCTATTTTTAGCGCAAAAGTGCCTGAAAAACGACTTGGTGTGAAAGGGGTTTAAGAGTTCTAAGTCCTTAAAAATTAGCTGTAGATAGTTGATGATACAACACCAGGCATCCTCAGTATGATGGCCCCAGGAATAGACTAGCATTATGTGATGAAATTTTACTTTTTCAATTGTACGGTGCTGGAAATTCATATGAAAACATTTCGTGTCTATACATGCGAAAACTGACCAAGGCAATTTTCAAATCCTGTAAAACAACATTACTTCTGGTCCTGGAACAACACTTCTGCACATTTGTGCAGATTATCACCTTAATATATTTACAGTCATGCCTGTCTTGACCACCTGTGATCTGGAGCAGCGTTTCTCAACTCCAGTCCCCGAGGTGCATCAACAGGTCGTGTTTTCAGGATTTCCCTCAGATGAGGGATCAAATCACCTATGCAAAATAATGGAAATCCTGAAAACATGACCTGTTGGTGCGCCTTGAGGACTGGAGTTGAGAAACACTGATCTGGAGGTTGGTTTCAAGGTGAGTAGATTCACAAACACGCACCTTTATGGTTATGTGACAAAAGGTAGTGTTCACTTGAGCGCCAGAGGAAGATGGCAGAATGTAGAATGGCAGATTAAAGCAGAGCTCAACACAAAATGGGAAGCTCTGCTTGTTTACCCCCCCCCCCCCCCCTGCCACATTTAGCACCTTTCGAAGGGGAGGGGGGTACGGGTACCTGATTTTGACAGGTACCTGTTCCCACTTCCAGCTGTGCGCAGTAGAGAACCGGCTGTGAAGCCGCAAGGCTTCACTGCCAGTTTTCCCTAGCCGAGATGGCAGTGGCAGCACCCGAAAGCTGATTGAAAAATCAACTGGGGTGAAGAAACTGCTGGATTCATGGACAGGTAAGTATCCTAATATTAAATGTCAGCACCTACAGAATTTGTAGTTGCTGACTTGTATTTTTATCTGAAGGAGCCTGGAGCCCCGCTTTAAAGGACCTGTATATGTAAAACACTGCCCATAATACCATGCTCTGCTTTTGATTTATCTATTATAATCATAAAATATGACAGCATGAATGCCAAGTAGGGTTCTGTTGGACAAATACAGCATACTCCAGCAAATATGGTGTACCCCTGCTTGAAGCTGAAATTTAGATATGGTAATTTATACATAGTTACATTGGTCCAACTTGGGTCAATCCGTACATAAAGAGTATACATGATTTTGGAGAATCACAGAACTTTATTCTTTTTTTTTATATATTTATTACACATTTTTTGTAGAAACACTGACTTTAGTGTTTTGGTTATAGCTCAGAATATTTGTAGGTGTCTGTACACACATTATTACGCATGGTATATTCGTATTGTTTATATTAGTAGTATTTAGTGCTGCACCATTGTTTATATTTATTTTAATATGTATGTGTGTGTGGTTCACAGAGTGTGCTGGGTTGCTTTTTGATTGATTGATAACACTTTATTGAACATTTATTATTAATTATACAAGGGGTCTTCAAAAAGTTTCCACACTTATATATATATATATATATATATATATATATATATATATATATATATATATATATCTATATCTCTATATATAAAATAAGCTTTTTGAAGAACCCTCATACTGTATATTTGCGAATTGGTAGGACTAAAGAAACTCTTGCATAGTTTAGCTCAGTAATTTAATCTCGGTGTAAATACAGCTGTTCTGAGAAGCCCTCAGAGGTTTATTAGAGATCCTTAGTGAACAAACAGCATCATGAAGGCCAAGGAACACACCAGACAGGTCAGGGATAAAGTTGTGGAGAAGTTTAAAGCAGGGTTAGGTTATAAAAAAAAATTACCAAGCTTTAAACACCTCATGGAGCACTGTTCAATCCATCATCCGAAAATGGAAAGCGTATGGCACAACTGCAAACCTAAAAAGACATGGCCAATGAGAGAAGCAGCCAAGAGGCCCATGGTAACTCTGGAGGCACTGCAGAGATCCTCAGCTCAGGTGGGAGAATCTGTCCACAGGACAACTATTAGTCATGCACTCCACAAATCTGCCCTTTATGGAAAAGTGGCAAGAAGAAAGTCATTGTTGAAAGAAAGCCATAAGAAGTCTTGCAGTTTGCAAGAGGCCATGTGGGGGACACAGCAAACACGTGGAAGGTGCTCTGGTCAGATGAGACCAAAATTTAACTTTTTGGCCTAAAAGCAAAACACTGTGTTGCAGAAAACTGACACTGCACATCACTCTGAACACATCATCCCCAACATGAAACATGGTGGCGGCAGCATCATGTTGTGGGGATGCATTTCTTCAGCAGGGACAGGGAAGTTGGTCAGAGTTGATGAGAAGATGGATGGAGCCAAATACAGGACAAGCTTAGAAGAAAACCTGTTAGAGTCTGAAAAAGACTTGAGACTGGGGCAGAGGTTCACTTTCCAGCAGACGACCTTAACCACCTCGCGACCGCGCCATAGCCGAATGACGGCTACATCGCGGCCCTACAATGCCGGGAGGCCGTCAATAGACGTCCTCCCATTCGGCTCACGCTCGGCGCGCTCCCGTAGGCGCCGGCGGCGCGCGCGCCACCGCATGCCACGTGAGCAGACCCGCGATCTCCTTACAGAGAGGAGGAATGGGGAACCGCAGAAGTAAACATGGCGATTCCCCATTCTGTGAGGGGGCATGCCAGATCTACTGATCCCTGTCACTGGGATCAGTTATATCTGTCATGTCCCTGCCAACCCCACACCCCCACAGTTAGAACACACCCAGGGTACACTTTTAACCCCTTCACTGCCCCCTGCAGGTTAACCCCTTCACTGCAAATGACATTTACACAGTAATCAGTGGACATTTTAATTTCTGATCGCTGTATAAATGTCATTGGTCCCAAAAAAGTGTCAAAAACGTCCGACATGTCCGCCCCAATATCGCAGTCCCGATAAAAATCGCAGATTGCCGCCATTACCAGTAAAAAAAAAAAAAATAATAAAAACGCCATAAATCAATGTCCATAGTTTGTAGTCGCTATAACTTTTGCGCAACCCAATCAATAAATGCCGATTGCGATTTTTTTTTACCAAAAATATGTAGAAGAATATATATCAGCCTAAACTGATGAATACATTTGTTTTTTTATTTTTGGATATTTATTATAGCAAAAAGTAAAAAATATTGTTCTTTTTTCAAAATTGATGCTCTTTTTTTGTTTATAGCGGTGATCAGAAATGACGCAGAGGTGATCAAATACCACCAAAAGAAAGCTCTATTTGTGGGAACAAAAGGGCGGCAATTTTGTTTGGGTACAATGTCGCACGACCGCGCAATTGTCATTCAAATAGTGACAGCGCTGAAAACTGAAAATTGGTCCGGGCAGGAGGGGGGTTTAAGTGCCCAGTAAGGAAGTGGTTAAACATACAGCCAGAGCTACAATGGAATAGTTTAGATCAAAGCATATTCATGTGTTAGAATGGCCCAGTCAAAGTCCAGACCTAAATCCATTTGAAAATCTGTGGCAAGACTTGAAAATTGCTGTTCACAGAAGCTCTCCATCCAATCTGACAGAGCTTGAGCTATTTTGCAAAGAAGAGTGGGCAAAAATGTCACTCTCTAGATCTGCCAACCTGGTAGGAACATTTACATGGTTTTACAAAATATTGACTCAGGGGCTGAATACAAATGAACCCCACCCTTTTCAGATATTTATTTGTAAAAACATTTTGAAAAACCATTTATCATTTTCCTTCCACTTCACAATTATGTGTCACTTTGCGTTGGTCTATCACATAAAATCCCAATAAACTACATTTACATTTTTGGTTGTAACATGACAAAATGTGGAACATTTCAAGGGATATGAATAATTTTTCAAGGCACTGTATTCTTAAAATGTACATTTAAATTTTTAGTTCTGAGCATAACATATGCACAAAGTTGCTATACTTTTCCAGTATTATTAGTTTTATTGAATTCTCCATATCCCTCCAACTAAGCAAGAAGAGTTCTTGATGATGGGATACTCTTGATAATTAGTGTTATGCTTCAGGAATAGAGGAAAGTAGGGGGGTGCATCTGGAATTTCAGATCTGCTGAATTTTATGATACTGATTAGGTGTTCACTGGGGATGGGCGAACGGTTTGGTTTGCACCAGAACTTTTGAACATCAGGAAAGTTCGGAACCGAATAACGAACCCCATTGAAGTCTATGGGACCCGAACATGCACAATCAAAAGTGCCCATTTTGAAGGCGTATATGCAAGTACTTGGGCATACAATGGTTATGGGGGTCCAGGTACTGCCCTGGGGGACATGTATCCATAAAAAAAAAAGTTTGTAAAAAAGTCATTTTAAGATGAGCAGTGATTTATTGATGCTTAAAGTGACAGCATAAAAATGAAAAATTCCTTTCAATAAAGGTCCCCTTAATCTACCTGTAAAGTGGCACATCTGTACCGTGTATAGAATCTGCTGCAGCAATAATTGCATTTATAAAGCCAAAAAAATGACATTTTCCCTGCAAGCATCCATTATTTTATAAGCAACAGCTCGGGGAGCCAGTCTGTATGAAGAGGTCACAATGTAGCGCACTGGGAACAAGATTAGAGATGTTTTGGATAAATTCTGGTGTCTCTTCCGCAGACTTTGGATAGATTTAATGGGTGCAGAAAAATTGGGCTTTGGGTGTCGATGGCACCTTCACACCGTAACCCTATAAGAGGTACCCTTGATGATAGCAATAATTGGCCTTGCTGTCAAAAATTGCAATGATATGCACCTGTCAAACAGATGTGGAAAAATTGGTCTTTGGGTGTCGGTGGCGCTTTCACACTGTAACCCTATAGAGATGCTCTTTATGAAAGCAAGAATTGGCCTTGCTGTAAAAAAAATAAATACATTTGATGTAGCTGTCAAACAGGTGCTGAAAATGTGTTTTTTGGGTGTGGGTGGCGCCTTCACACTGTAACCCTATAGAGGTACTCTTGATGAAAGCAAGAATTGGCCTTGCTGTGAAAAATTGCAATGATATGCACCTATCAAACAGGTGCGGAAAAATTGGTCTTTGGGTGTCGGTGGCGCCTTCACACCGTAACCCTATAGAGGTACTCTTGATGAAAGCAAGAATTGGTCTTGCTGTAAAAAATTGCAATGATATTCACCTATCAAACAGGTGTGGAAAAATTGGTCTTTGGGTGTCAGTGGCGCCTTCACACTGTAACCCTATAGAGGTACTCTTGATGAAAGCAAGAATTGGTCTTGCTGTAAAAAATTGCAACGATATGCATCTGTCAAACAGCTGCAGAAAAATTGGTCTTTGGATGTCAATTGTGCCCATGAAACCTACACCAAAAACATTCTTCCAGATGAAATCAACACCCTTCGGCCTAGAAGTCCTGCAGAGATTCCACATCCCAAAAACACTTAGTCTGTGACATCGGTATCAGGGGCTTCATAGCTGCTGGTAATCCAGGACTGGTTCATTTTGTTAAAAGTCAGACAGTCCATGGAGTCTGTGGACAGTGGCATTCTATGATCAGTGACAAAACCTCCAGCAGCACTGAATGGATGCAGGGCAGCCCAGCAGCTCAATAGCATACTGAGCAAGTTCTAGCCAATGGTCTATTCTCATGACCCAGTAAGCCAGTGGATCGTTGACTGAAAAGCTCTCCATCTCTGGTTTTGCCCCTAGAAAATTGTCCATCATATGATGCAGAAGCTGCTGATGAAATGTGGAAGCTGACAGTGTTGGATGGCGAGGAGAAATGCATCACTTAGGCGGCCGCCTTCTCCACCGCTCCTCTCTTGACCTACAGAAGTCTCAAAACTACATTTTCCATGACACTGTAACCTACCAGAGTCGGGAAAAGCGTTCGATAAACTCCTCTTTAAGGTGTCCTCAAGAGATTGCACCTTCTGAACTCTCTGTGGGGATGGGAGAGTTCTGAGACTTTACTCTTATAAAGGTGGTCAAGGAGGGATGCCAACCAGTAGTAATCATTCTCCTTTATGCAACGTATTCTTGGGTCCTTTCACAGGCTTTGAAGCATGAGGGAGCCCATGCACCGCAAATTTGCAGAGGCATGAGAAGCAGACTCCTCAGGGTCACTGAGGATTACAGTATCTGAAACTGCCTCCTCCCAGCCATGTACTGCTCCCAAGGGTTCTGGGGATGGAAAACCATCACTTACTGTTTGACGTATGTCTTCCTCTGCTTCAATGTCTCAGAAACTGCCAGAATACTCCTCCTCTCTCTCCTCTTGTGTGTTCTGTGGAGTAGGAACAATGGTGTCTGCATAAAGTGGGCCTTGAGAGGATGGGAAGTCCTCCTCTTCCCACTGCTCTGCCTCCAGTTCCCTGTCCATAATGCCACGCAGTCTGCTCCAGCAGGAACTCAACAGGGATTGTGTCACTGATGCATGCGTTGTCACGGCTCACCATCCTTGTGGCCTCCTCAAATGGTGACAGTACAGTGCATGCATCCTTTATGAGCAGCCATTGGCATGGGGAAAAAAAGCCTAGCCAGCTTGAGCCTGTTGTTGTGCCATACTCACACAGGTACTCGTTGACAGCCCTCTGCTGCATGTGCAGCCACTGCAACATTGCTAAAGTGGACTTTTACCTGGTGGGCATGTCACAAATCAGGCGGTTTATGGGCAGGTGGAATTCCTGCTGAATTTCAGCCAACCGAGCACTGGCTGTGTATGACCGCCTGAAATGGCTACAGACTCTAATGGTCTGCTTTAGCAGATCTTCCAACCCTGGGTACCTATGTAGGAAACGCTGCACCACCAAATTGAGTACATGTCTAAGGGTGGACAGGAGGTTTGTGCCATTATTGCACACCACCATTCCTGGCTCCAGCTGGCGTGGCATGGATCACCTCTGTGCTGTCCCTGCAGAGCTGCAAGAATCTCTGCTCTGGTGTGTGGTTCCTGTCCCCTAGACACACCAGCTGAAGCACTGCATGGCACCTTTTAGCCTGACTCATTGAAGAGCCCTTTAAACACTTAAGGGGTGCTTGATGTTCATAGGACAATTCAGCAAAGGAGGGCATGGAGGAGGGGGTAGAGCTGATAGGTCACGCATCATCACCAGCTGTATGGAGATGTGGGGGCACAACAAGCTGCCGCACTGAGCCCTGTCCTGCATCCTTCTGAGTTGCAAGCAGATTTACCCAGTGTGCTGTGAACAATATATATCATCCCTGCCAATGCTTGCTGGACCATGTGTCAGCAGTAACGTGGACGTAACGGTTGACTGCCTTGCCCAACGATGCCACAACATTGCCTTCCACATGATGGTAGAGAGATGGAATGGCCTTATGTGAAAATAAATAGCGACTGGGAACCTTCCATTGTGGTACAGCACATTCTGCAAATTCACGGAAGGGAGCAGAATCCACCAGGTGGAAAGGCAGAAGTTGGAGAGCCAGCAGCTTTGACAAGCTTGCATTCAGATGCTAGGCATGTGGGTGGCAAGGACTGTATTTCTTTTCCCACTGCAGCAGATGAGGTAGAGAAATTTGCCGGCTATAGTCTACAGCTGGTGGTATTCTGCTGGCAGATGTGCTGCAGGGACCTGGGACACCCTGCGCTATACCATCATCCCTGTCAGTGAAGGCTGCTGAGAGGTCATGAGGCATAGCAGGGGAAGACTGAGGTGAGTAAGTATTGGAGGGACAGATCTGTGTGGCTTTTAGGTGCTCTTGCCAACTGGCTGAGTGGTGGGAGGCTACATGCCTTGTCAAACGTGGTATCCAAATGGCTGGTGTTTTTGCCACGTTTGATGTGCTTGAGACAAACTTTGATCAGCTAAACATACAGCCAGAGCTACAATGGAATAGTTTAGATCAAAGCATATTCATGTGTTAGAATGGCCCAGTCAAAGTCCAGACCTAAATCCATTTGAAAATCTGTGGCAAGACTTGAAAATTGCTGTTCACAGAAGCTCTCCATCCAATCTGACAGAGCTTGAGCTATTTTGCAAAGAAGAGTGGGCAAAAATGTCACTCTCTAGATCTGCCAACCTGGTAGGAACATTTACATGGTTTTACAAAATATTGACTCAGGGGCTGAATACAAATGCACCCCACACTTTTCAGATATTTATTTGTAAAAACATTTTGAAAAACCATTTATCATTTTCCTTCCACTTCACAATTATGTGTCACTTTGCGTTGGTCTATCACATAAAATCCCAATAAACTACATTTACATTTTTGGTTGTAACATGACAAAATGTGGAAAATTTCAAGGGATATGAATAATTTTTCAAGGCACTGTATTCTTAAAATGTACATTTAAATTTTTAGTTCTGAGCATAACATATGCACAAAGTTGCTATACTTTTCCAGTATTATTAGTGTTATTGAATTCTCCATATCCCTCCAACTAAGCAAGAAGAGTTCTTGATGATGGGATACTCTTGATAATTAGTGTTATGCTTCAGGAATAGAGGAAAGTAGGGGGGTGCATCTGGAATTTCAGATCTGCTGAATTTTATGATACTGGTTAGGTGTTCACTGGGGATGGGTGAACGGTTTGGTTTGCACCAGAACTTTTGAACATCAGGAAAGTTTGGAACCGAATAACGAACCCCATTGAAGTCTATGGGACCCGAACATGCACAATCAAAAGTGCCCATTTTGAAGGCGTATATGCAAGTACTTGGGCATACAATGGTTATGGGGGTCCAGGTACTGCCCTGGGGGACATGTATCCATAAAAAAAAAAGTTTGTAAAAAAAGTAATTTTAAGATCAGCAGTGATTTATTGATGCTTAAAGTGACAGCATAAAAATGAAAAATTCCTTTCAATAAAGGTCCCCTTAATCTACCTGTAAAGTGGCACATCAGTACCGTGTATAGAATCTGCTGCAGCAATAATTGCATTTATAATGCCAAAAAAATGACATTTTCCCTGCAAGCATCCATTATTTTATAAGCAACAGCTCGGGGAGCCAGTCTGTATGAAGAGGTCACAATGTAGCGCACTGGGAACAAGATTAGAGATGTTTTGGATAAATTCTGGTGTCTCTTCCGCAGACTTTGGATAGATTTAATGGGTGCAGAAAAATTGGGCTTTGGGTGTCGATGGCACCTTCACACCATAACCCTATAAGAGGTACCCTTGATGATAGCAATAATTGGCCTTGCTGTCAAAAATTGCAATGATATGCACCTGTCAAACAGATGTGGAAAAATTGGTCTTTGGGTGTCGGTGGCGCTTTCACACTGTAACCCTATAGAGGTGCTCTTTATGAAAGCAAGAATTGGCCTTGCTGTAAAAAAAATAAATACATTTGATGTAGCTGTCAAACAGGTGCTGAAAATTTGTTTTTTGGGTGTGGGTGGCGCCTTCACACTGTAACCCTATAGAGGTACTCTTGATGAAAGCAAGAATTGGCCTTGCTGTGAAAAATTGCAATGATATGCACCTATCAAACAGGTGCGGAAAAATTGGTCTTTGGGTGTCGGTGGCGCCTTCACACCGTAACCCTATAGAGGTACTCTTGATGAAAGCAAGAATTGGTCTTGCTGTAAAAAATTGCAATGATATTCACCTATCAAACAGGTGTGGAAAAATTGGTCTTTGGGTGTCAGTGGCGCCTTCACACTGTAACCCTATAGAGGTACTCTTGATGAAAGCAAGAATTGGTCTTGCTGTAAAAAATTGCAATGATATGCATCTGTCAAACAGCTGCAGAAAAATTGGTCTTTGGATGTCAATTGTGCCCATGAAACCTACACCAAAAACATTCTTCCAGGTGAAATCAACACCCTTCGGCCTAGAAGTCCTGCAGAGATTCCACATCCCAAAAACACTTAGTCTGTGACATCGGTATCAGGGGCTTCATAGCTGCTGGTAATCCAGGACTGGTTCATTTTGTTAAAAGTCAGACAGTCCATGGAGTCTGTGGACAGTGGCATTCTATGATCAGTGACAAAACCTCCAGCAGCACTGAATGGATGCAGGGCAGCCCAGCAGCTCAATAGCATACTGAGCTAGTTCTAGCCAATGGTCTATTCTCATGACCCAGTAAGCCAGTGGATCGTTGACTGAAAAGCTCTCCATCTCTGGTTTTGCCCCTAGAAAATTGTCCATCATATGATGCAGAAGCTGCTGATGAAATGTGGAAGCTGACAGCGCTGGACGGCGAGGAGAAATGCATCACTTAGGCGGCCGCCTTCTCCACCGCTCCTCTCTTGACCTACAGAAGTCTCAAAACTACATTTTCCATGACACTGTAACCTACCAGAGTCGGGAAAAGTGTTCGATAAACTCCTCTTTAAGGTGTCCTCAAGAGATTGCACCTTCTGAACTCTCTGTGGGGATGGGAGAGTTCTGAGACTTTACTCTTATAAAGGTGGTCAAGGAGGGATGCCAACCAGTAGTAATCATTCTCCTTTATGCAACGTATTCTTGGGTCCTTTCACAGGCTTTGAAGCATGAGGGAGCCCATGCACCGCAAATTTGCAGAGGCATGAGAAGCAGACTCCTCAGGGTCACTGAGGATTACAGTATCTGAAACTGCCTACTCCCAGCCATGTACTGCTCCCAAGGGTTCTGGGGATGGAAAACCATCACTTACTGTTTGACGTATGTCTTCCTCTGCTTCAATGTCTCAGAAACTGCCAGAATACTCCTCCTCTCTCTCCTCTTGTGTGTTCTGTGGAGTAGGAACAATGGTGTCTGCATAAAGTGGGCCTTGAGAGGATGGGAAGTCCTCCTCTTCCCACTGCTCTGCCTCCAGTTCCCTGTCCATAATGCCACGCAGTCTGCTCCAGCAGGAACTCAACAGGGATTGTGTCACTGATGCATGCGTTGTCACGGCTCACCATCCTTGTGGCCTCCTCAAATGGTGACAGTACAGTGCATGCATCCTTTATGAGCAGCCATTGGCATGGGGAAAAAAAGCCTAGCCAGCCTGAGCCTGTCGTTGTGCCATACTCACACAGGTACTCGTTGACAGCCCTCTGCTGCATGTGCAGCCACTGCAACATTGCTAAAGTGTACTTTTACCTGTTGGGCATGTCACAAATCAGGCGGTTTATGGGCAGGTGGAATTCCTGCTGAATTTCAGCCAACCGAGCACTGGCTGTGTATGACCGCCTGAAATGGCTACAGACTCTAATGGTCTGCTTTAGCAGATCTTCCAACCCTGGGTACCTATGTAGGAAACGCTGCACCACCAAATTGAGTACATGTCTAAGGGTGGACAGGAGGTTTGTGCCATTCCTGGCTCCAGCTGGCGTGGCATGGATCACCTCTGTGCTGTCCCTGCAGAGCTGCAAGAATCTCTGCTCTGGTGTGTGGTTCCTGTCCCCTAGACACACCAGCTGAAGCACTGCATGGCACCTTTTAGCCTGACTCATTGAAGAGCCCTTTAAACACTTAAGGGGTGCTTGAGGTTCATAGGACAATTCAGCAAAGGAGGGCATGGAGGAGGGGGTAGAGCTGATAGGTCACGCATCATCACCAGCTGTATGGAGATGTGGGGGCACAACAAACTGCCGCACTGAGCCCTGTCCTGCATCCTTCTGAGTTGCAAGCAGATTTACCCAGTGTGCTGTGAACAATATATATCGTCCCTGCCAATGCTTGCTGGACCATGTGTCAGCAGTAACGTGGACTTTACGGCTGACTGCCTTGCCCAACGATGCCACAACATTGCCTTCCACATGATGGTAGAGAGATGGAATGGCCTTATGTGAAAATAAATAGCGACTGGGAACCTTCCATTGTGGTACAGCACATTCTACAAATTCACGGAAGGGAGCAGAATCCACCAGGTGGAAAGGCAGAAGTTGGAGAGCCAGCAGCTTTGACAAGCTTGCATTCAGATGCTAGGCATGTGGGTGGCAAGGACTGTATTTCTTTTCCCACTGCAGCAGATGAGGTAGAGAAATTTGCCGGCTATAGTCTACAGCTGGTGGTATTCTGCTGGCAGATGTGCTGCAGGGACCTGGGACACCCTGCGCTATACCATCATCCCTGTCAGTGAAGGCTGCTGAGAGGTCATGAGGCATAGCAGGGGAAGACTGAGGTGAGTAAGGATTGGAGGGACAGATCTGTGTGGCTTTTAGGTGCTCTTGCCAACTGGCTGAGTGGTGGGAGGCTACATGCCTTGTCAAACATGGTACCCAAATGGCTGGTGTTTTTGCCACGTTTGATGTGCTTAAGACAAACTTTGATCAGCTGCACATGTACTAAAAAAGGCCCAGACAGCTGATCTGTGGGAAGTGGGGGATCACAGCTCCACAATGTGATGGAATAGGGTGGCCGCTCTCTGGTCTTCCATGATGGCTGCCTCGTTGGGGTTGTGCCTTATTCTTTCTTTCCTACTCTGCTCTATCTGGAACCCAAGTTGCGTCAGTGACCTCATCATCATCATCATCATCTCCACCATCCTCATTACCACTGGAGACAACTTGGCAATACGCTGTGGCTGGGGGAACATGACTGCCAATTTGTATACCAGTGTTCTCCCATCAACCTTAGAACCAACACCTGTATCGAGTAATGGCTGTGCATCGTTAAGGAGCGACTGACGCTGTGTTCAAATAACTCAGCTGACTCCTCTGTGCCTGATGCTAGGGCTATGGCAGGAATAGCTGTGGACACGGAGGCAGGTTCAGCCACTCTGGCAGCTGCAGGGGACTGCATACTAGTCTCTGCTTGGGTGATGGAGTAATCTGGAGGACGAACACGGTTTAGTAAGCCAGACCACCACCTCCTCTGCATGTTGTGGCTGAATAGCACAGGCAACATCACTAAACAGAGGAAACGATGCCCTGCCTGAGGACTGACCAAGTCCACCTTTGCCTGTGGACACATACGCTGCCGCACCAGTGCCATGGGAACATCTGCCTCTCCTTGTTGTCCTTCCAGACATGATGAGGGGGGGGTGCTTATTTATTAACCAAATGTAATAAAGATGTACAAATGTGTACGTGGATGCACTTTAAAACCACTTCTGTTTGGGCGGACGTCATATGACGTCGCTACCTTTGAGAAGTGATATCTGAATGGTACTGCAGGCACCATTCAGATATTGTTTTTTAGAGCCGGCGATTCTGAAAATGATAAAAGTGGTCTTAGCAGTGGATTCGCCGCAAGATCACTTTTATCAGCGGCGGGAGAGGTGCCCCCCCTCCCGCCGCTTTCCCGTCATCTCCGCCGCTTACCGGACCTGCCGGCGGAGATGATCCGATCCGTCCCCCCCAGTGTCCGTAAGCCGAGTGAGCGGCTTCAGCCGCTCACTCGGCTCCATTGGAAGGCAGGGCGGAAATTACATCAGAAGTCACGTCCGACCAACGGTCTAGAAGGGCCCATTTTTTTTGGGCTGTCATTTTTTCAAATTTTTTTTTTTTTTTGCATTTTTGTGTAAATATGAGATCTGAGGTCTTTTTGACCTGTCCTTTGATCCTGTCATGCTTTTCTCTATTATAAGGAATGTTTACATTTCTTGTAATAGGAATAAAAGTGATCACATTTTTTTTTTAAAAAAAGAACAGTATAAATATAAAAGCTAAAAAGCAAAATAAATAATAAAAAAAAAAAAAGTTTAAAGCGCTCCGTCCCGCCAAGCTCGCGTGCAGAAGCAAACGCATACGTAAGTCCCACCCACATATGAAAACGGTATTCAAACCACACATGTGAGGTATCGCTGCGATTGTTAGAGCGAGACCTCCTCTGTAACTCAAAACTGCTAACCTGTAGAATGTTTTAAATGTCACCAATGGAGATTTTTAAGTTTCCACAATATGGAAAAAAAATTGGCCTAACTTTACTGTTTTCTAATTTTTTTAACTCAAAAAACTTTTTTTTTTTTTTTAAAAATTGCGCTTGTAAGACCTCTGCGCAAATACGGTGTGACATAAAGTTTTGCAACAACCGCCATTTTATTCTCTAGGGTGTTAGAAAAAAAAATGTTTGGGGGTTCTAAGTAATTTTATGGCAAAAAAAATGGTTTTAACTCTTAAGCACCGAACCCAAAAAACAGGCTCAGTCTTATAGTGGTTAATCAATGGAAAGTGGTGTTTGGTGCACTTTAATTTGAGTGCTCACCACAGACACACTCCACGGATACAATACAATATACTGAAATATACTGTGTCAAACGGGCAGTAACGCACAGAACTATATGGTGTTAAATTTGCAGTAATGCAATGAAATATATGGCGTTAAACTTGCAAGTAACACACAGAACTATATGGCGTTAAACTTGCAGTAATGCAATGAAATGTATGGCGTTAAACTTGCAGTAATGCACAGAACTATAGGGTGTTAAACTTGCAGTAATGCACAGAACTATATAGTGTTAAACTTGCAGTATCGCACAATAATATATGGCGTTAAAATTGCAGTAATGCACACAACTATATAGCGTTAAACTTGCAGTAATGCACACAACTATATAGCGTTAAACTTGCAGTAATGCACAGAAATACATGGCATTAAACTTGCAGTAATGCACAGAACTATATAGCATTAAACTTGCAGTAACGAACAGAAATATATGGCATTAAAATTGCAGTAACGCAATGAAATATACGGTATTAAACTGTCCCTAGCTGCACACTAATGCAAAAATGAATGGTGGTCAATACACTACAATCACACTATCTGAACTGTCTCTACTCTAGATGCACACTAATGTAAATATGAATGACTCGTCACTACACTACACTGACACTATCTGAACTCTCCCTAGCTGCACATTAATGTAAAGATGAATGGTCATCACTACACTTACACTGACTATCCCTAGAGTGACACTAAATGAATATTCTACACTGACCATAGAATCACAATGGCACACTATAGCACACTAACTGTCTAGTAGCACTGAACAAAGCCCTGTTTTATCTCTCTCCACGCCAATATGACACTGAAAATGGCCGCTATTGAAAGAATACTTTTATAATGTGGGGCAGAACTAAGAGCAATGAGCCATGATTGGAGACAGTCATCATGACAGTGTCCAATCATGGCTGCGCCGGTGCTCTGTGCCCTGATTGGGTGAAGCTTTTACTGCTTCAGCCAATCAGGGCTTTTAATGCACTGTGCGGTGGCACAGTGCATTGTGGCCGGTCAGCAAGGCCGAACAAACAGTCGAAAGCCCTAATAATTCGGTCGTTCGGCGAACAGGCGAGCAGCCATTGTTCGGACCAACTCATGCTCAGTCTGAAGCGTTCACCCATCCCTAGTTTTCAACAAAAATTGGGTTACCAGCAGCTAGAGAGTTTTATTCAGTTCTGGTATGAGGAAATGGTGGAGAAGGGGAAATTCTAATTTTAATTTTTTAGCATAAATATAATTAGTTGCTACAGGCAGCAGTTTTGTTTTTTGCTATTGTGTTCTTGAACTTACCCTAGTATGTTACTGTAATATGTACTGTATAGTTACTAACAAATAATTTTAGCATGCTGTACTTGTTATTATGGAATACCAAATATATTATTGCATCAGACTGGAAAGAAAAAAAAAAGCTTTGGCCATCTCAGAAAATATTTGTAGGAATATTTAGAATTTATGGATATAACTTTGGCTATATTTAATAAGGGTTTATCATCCAGTATAATTATATTTGTTGTTCAGAAGACTCTATGGTGTCTGGTTAAATAAGTATTTTTAAATAAATGGCTTTATTTCTTGCCAGCTGCCAAATAAAACAGAGGCATGTTTATTTTCCCTTCCAAATCCAATCAGAGACTTTTTTTGTAACTGACTCTGCAGTCTTCCCTGAATTCCCAAGGTGATTATAGCGATATTACTCATAAAATCCTGCATTACCGTCCAATGTATCTATCCTTAATTGGCAACCAGAATGAATCTCTCACACTGCTGAAGTGTCTTTTAATTCACTTGCAAGTGTAATATAAGCAGAGAGCTGAACTATCCACTGATGGAATTTTCAGTCTTGTAAAATATTTTCTTTTTTCCTCTTGGTTTTCTCAGTTTTTTAATATCATGTTGAACAAGCCCAAACAGTATAACCACATTTTTGAAACCTGCAAGTTTTTACCTGAGTGAACTATGCCCAACTTCCTGAAGTATGCTTAAATTCTATGTGCCACCTAAATACCTGAACCAGAAGGGTGAAGACTGAAGATGTCAATCTGTCAAGCTCACGGTCTTTACTCTTATTTTAGCAACCGTTGCAGGCACTAAAATTCTGGTTTGAAATATGGATAGGTGTCCTTGGCTAAAGTGCAGTGTTGAAACCCTGTCATTTTTTTTTCTTGGCTGTACTTGGTTCATTC
This sequence comes from Glandirana rugosa, assembly GCA_018402905.1. Classification (NCBI taxonomy): domain Eukaryota; kingdom Metazoa; phylum Chordata; class Amphibia; order Anura; family Ranidae; genus Glandirana; species Glandirana rugosa. Next base: position 57,442 of record BLSH010000606.1, read on the forward strand.
ACCCTCTCTATTTATTCTGGTAGCCATTGTCAATAGGGCAGAAATTGATGGGAAATGCCACATTTTACAGTTGTCAAAGAAATGGGAACAAAGGTAAAATCTTCCAACGAGGACAACTGTTCTGGTGACAGCTAAAAGGGGATTTCCTTTTCCTGTTTTGTCTTCAAGACAGGATGTAAAGGTCTAAAAAAGTTGTGGGTATAAATTAAAGCATACAGGTAAATTATGTGTAGCGTGGTATAATCTAAAAATAAGTTTAGCTCTTTTAAAAAAGAAAAAAAAAACCAAGCTGTCAGTAGCAGATTCTTTAAGCCCTGTTAAGTTGTGACGTGGGGCCACCATGGATCAGACCGTGTTTTTCCAGCACATCCCACAGATGCTCAATTGAATTGAGATATGGAGAACTTGGAGAGCAAGTCAACACCTTAAACGTGTTGTGTTCCTCAAACCATTCCTGAACCATTTTTTGCAGTGTGGCAGGGCACATTATCTTGCTGAAAAAGGCCAATGCCATCAGGGGATACCGTTTCCATGAAGGGGTGTACTTGGTCACCAGCACTGTTTAGGTAGGTGATACAGGTGATGGTCCAGAAGTATTTAGACAGAATAAAGGTAGATAAAGCACCTGGACCAGATGGCATCCATCCACGGACCTTAAAGGAATTGAGCTCTGTCATTTCAAAGCCATTCTATCTCATTTTTAGGGACTCCTTAATGACTGGAATAGTGCCACTGGATTGGCGTAGGGCCAATGTGGTGCCCATATTTAAAAAGATATCAAAGTCTTTACCAAGTAACTATAGACCTGTTCGTTTAACTTCTATAGCTGGGAAAATACTAGAGAGTTTAATAAAAGACCACATAGATGAGTTCTTGTTGGATAAAAAGATTTTAAGCAACAAACAGCATGGATTCATGAAAGACAGAAGTTGTCAAACAAACCTGATTTCATTTTATGAGGAGGTAAGTAAAACATTAGACAGAGGGGTGGCTGTGGACGTGGTATACTTGGATTTTGCAAAAGCGTTTGACACCGTTCCCCACACACGCTAATGTGTAAGGTAAAGTCTACAGGCTTGGAAAGATCAATTTGTAAATGGATAGATAACTGGCTAAAAGACCGAATTCAGAGAGTAGTGGTTAATGATTCTTATTCTGAATGGTCTAAGGTTATCAGTGGTGTACCCCAAGGTTCAGTGTTGGGACCCTTACTTTTCAATATATTTATAAATGATATAGGGTCTGTGATTAAAAGTACCATTTCAGTGTTTGCACTAGAAAGGTTCGGACATCTGAAATGGAATGTGTAATCGCACACACCCCTTGCCACAGTTTGCGAAAACGTTTTAGGTTCATATGGTGCAGGTGTCGGTGGGGAGACAGATTACAAAATGAATGGAGGAGTATTTTACTTTAGTCCAAACAAACTGTTGAAGACAGAAAGTACTTAGGTACGACAAACAACGAATTTTAGAAAAATAGGTTGTTCTTGAGT
>BLSH010000606.1:58950-72995 GCA_018402905.1 Glandirana rugosa
TATATGTATGTATGTATGTGTGTTGGTTTAGTAGGGTATATGTTAGGAAGTGGGTGTCAACTAGGTCTCCTTCCGTTTTTTGGGGTCGTTTCGTACCTAGGTTAAACGATATTGCCCCCTTTTTTAAGGAAGGACTAAGGGTCTCTCCGTTAGCCTAAGTGGGACCTAGTTGAAATGTATTTTTAAAATCATGGGTCAATATAATAAATGTAATTCCTTTCTTAGGTCCGGAAAAAATTTCGTTAGTTGACACGACCGGTTTTGGTGGAGACCTCCCTCAGATAAGGTGTAAAAGTGTCGAGAATGACACTTCTTTGGAAAGGCATAATGTGGAATAGACTCCCTCCAGAGGTGGTTTTGGCCAGCACAGTTGATTGCTTTAAAAAAGGCCTGGATTCTTTCCTTAATGTAAATAATATAACTGGGTACTAAAATTTTTATGTAAAGTTGATCCAGGGTGAATCCGATTGCCTCTCTGGGAATCAGGAAGGAATTTTTTCCCCCGTTATAGCAAATTGGATCCATGCTTTGCTGGGGTTTTTTGCCTTCCTCTGGATCAACTGTGGGTGAAGGATTGTATATGGGATGATTTGGTTGTGTGTATGTATGTATGTATATATGTATGTATATATGTATAGAAATGTGTTTTTTTTTGGTTGAACTGGATGGACTTGTGTCTTTTTTCAACCTGACTAACTATGTAACTATGTACATCAAAGTAACATCTACATGAATGGCAGGACCCAAGATTTTCTAGCAGAACATTGCCTTCTTTCTACCTTGCATCCTGGTGCCATCTCTTCCCCAGGTAAGTGACACACACACCCGGCCATCCACATGATGTAAAAGAAAAGGTGATTTATCAGACCAGGCCAGTTCTGATGCTTACATTGCCCATTGTAGGCGCTTTAGACTTTGGACATGGGTCAGCATGGGCACCCTGACTAGTCTGTGGCTACGCAGCCCCATATGCAACAAACTGCGATAGCCATTTTTTTGCTTTCAATGCATCAACTTCAAGGACAACTTGTTTCCTTGCTGCCTAATATATCCCATTGACTTTCAAATGCCATCGTAAAAAATAATCACTGTCAACCTGTCTATATATATTATAAACATGTAAGTTATATGTTCTCCTCCTATTGGATTACTGGATAAAAAGTCAACTATGTGTAGCAAAATGTCTTTTCCTCTTGATGAAATAATTGTGTTCGATATCTAGTTGATACAAAGGTGGCAAGGGTGGCCTCTTTTCATCTTCAGTCCTTACACCCCTATTAGTGGTGACAGAAAGTGCAAGGATGATGAAACAACATGATTGTTGGATGAAGATAAGACTCTGCAGGTGCACTGGAGCCTGGGGTATGCTTCTTGCCAAGCAGGTAGGGACTTGATGATATGGTAGAAAACAGACCAAGGTCGGGTTCAGATGAAAAGCATGTGCAGGTCAGTAACAGATGAGTAAATCAGTATCCAGAAATGTAGTCTGGAGTTCTGGCGAAGGCCAAGAAGCAAGGAGCAAAGGTACAAAATCTGCAGGTAGTGTAGTTAAAGATGTAATCCAGGGTCAATATCGGATGTCAGAGGCCCAAAACAGGTCTATAAGGCAAACAGGGTTGATAATAGAAAAGGCAAAAATATAGATCAGCTCACAAGGAAAAGCCAAAGACCCTTAGGTTATTTGGTGGCAACACTAATGCTAAGCCCTGAGGCACAAAGACATACACCAAGCAATAACTCTTTGTACAGAGACACATACTGGGATATGTACATGAGCCTGTGGCCTCCCCTGATTTAAAAGCACATCGGTCAGCAGAACGTTTGTAATAAGGTGGGTTGAAATTAAATTCTAGTTTTGTCAAAATAAATGCATACATACCTACATAATTCACCCCAGTCAAAGTAAAATATACACTCTATAATGATTTTAGCAAATTTTATTTACTGCTAATTGGGATGGTTCTGCTTTATATCATCCCAGTTAGTTTCAGTGTTGAAGTAAAACAAGCTGCATCCTCAGCATTTCTTTCATGTAAAAGTATCATACCATAAACTGAAGCTCCTTTTGCAGTGCATGTCTGCAGTTTTACTTTAATCAGACTTCTGTAAATAGCAAAAATGAGATTCCTGGGGGTGTTATGTACACAAACACTGAACAGCGGTGGCTTCAAAAATGAAAGCTACCACTTCCTGTGGTGGGTTATGCAAGCAACCCAAGAGCTGCAGTGTGTTGGCTTATTTCTGGCATGCATGGTAACATGCAGGAGTTATTCGCACAGCTAGACCACCCAGATACATTTCTTTAAGATTTTAGAAGAAATAGTCAAGGTTGGAACTGCCAGCAGTGGATTTGCATTGCCGTATACATTCTCTACCACTCCCTGAATCTGAAAGACTATAAGAATGGAATGGAATTTATATATTTGGTGCCCAACTTGCGACCTGTTGGTGTTTGCCATGCAGCCTTTGGAGTCCAGCAGTCACCAGTGGAAGTGTTAAGTTTGTAAAGGGTATATGATGGCAATGATGTCTACCAGTCTCATGTTCTTATTCTCTGACAGTCTCATAGAAGCTTAGATTGAAATAATGGACTTATCTGGCATGAAAGGGAACAGACCCAATAATTCATAAAAATATCATATTTTATTACAAACATTAAAATACCTGCCAACGCCACAATAGGACATGGGGGCACACTAAAACAAAACAAAACAAAAATTCTTCAAAAAGAGGTATCCACATGAGTTGATACATGATGCTTACTGCAAATTTTTGAATAGTTCTTCTCCCAATAGTTTATCAATTAAAACCCAACCCCCACAACAGAACATTACGCCATACATTACAACATTTAATGGCGATTATCGGGTAGGTGTTCCAAAAATGTTGGCACATTTTACAGATGGATCCCAAATTGGGATCAGCAATATCTAACAGCATTACTTTCAGAATGGCACGCACCCTTAAAAATATCCTTGCACCTAGCAAGTTAAAGGAGGTTGGTAAGGTCAAACAGGAAGACATAAGATCTTTTTTTTTTTAAATAGAACCGGCATCTTCAGATGTCGTAAATGTGAATGCCTTGCATGCCAGGTCATTGTACAAGGCCAGACCACCTTCTAAGATAGGACTGGGAAGATCTACAGTATTAAACAGTTTACCATGTATTACATTGATCATGTAATTTATGGGTTGCGGTGCGCGTGCAATCTCTTACATGTGGGACGCACTATACCCCCCGCACTGCGCAGGAGAATTGGTGAGCACCACAGATTCATTGACGAACAGTCGGATAAGCACAGTGTCCAATGCCATTTTTCATCCTTCCATGGCAACGACACTGGCACTTTGACAGTTTTTGCAATTGAATATATATCTGAGAGGTCTCTTACTGCCAATGAAAGATTTTCAATGCTGTGCAAATGTGAGACCTTTTGGACACAAGCTTAACACTTTATCTCTGAATGGCCTCAACAAGGACCCAGAGATTTCAAGTGCTATTTAATATGTTTTTAACATTCATCATATTTCCATTATAGTTTCTGTTTTTTCCCTCTACCGATCTAACAAGAAGCACTTATACACCACTGCTGACCTTATCAGTCTATCATAAAATCCAGAGGGCGCATGGGTAAAAGACTGAAGCTTGGAAATATTCCCTTGCAACTTGAAGTGAGAAACACAGAAGAATCACAAAAATTATGTCCCCTAGGTGGCGCTCTATATAGGTTATAGCCAGGGTAATCAAACATAAAGCATTCCTGTACTTAAGGAGTTCCCAGCGTTAAATTAAACTCATATAGGCATTACAGGTCCCATCTTGACATCTTGACTGTAAAACAACATTACAATAGAGTCCAATGTGATTTTCCAGTAGAAGGGAAAATTCCCATGCATATCATAATATGGCTTATATTTATTCTCTGACAGTCTCCTAAAGCATGTCTCTAAGCACACACATCTATAGCAAATCCACCATGTCCTGGTGATAACAGTGTAGTCAAACATGAAGTGAGGGTAACTGTCCAACAACAACACAGGCATAAATAAAAATACTTTTTTAGTAGAGTAGGGAAACGCTAAAACACCTGTTGGATTTTTTTTTCAATCTTTGTTACAGATTTTTCCTCACTTCCTGTTTGGTAAAGCCATTGTCATTGGGATGGAAGGTGTGGAAAGCTTTCTAACAGAGTCCTGATTAGTAGTAAAAAGCTGACAAGGGTTCTGACCTTTCTTCACTCTATTCATAACTAAAACAAAAAAGTTTTGGTTAGGCATGGGCTTTAACAAAAAGCTAAGATCAAGTGTAGTTTTTGTTCTTTTCAGTTTTCACAAACAGAATGCTGGCATCCCTTTGTGCATAAGGAGGGACCCGGCTAGTGATTCCTGATGTAATGAGGTTAGTACTGTGGAAGGGATAAAGAAAAATGTCAGCGCTAAATAACAATATCAAAAGAAACTTAGAACACTTAAAGTGTTATACTTGTGTGTCCATGAAGTGAGAATATATTCAAATAATTAATGTAAGAAAAAGTTAAGATAAACTCGCATGAAGAAATATCAGGTGATGTATTTCAAGTGATCTCTCTACTTCAGTGTGACAAACACCCAGTGCGACTTCCACCAATGCCAGAAAAACGCACTCACCAGATGGAGTTTCTGTCTAGAATTAGAACAGCAAACATCGCATGTAATAAGATCCATGATCCCAGAGGTATGTAGTCAACATCAACTCCCACTTTCCACTCTTATGCAAACTATAGGACCTTCTTTCAGAATGCATCAGTGTACATGGATCATGACCAGAAAAGTTTCTTTTTCATAGTAAACACAACTCAGCGTGTCCCATATGAAGCAATAAGTCACCAATGACAAAAAAGAGAAACTATCACGGTGCAATATACAAGGCAAGTACTGGATAGTGGTCCCGTCACACTGACCGGACCACTGTCCAGTACTTGCCTCGCAGACACTAGGAGCAGACATACCGGTGACAGCTCCTGCTACAGCCCCTCCCTGCCTTTATCTCTGTGGACGAGCGAGGTAGACGTCACCTCCACTGCATAGCCTACATCTGTTCCAGTGGCTTTGTGAGGACACCGCAGCCCAATCCCCTGCTGGTTTTTACTTTGGTGTTACAAACTGATAGTGGTTGATATGCACACAAGTGCCCCTTGGTTTGCATCTTCTTTCATTGACTGTACTCCCACCCCGGAGCTGAACCAAGGCTGCAAGGTACCTGCAGCTAGTTCCCCAGTCCCCTGTGTGTACACAAGTCATAATTATATGATCAGCGCCAAATCCTTTTTCAATTCATTGTATTGTTTCCTCCAGGGTTGAATCTGACCTGATGCCCCCAGTTTTAGCTCAGAGTCTTAGTGCCCCCTGGGAGCAGTGACCCAGGGGTGCTCATAGTATCACTATGGTTTTGGGACCCCACCATGAGAACGAGCACTAGGACATGCACTACGCCTCATAAGCTAGGCCATTTGGACAAGGGCAATTTTTGTTAAGGTTAACCCCAAGGTCTAGCCATTTCCTTGCACATTGACACTTTATTTTTCTTCACTGTATGTCACTGCACTGATTTTTTCAGTGTTTTTTCACTTAGTGTGGTAGAGTGTGGGCCATTGGGCCTACCCTGAAGTCTGGGGGTGGGTGTTTAGCCCTCAGGTTTCTTTCTCTCCAGACTTGTGGGTCTCTCTTCAGAAGAGCCCCTAACCTAGTACTCACTGGTCACCCTTCGGCTGATCATGAGAACAGGGATCTTTCCGGCCTATGGCTAGGTTGACCAGATTGCCTTGTCCCTGTCAGTAGTCTTGCCCCCCTGGACAGTCAGGGAAGGGTCCTTCCTCTTTGGGAAGGAACTATATAACACACCCTACTTTTTTGTGTGTGCTTACATGCACGTTTTTCTGGTGTTCAGTTTTTCACACCACACCGTGGGCTCAAAATAGAAAAAAAAATAGACTTTACATTAACATCAAGTCAACTCAAAGACACCTAAAATGATAAAAATAACTATCCAGTATCTAATTCTTCTTTAACAGCATAAATAAAACTATATTTAACTATAACTGAACAGGCATATATTCTATATAAGTTTAAGTGAATATTAACCAAACAAAGTAGTGAGCTGACTACGATATGTCTTTACAAAGGTGCTCAATGTTCCATATGTACGCTCTCTTATATAAATAACACTTCTGGTGCACTTTTCAGTGGAATCCTATAAAGCCAATGTGGTATGTGGCTTGGCTGCTTTGGAAATTGAGTTTTCCGCAATCTAATCTTGGAGATAGGTCATAGTATATGAAATCCTTAAATATCAAAGCAACAGGGGAAAAAACTTGAAAAGTACATATAAACACCCTCAAGATGTTTCTCCTAGGTGTTTGATGTGTCTTGCAGCTGTTTCACCAATATTATGAGCTAAAATATCTTATGTTTGGAACATGAAAGTTTGTCTCCCGTAAAATGCGTGAGATTTGCAAGTACTGGTAGTCTCTAATAAAAATCTTACTCAATATTTAATTTTACTTTGGAATTATTGAAGTGCTGTGGTTCTCACTTGCTGAACTGGAACAGAATACGATTTGGTAAGCTGCCTCATGATACACTATTTGCAGATGTTTACTTTCTTTATATATTCTGTCCTCTTCCACCTTGCAGTTTTGAGGGGCTGTAAAAAGACTGTCCATCCACCAGATATTTGACCAGATACAATGTAGATTAAATTGGCTACTGCTGATGATCTGATTTCAGCTAAGTCTGGGCCTCCTACTTCCGAGGTTTCCCACATCTTGCTGCCCCCACTGTGGCATCTCTATTTCATCCTGTGTGGGGGTCACATCATGTTCACACCCTGTTTTTTGTTTGATCTACCTGAAATCCCGTGTAATTTTACTGAATTCTACTTGAATGATTTTCTGGGATTGGCAGCTCAAGATAAGCGCGGGAACAAGACAGAACAATACCAAACTCACAAATATATAGAGAAGTAGAAGTATTAGTACATATGAAAGTGAATTATAGTCAATCTAAAAGCTCTAGTTTTTTCCTTTTTAATTGAAAGTTTTTTTCAGTGCAAACTGGAGTGTTATAATGTAAAAGAATTGTAAATTGCCATTTTTTATTGGTAAATGCAGCTGGAAAGTTTGATGTCTCGTGCACCCTGCTGGACAGTGGCAACATATAGGCAGCTACAGTAGCAGCAAAGGCAATGGTGCTGCATTGGTTTCTCTGCATAAAGACGAGCATTGCCACCTTATAAAGGTACTGTCTATCCAATGGTTTTACAGGCAGATTAAACAAGTATTTCTAAAATGTTCCAGGAGATACTTAGGAAAACAGGGAACATAGTCTTAATGATATGGGCAGCCTACATCACATATGTAAATATTTGAGTATGACCATGGTGTTACTTTTAACTCTCAGGCAAGGTAATTTGGGGTGCAAGGTGGGAATTTTCACTGATGCAGAACCTTATAGGTACAGCACAAGACAATTTTCTCATTTTAATTTCTAAGCTGCCTTCTGCTCTATGTCAGCACTGGTTCCTCATCAGGGAGAACAGGTGTCATTAAGAGTGGTGCAATTTTGAGGCAGTTGAGAGGCTTGACAGGAGCAGTTACAGGAATGTTTTTCATCCACTCCTCAGACAACATTTTATTGTTTTCACAGCTTAGCAAATTCTGCTTCTGAAGATCAGTATCAGTATTGCAGGGCACGTTTTGAAGGCTACCAACATCTGACTCCCAAGAGTAGCACAGGTTCCATGACAAGCACTTTGCTTTGTTTCATACTGCAGAGACATGTCATGAAACTGCCCTGGTCCTAGGAGTGGCATTATAAAAGTCTCCAATACTCAAAAAGAATCTCACTTGATACAAGGAGTCTGACAGGCTTATATATAAATCATGTCTTTATTACATTTTGTGGCAGCCTCAAAAAAATGAAAAATGTACCGCCCAACAAATGTTTGAAGAAAGGTGTGAAGAAATGCTGTAAAGTAAAAATTATTTTAAAAACATATATTTTTATTATTTACCATATTTATTTATTACAAGTACTTATATAGTGCCATCAATTTATGCAGTGCTTTACATATATATCAGAAGTTGTCCTTATGGAAGAATTGTGGCCAAAAACTCCAACATAGAAACAAGCCTAAGCGACTCTATGAATGAAAACAAAGGAGCTAGGGTGCAGAAAAATGGCAGCCGGTGCTCTGTAATAGAGATGGGAAGGCCTGAAAAAAACGGAAAAATTGTGAGAAAAAAAAAAATTCCATTTTTTTCAAAGCTGTTTTTTGGGGTTTTTTTTCCCCGAAAAAATTGGAAAAAAAGAATTGCACAATATGTTCTTTTACAATAAGTAATATATCTAAGGCATGGTATTCAAACTATATAACATGAAGACCCTAATGAAAGATTTCTGAGACTTTATGTAAAATCTAAAATTATTGTTCTCATTTTTAAAATACAGTTTTCCCTTAGTTTTTTCCTCTCCATGAGCTGCACATGTACTATATACGCTCTGTTCCTGTGTGCTCCGGAGACAGCTGTACGTTTTATTGTGGTGCAGTGAAGGTTGGCATGGTTGCTTGTAATCCAAGCAGGAAAAGATAACTGGATGGCAGCTGGATTAAGAAAGAGTTGTTTGAAATGAAATGACTGTGGGCACCTTGCTGGCAAGATCACCTGAAATGATTTAGGTAGTAGGAAGTATAAAAAAAAAGATTAAACTTTTTGACCATTAGCAAGAAAATATTGGGTTGAAACACCTCTCCGCCTTTTTAACCACTTGTCCACTGGACACTTATACCCCCTTTCTAACCAGGCCAATTTTCAGCTTTCAACGCTCTCACACTTTGAATGACAATTACTCAGTCATGCAACATTGTACCCATATGAAATTTGTGTCCTTTTTTCACACAAATAGAGCTTTCTTTTAGTGGCATTTAATCACCACTGGGTTTTTTATTTTTTGCGCTATAAATAAAAAAAGACTGTAAATTTTGTAAAAAAAATACATTTTTCTTCATTTCTGTTATAAAATTTAGCAAATTGGTAAATTTTCTTCATAAATTTTGACCAGAATTTATACTGCTACATTTCTTTGGTAAAAATAACCCAAATCAGTGTACAGTGGTTATAAAACATCTACACACCCCTGTTAAAATGTCAGGTTTCTGTGATGTAAAACAATGAGACCAAGATTAATCATTTCAGAAAATTTTCCACCTTTAATGTGACCTATAAACTGTACAACTCAATTGACAAACAAACTGAAATCTTTTAGGGGGGAAAGTAAAAATAAAAAAAATAAAATAATGTGGTTGCACAAGAGTGCACACACTGTTATACCTAGGAATGTAGCTGTGTTCAGAATTAAGCAATAACATTCAAATGTTAAATAGTAGTCAGTACACACCTGCCATCAATTAAAGTGCCTCTGATTAACCCCAAATGTTCAGCTGTTCTAGTAGGTCTTTCCTGACATTTTTTTAGTCGCATCCTACAGCAAAAGTCATGGTCCTCAGAGAGCTTCCAAAGCATCAAAGAGATCTCATTGTTAAAAGGTATCGGTCAGGAGAAGGGTAAAAAAGAATTTCCAAGGCATTAGATACACCATGGGGCACAGTAAAGACAGTCATCATCAAGTGGAGAAAATATGGCACAACAATGACATTACCAAGAACTGAACATCCATCCAAAATTGATGAATAGATGAGAAGAAAACTGGTCAGGGAGGCTGCCAAGAGGCCTACAGTGACATTAAAGGAGCTGCAGGAATATCTGGCAAGTACTGGCTGTGTGATACATGTGACAACAATCTCCGTATTCTTCATATGTCTGGGCTATGGGGTAGTGGCAAGACGGAAGCCTTTTCTTACAAAGAAAAACATCCAAGCCCTGATAAATTTTGCAAAAATACATCTGAAGTCTCCCAAAAGCATGTGGGAAAATGTGTCATGGTCTGATGAAACCAAGGTTAAACTTTTTGGCCATAAAATATAATAAAATCTGTTTTTTTTTTGCTAGAAATTGACTTGAAACACCCAAACATTATATATATTTTTTTCTAACACTCTAGAGAATAAAATGGTGGTTGTTGCAATACTTTGGGGCTGATTTACTAAAAATGGAGAGTGCAAAATCTGGTGCAGCTCTGTATAGAAACCAATCAGCTTCCAGGTTTTTCCTGTCAAAGCTTAACCAAACAAGCTGAGGTTAGAATATGATTGGCTACCATGCACAGCTGCACCAGAATTTGAACTCTCCAGCTTTAGTAAATCAATCCCTTTATGTCACACCATCTTTGCACAGCGGTCTTACAAGCGCCTTTTTAAAAAAAAAAAAACACTTTTTCAAGTTAAAAAATAAGACAACAGTAAATTGATACCCAACATGTCATGCTTCAAAATTGCGCCCGCTCTTGGAATGGCGACAAACTTTGGCACTTTAAAATCTTAATCTGCAACGTTTAAACATTTCTACAGGTTACCAGTTTTGAGTTACAGAGGAGGTCTAGTGCTAAAATTATTGCTCTTGCTCCAATGATCGCGACTTCCATATGCGTTCGCATCTGTGCGCGAGCTCAACGGGATAGGGCGCTTTACATTTTTTTTTCTTATTTATTTTACTTTTTATTTTTTATTTTTACACTGTCCTTTAAAAAAAAGATCACTTTTATTCCTATTACAAGGAATGTAAACATTCCTTGTAATAGAAAAAAGCATGCCAGTAAAAAAAAATAAAAAATTAAATGTCATTTGAAACAAACAAAAAAAAATTTTCTCCTTTACGAGCTATGGGTGGAAGTGACGTTTGACGTCGCTTCTGCCCTTCAATGCTATGGAGCTGAGTGGGCTGCATCTTCCACTCACCCGGTATCCAGCCATTGTGACGAGTGGACCCAATAGTCTCTGTTGCTACCGGTGGGTCCGTTAAGTGGCGGAGACAACGGAAAAGTGGCGGGGGGGCGAATCTGCCGCAAAGACCACTCTTATCTGAAAGCAGACCGCCCGTTGTTTAAGAAAATACCGGGGTTATGGTAGCTATCTGCTACCATAACAACGGTATTCAACGGCAAAATACTACCATATAATGACGGCGGGCGGTGCGAAAAACGTATGCAACCATATTATTTTTGTTTTTTATTTTTATTTCCCTCCACCTAAAAGATTTCAGTTTGCCGTTCAATTGAGTTGTACAGTTTATAGGTCACATTAAAGGTGGAAAAAAGTTCTGAAATGATTTATCTTTGTCTCATTTATTTACAACACAGAAACCTGACATTTTAACAGGGGTGGGTAGACTTTTTATATCCACTGTATATTATTTGGTCTACTGACGGCCCATGTAATTTCTTGAGGCTCTAACATGTCAAGACAGTGCAATACCCCTTTTTGGAAACTAGACATTGCAAGGTATTTAGTAAGAGGCATGGTGAGTTTTTTAAAGTTGTACTTTTTCCCCACAATTCTTTAAAAAATAAAGATTTTTTTTTTCCACAAAAATTTGAGGTTAATTCTCTCACATGGCATAAGCATACTTGCAACTACACCCCAAAACACATTCTGCTACTCCTCTTGGGTATGACGATACCACATTTGTGAGACTTTTACATCCTGGCCACATAGAGAGGCCTAATATGCATGGAGCACCATCAGCTGTTCTAAGAGCATAAACTACACATCTAACTTCTTGGCTACCTATCACACTTTTGAAGGTCCTGGAGCACCAGCACAATGGAAACGTCCACAAAATGACCCCATTGTGGCAAGCAAACATCCCAACGTATATTCTATGAGGCATTATGAGTCTTTTGAATATGCCATTTTTTTCCACAAGCTTTTGGAAAATGTGGAAAGAAAAAAAACCCCCATTTTTTAAACAAATTGTTTACACATTTTTACTGCACTGACGGGCGCTGATGAGGATCCACTGATAGGGTGGCACTAATGAGCATTCACTGATGGTAACTGATGTGCACTATTGGGCACTGATGAGCACTAATAGGTCACTGTAGTGGCACTGATGCGCACTAAAAGGGCACTGTATGTGCACTGATGAGCACTGTAGTGGAACTGATAATCACTTTATTGGCAATGATTATCACTCACTGATGGCACTGTAGGGCACTGATAAGCACTCACTGATGGCACTGATGTGCACTGTAGGGCAATGATGGCACTGATAAGCACCCACAGATGTGCACTATAGGGCACTGATGTGCACTGATAAGCACTTACTGATGGGTGCTGTAGGGCACTGATGTGCACTGATAAGCAGTTACTGATGGGCACTGTAGGGCACTGAAGTGAACTGTAGAGCACTGTAGTTGCACTGTAGGGTACTGATGAGCACTGTAGTGGCACTGTAGTGACACTAATGGGCACTGTAGTGGCACTGAATAGCACTGTAGAGGCATTGTAGGGCACCGATGAGAACTGTAGTGGCACTTATGGCACTGTAGGGGCATTGATGAGCACTGTTGGCATTGTAGGGGCACTGATGTAGCACTGTTGGCACTGGGCACTGATGTAGCACTGTTGGCACTGTTTGGGCACTGATTGCACTGTATGGGCACTGATGTAGCACTACTGGCACTGTTTGGGCATTGATATAACAATGTTGGCACTGTTTGGGCAATGATGAGCACTGTTTGGGCACTGACATAGCACTGTAGAGGCAGTGTGGATCGTGCCAGCTCACGCTGCTGCAGTGTTTATCATTCCTCTCCTCACACAGATACAGTGTGTGAGGAGAGGAGAGAGAAACTCCGCATCAGTGTGAGCTTAACCGGCCATGACACAGGTTTGTTGACAAAGGTTGTGATTGGCCCTTTACCCTGATCCAGGATGCACTGGGTCCTGAGGACCCAGCCATCATGAGTGCTTCCAGCTGCACACCCCACTTTGTAGCCGTCATTTGGCTATATTGCGGTCGGCAAATGGTTAAACATCACCTTCCACTGCCCTACTCCTACACCTCCCTCCCACACATATTTTTTTTTTATAATTTTCCCTTATAGTAACCTTACATCCAGAGGTTTTTTGGCCAACCATTTGACATGCTAGGGCTGGTATTGGCAGTGGATGGTCTTCAATATTCAAGAGGAGGAAAGTCAAAAACGAACATTTGATGCTTGGAACAGGCTTCCAGAAGAGATAGTAAGTCAGTGAACAGTAAGGAAATTTAAAAATGCCTAGGGCAAAGATACAGTAGATCTATATTTTAAACAAAAAGGTTAAAAAAAAAATAACAATTCCCAGGCTCCCCCCCCCTTTGCTTTAGAGGCTGTAATTTCCATGGCTCATATATCCATACATGGTGGGAGTGCCCTAGGATCAGGGGCTTCTGGAATATGATTTTTGGGTTGCTAAGGAAGATTACAGGCCAGGCAATCCCACAAAACTCAGAAATCACCTTGATGAATTTTAGGCCAGACGGTCTCTCCAGGTCCTTGTTCAAATTAACTCATTTTATCCTGTCGGGAGCTAAGCTTACATTGGCAAGGGCCTGGAAGAAACCCTCGGTCTCCTTCAACGCTGCTAAGAGAAAAATCACATGGATTATGACTAGAGTTGAGCGAACACCTGGACGTTCGGGTTCTGCTGGTCTGTCCGAACTTCGGGACAAAGTCCGGGTCCGGGTCCGGACGGAACCCGAACGCTCGCACGGACAACGAACCCCATTGAAATCAATGGGGACCCGAACTTTTAGGCACAAAAATGGCTGTAGGAAAGTCCTG
Organism: Glandirana rugosa; assembly: GCA_018402905.1. NCBI lineage: Eukaryota > Metazoa > Chordata > Amphibia > Anura > Ranidae > Glandirana > Glandirana rugosa. Next base: position 72,712 of record BLSH010000606.1, read on the forward strand.
GAAAGCCCCAGAGGGCTGCAAAAGGAAGTAAAATGGGGGTAAGGGTAGGGCAAGTGCCCTACAAAAAAAATGGGGACAGGGAAATAACTTTAAATATTTTTACAAAAATAAAAACAAAAAAAAGCAAAAATGGAGGTGAATGTGGATCATCTTCAAACTGTGTCTGAAAAGTATTAATTAACGGTAGAAACCATATAACTGTTCCAAAATCATCTTCAAACTAGGGCAAGTGCCCTACAAATAAATGGGGATAGGGAAAATAAATTAAAATCAAATAAAAAAAT
>BLSH010000606.1:96158-112305 GCA_018402905.1 Glandirana rugosa
CCTTGCTAATTCACGTGGACATGACTGGGTACTTTAATTTTTACACTCCTATAAATTTCATGGGTCAGTACAGGTGCACTTAATCGTTCCCTTTACATTATAAAATAAAGGATTGTGGAAAAATTAACATTTCCTAACTTGCACAAGTTGCTTGGCCATAGGCCATTTCAGTATATAGATCTGTGCTGTTAAAAAAATCCTTATAAATGTATGAAAAGTTGAGAAATACAGTACAGCTATTTAGAACAAACTGAAAGTCTAAGCACAAAGCAAAGATACAATAGTGTGCAGTTATTATGATCCTTGTGATTGGAGATTAGACAAAGTCATCCGATATTCTGCGCTGCCCTGAACTCTATCCTCGAGGTGTTGCAGTACACCTTGCAACTCTTTGTTTTCAACAGTATTTGATTCTGAAATCTAAAACAATGAATTCCGCAGAGTAATTAAACTGAAATGTATGCTTGAAGAAAAGTAATATAAGAAAGCTTAAGTTTAGCAAAAGGCATCTCCTGTCACAATATTATAAAGATGAAAAGTTAGTGATGTTTTGTTGCGCTCTTCCTGCAGCATAAAAGGCAAGACGTTCATTGTTGGGGGCTTGCTTTGTTGAATAGTGAAGGCTTGGGAAAAATGATTGAATACTTTGCCAGTTGGCCACTAGGGGCTCTGTGTGCTATGAATGATTTCACTTATTTTATACATTGTGAGATCCTGCTTCCCTTGTGTTGCAAATATTCATTTTTGACAGATCATTATTTTCCCACAAAAACAACAAATTTAGTTCTCATTTTAGGTGAGTGGGAAAAATACTTTTACATTTCAGTATTTCTTTACACCTGTGACCAACTGTGCATACAAAACCACAGATTTTAGCACAGATACACCTAAAGGGGGATACACACTATGAGAAAATCGGATTCGTACGAGGCACGATTGTTTGATTTTAGTATGGTGTGTACACAAATTTTGACATCTGATTCAACTGATACAAAAACTCCATAGGGGACAAATTCCAAAACTTTTCTCATACGTGAACATAACAAATGATTTTCGTTTAACCGCTTCTGGACCGCCCTATATATACTACATCAGGGCGGCCCTTCAGCACGAAATCGCGTACCTGCACGTAATTCTTTTCTGTGGGTTGGGGCGCGCATGCTCTGGGATTGGATACAGTAGGAGCCAATCAGCAGGTCCAGCAGACCCGATGTCCTCAAGGACACGCCGATTGTTCCAGAGGCAGACAGAACGGTGGTCTGCCTATGTAAACAAGGCAGATCGGACATAGTATCCCCCCCGCAGTTAGCAAGCACACCCAGGGAACACATTTAACCCTTTGATTGCACCTCACGTTAACCCCTTCCCTGCCAGTGTCATTTATAGAGTGACAATGCATTTTTTTAGCACTGGTCACTCTATTGGTGTCACTGGTCCCCAAAAAGTGTCACTTAGGGGTTGATTTACTAAAACCATAGGGGGCAAAATCTCATGCAGCTGTGCATGGTAGCCAATCAGCTTCTAATGTCAACTTGTTGAATTAGGCTTTGACAAAAAAAAACTGGAAGCTAATTGGTTTCTATGCAGAGCTCCACCAGATTTTGCACTCTCTAGTTTTAGTAAATAAACCCCTTAGTGTCTGATTTGTCTGCCGCAATGTCTTAGTCCTGCTAAAAATTGCTGATCTCTGCCATTACTAGCAAAAAACAATAAAAAAATCAAATAAAAAGTCCCTAAATCTATCCCATAGTTTGTAGACGCTATAACTTTTGTGCAAACCAATCAATATGTAGCAGAAAACATATTGGCCTAAATTGATGAAGAAATTAGATTTTTTACGGGATATGTTTTATAGCAGAAAATAAAAAATATTGTTTTTTTTTCTTTCAAAATTTCTGGTCTTTTTTGTTTATAACGCAAAAAATAAAAACCGTAGAGGCGATCAAATACCACCAAAAGAAAGCTCCATTTGTGGGAAAAAAGAACATCAATTTTATTTGTGTACAGCGTCACACGGCTGCGCAATTGTCAGTTAACCACTTGCCGACCGCCCGCCACAGCGTGACGGCGACAAGGTGGTTCGTTATCGCGAACCGCCGTCACAGGGCGGCGGCCACGATAACTAGCATTGTGAGCACGCACACGCCGCCGAAGGCGCGCCCATTGTGTTGGGGGGGAGCCAGGGAGCGGGTGTGGCGGACTTGATCGCCGCCGGCTACCCGCGATGGCCCCCCGCACTGAAAGAACGGAGGTCGGTGTAAGTAAACAAGGACCTCCGTTCTGTGAGAGGGGGAAGGGCTGTGATCACAGCCTTCCTCTACATGGAAGCTGTGATCACTTCCCTTCCCCTGCTAGGGCAGCCCACACAAAGTTAGAACACGCCCAGGGAACGCTGTTAACCCTTAGAGCGCCCCCTGCAGGTTAACCCCTTCACTGCCAATGGCATTTACACAGTAATCAGTGCATTTTTATAGCACTGATCGCTGTATAAATGCCAATGGTCCCAAAAAAGTGTCAAAATGGTCCGGCATGTCCGCTGAAATATCGCAGTACCGCTAAAAATTGCAGATCGCCGCCATTACTAGTAAAAAAAATAAAATAAATAAAAACCCTAGAAATTAATTCTCATCATCCGTAAACGTGGCAACTTTTGCGCAAACTAATCAATAAACGCCGATTGTGATTTTTTTTACCAAAAATATGAGGAAGAATATAAATCGGCCAAAACTGATGAAAAAAAATGTTTTTTTTTGGATTTGTATTTTATCAAAAAGTAATAAATTTGGGTCTTTTTGTAAAATTGTCGCTCTTCTTTTGTTTATAGCGGTGATCAGAAATGACTCAGAGGTGATCAAATACCACCAAAAGAAAGCTCTATTTGTGGGAAAAAAAGGACGCAAATTTTGTTTGGGTACAACGTCGCACGACCGCGCAATTCTCAGTTAAAGCGATGCAGTGCTGAATCGTAAAAAGGGCTCTGGTCCTAAAGTGTGAAATCCTTCCGGGGCTGAAGTGGTTAAAGTAACGCAGTGCCGTATCACAAAAATGGCCTGGTCAGGAAGGGGGTAAAAGCGGTGGTTAATGTGTACTGTTTTTTACAATTTTCATACGAGAAAAATCAGACAGACTGCGCATGATTAGAAACAAAAAACAACAACAAAAAATGCCTTTGTCATATGGGAATTTTCATACATTATTTGGATGAGAGCGATGTGGTAGTCTTTGACTCTTGGATAATCAGCTGATAATTTTTGCATAAACATTTTTTGTTATTATAAGAAATGCACTACATATGAAGTGGAAAGATATTGTGATAAATACATTAAGGTGTAAAAGTGAAATATAATGATTCCTACATATTGTGTTTGGATTAGAGGGAGGTGGATCTATCAGAATCTCCAAATCATAACATAATGAATGAATCCAAAATGAATTTTGTTTGTTACTTTCAGATGCACACAACTCCAGTCAATATTGTCTAAACACGTTAAAATTAATATATCTTCCAAAATAAACATAATAACAGAACTTTTCTGAAAATACAACTTGATTCAGAATAACAAATACCCCCCCCCCCCCCAAAATAGTGAATTGTTCCAAAAACAATTCATTCTAACATAATGATTATGAGGAAACAAAATGGTTTACTAAACTGCTTAGCGACCGCCCCGTGCAGATATACTGTGGCAGTGCGGCCGCTCTGTGCCAGATCATGTACCTGGCATGTGATCTGACACTTCCGGGTCTGGGGAGTACGCATGCACAGCCGCCAACCCGCTCCTGCTATGATTGGGCGCAACGGGACCCGCCAATAGTTCAGGAGAAAGGCAGAACGGTGGTTTGCCTGTGTAAGCAAGGAAGACTGCCATTCTGTGAGAGGTGAATGTGCTGATCCTGTGTTCCTGCTAAGCTGGAATACGGATCTTTACATTCTTCCAGTGTAAGCACATTCCCCACAGTTAGTAATCATGCCAAGGGAACACATTTAACCCTTTGATCGCCGCTGATGTTAACTCCTTCCCAGAGAGGAAGAAACCAAAATCTCCTGCACTCGGATTCATCAACCAAGAGTCATGCAATATGGCAGAGAACGTATAGTGCAATAAGAAGTCTCTATTGACGTAAAGATCACTTCACACTTAATGGTCTTGATGCCCTCCTCAGGATCATGGGCATCCAAAAGGTTCTGATGAAGAGGGTTCGCCTTGGAAATGCGCCAGCCTAGCCACACGGACACCGTCCGGTCCCTCTGCTGAGGTGGAGATCGATAGGTGCCTTGGAGGCACAATGACCACTTCTTGCCTTGTTGTCTTTTAAATTTTGTTTGTGAGTATATATATATTATCTTATTACTTTTAATAAATGTTTTAATGGTATTGCACTAGGTCGATGCGCCCCTCTCTTGTTTTATCTTCCCTGTTAACTCCTTCCCAGCCAGTGTCATTTGTACAGCATATTTTTTAGCACTGATCACGGCATTAGTGTCACTGGTCCGCAAAAAGTGTCAAAAGTGTCAGTTAGGTGTCCGATTTGTCTGCTGCAATAACGTAGTCCAGAAATAAGTCGCTGATCACCGCCATTACTAATAGAAAAAAAAAAATAAAAATATCTCATAGTTTGTAAGCGCTATAACTTTTGCGCAAACCAATCAATATACACGTATTTGGATCTTTTTTACCAAAAATATGTAGTAGAATACATATTGGCTTAAATTGATGAAGAAATTCAATTTTTTTAATTTTTTTATTGGGAATGTTTTATAGCTGAAAGTAAAACATATTGTTTTTTTTTTTTTAATTGTTATTATTTATAGCGCAAAAAATAAAAACTGTAGAGGTAATCAAATACCACCAAAAAGAAACTCTATTTGTGGGAAAAAGGGACATCAATTTTATTTGGGTACAACATCGCATGACAGTGCAATTGTCAGTTAAAATAACGCAGTGCCGTATCGCAAAAAATGGGCTGGTTATGAAGGGGGTAAACCTTCTGGAGCTGAAGTGGTTAAAGAATAAAACTGAAGTAAAAGGAAACACATTTTTCTGTTGTGTACATCTCTACCCTGGATTTCCATGAGAGGAACTCTCCCTGCGAGGCTAAGAAAAAGTAGCTCTTTGTGTTTTGAATTGTTTTAGACTCTCTGTTGTTATAGAATCTTATAGAGACTATGCTATGTATTCATGTTACCCTGATTGAGTCACAGAGACATGGCTGTAAAGACTCCATTTTTGTGCCTCTTTCATAATCTGTTGTGAATTATTCTGCAGTACATGTTGCCTCCCTGGTGACGCTTACATAGCGAAACATGTCGAGGTGAAGGACCAGCTACATCCGGGTTCAACTCAGGCAACGCTGGTCCGCATACCAACACCAGAGAGAGGCTTGGAAAGTACACCGGCTCCATTGCAATGTCCACTGGCGCTACAGATAGCTCTTTACCGGGCTTGGTACAGGAAAATGTGAGTGGATATTTTGCTTAGCTCTCTCATAATGCTATAGGGGTAACATACTACTCTATATAAATCTCTCTCTTGTGTTTTTGGTGGAGTATATCCCGCATATCCCCAGCCAGTTTAGAGAATGGAATAGTGGAGAGACTTGAACCACGAATAACCATATAGTACACTAGAGTCTGAAATATGGTACATGTAAGTGGTCAGACCTCTCTTGGTGAGTGACCACCCATTCATTCAGCACGCGTGGTGTATATTGGATGCGGAGGGAATTGCGCATCGTGGACAAATTTTTTTTTTATATATATATTTTTATATATATTTTTCAGTTTTAGATTTGTATAATTTGGTGTTGGGACTAACACTATGGATCACTAATAACGTTCACATACTACAGAGTAACTATATCACTGTGTTATAGATTATATGAATATTTTAGAGTAATTGCATTTACCAATTTCTTATAAAGTATATGCATGCTCTTTACCTTCCTGCCCCTTTTTGCTTCATTGATTCTATCTTCACACCTGTTTAGTAAACTTAAAGTTACAGTTACTTCCTGTTTGATAATTCGCTGATTACCCATCCTGTAACATACTGGTCACATGATCTGTTTCCTATGAATAACATTGTCAAAATTCCAGCTTTTGCCAGCCAGGGTGGTAAAATGCTGGTCAACTGACAACTCTAGATACTTTTTTTTTCAAGATAGTTAGTTCCATTAATTGCAAGATTGGAAAACCAAGGCAAGTTTAGAGAGGATAGAGACAGACCAACAATGAAAATGTATTTATAGGCTAAACATTTTTTAGTTTTGGATAGTGTAGGGAGGGATAAAAGCCCTGGCAAGTTAGAGAAAATCTAACTTTGGGGGAACTCCCCTCTTAGATGAAAATCCCTATTTTGTTAACCTGTTCTAGACTTTTCTTAGAACAGGTTTCCCCTTACCTCTTGTCTCGGGACAGCTTTAAAATTTTGGATTTGCCCTTGCTTTCTTGGTGACAGTGATCACAAGTACAAATATTTAGCAATACAAAAATCATCAGAGGGTCTAATCCTTCCCTATTCCCTCTGAAAAAGGTTTTGCTTAAAAATGCACTTTACATTTATATGGTATGATTGACTATTGTGAGATGAGATGAAATTAACCTGTGTTCACATTAAGCATAATGTAAAGAAAAAGCTCTATTTTGTGAAAAACAATTTTGGCTGGAGTTGAACTTAAAGCCCTGAAAAGCCCAGAAAAATTTGTACACAGCCACGCCAGCCCTGTGACAAAACACAAAATGTGTACCAGGACTGTGAGCCTAGGTGACATTATACAGTAAGTCACATTGAGACAGCAGCTTAGGTGCAGTGCAGATAATGGTCTTACTAAAGGCAAATAGGCTGTTTACTTTCCAAGGGAATTTCCCCTTAGCTTAATGAATGTGGTAAAAATTCAGTTTGCAAAGAATATCCAATCACATAGATCTGAGGTCGGCAACCCGTCAATCGCAATCTACCCGTTGATCGTGGGCAGGTGACAGGTAGACCACGTTTCTGCACTGCCAACCCTAGGCTAAACTGCTCCTCCCTAGTGGTGAGAAGTCCGGGGTAGAGAAGGAGAGGATCAGGCAGGCTGATCAAGGATGGAGAGAGCTGGAGGGCAGATCAAGAAGGAGAGAGGCGGGGACAGATCAGGAAGGTGAGAGCCAGGCGGGCGGGGCATCAAAGGAGAGAGCCAGACGGGGGTGCAGGGGAGAAGACTTGCTCATGTACTCAGCTACCTTTTTCATCGAAGCAGCAGGTGTGGGCTCACTTAGCAGTGTGTAACACAAAGAATAAACTGTGAAGTGGCCACAGCAGCCCCACTGAGCCCACATCTGCTATGCTGCTTCATTGAGAGAGGTGACTCAGTGCCAGAGTAAGCTCTCTTCCCTACTCCAGACTTCTCACTCTGAGCTGGGTGTCTTTTTGCAGTTTTGTACCCTGGTGGGGGGTAAGAGGGAAGGGATCAGAGGGTTCCTGTATTGAGGCACTTAAACTGGGAAAGGGGGTCTGTACTGGGTGGGGGAAGGGCTGTGCTGGGGGGGTCTGTTTTGGAATGCTGGTTGATCTGTGCTAGACAGGAAGCCTGTACTGACAGGGAGGATAAGGGAAGTTAGGGGAGATCTCTATCATGAGGAATGTGGGTAGGGAGTGAATTGCACTGAGCAGAAGGGGTCATTTTGGTGGTACTTTGTAAAGTGGTCTGTGCGTTAGGCTTGTTCACACTAGTGGTTGGGGGGCATTAAAACCCCTCAGCTCAGCCACAGTTTTACCACCTCCCAACCACTCCCCCTTAGGCTGCAGAGACAGCGGCCGGGGGGGGGTGCCCACACTGTGGTCATGATGCTTTGGCTCGTGGCCACAGAAGGAATTCTAGGACTTTAATTGTTATTGGGGGTTGCTTGTAAATCTTTTTCTATAAATAAATAAAAAGGCGCATGCCAGAGATCTTTGATCTCCTCCATGATGTTCATGTAGACCTCCACCCTAATTTTTGCCTACCCCTGACATAAATGAATACAAATAAAAAAATTCCCTTGCAAAAAGAACATTTTTAAAGTTGACAGCCTATTTGCCATTAGTAAATCAACCTCACTATTCAATGGCAATCAAAAACAACTGAAAAAAGTAAGTGACTAAAGCACAAACCAAAAATGATGAATTATAAAAAAAGGGGGAGGGGGGTAATTCCACAAAGAACTTAGAACAGGAATGTTACAGATAGAAAATGTTACAAAGTGGCGTCAACTTGTCAAAATTAAGAGGGTTCAAATCCAAATGAAAGGTCTGCTTTATGGACAGCTTTCTACCCCACACTTCTGAAATACATATTGCCTTAAAAAAAGTTCTAAAAAAAAAAAAATCATTCATTAAAATGAACCCAGCCCTGGCTTCCAATGCTTTCAGGGGGTGTGGGTGACATCACCATACTTTACCGCTGCCTCCTGTGAACACTGAGCTCTTTAAATCTAACAAGAATGTACTTCAGCCAATTGCAGTTTTCCTGGGTGGCAGCAGTGAGGCATTGTGATGTCACCCACACCATCCGGAAATGTAGGAAGTCAGGACCAAAGTTAAGATAAGTATTTTTTTAAAAAGGTTTTTGTAAAAAACTTTATTTTCCACAAGCTATTTAAAGATTTTTGTATTTGGAGCACTGTCAGTAAAGTAGACCTTCCATTTTTACTCAAAGCCTGCTTAAAGTGATGTTTTGTGATTATTCTACAAGACGGATCCATGAACATATGCACCCAGCCACCCACTGGATAATGCATAAAAGACAGACTTTCAATAAAGCAACATATGAAGCTTCACTATCTCAACAAAGAACTGCAGGAATTATTTCATGATTTTTGAATCTGGTGGACTCAAATCCTATTAGTTTTTATGCTCATCTATACATAGATGCTCATAGGATTGTGTCAGATTAATTTAGATCGTATGCAAATTGCACCCTGTTTATAAAGCTGTCCGTAGATAGATAGAATTTCAAACGGTAATTCTTAGAAAAATGTATATGAACATTCTCAGAACGTTGGTTTGTCGTTCGAAAGATTTTGTTTTAAAAATTTGATTTTGGAATGAATGGGCTTTACCGAATGAAAGCCACATACACTGTTAGAAATTTGTTTGTTGGAGAAAAAATGTTCCATCCTACTCAAAAATGAACGCTAATTTGACCCACTAATGTTTAGAAAAGCAAACAAACTTTCTTAGAACCTTCTTTTCTTAAGAATTTTTGTTTGAAAATGTACCCATCTATGGCTAGCTTAAGTGTGTATGTGTGTTATCAATAACTTGTACATATAGGTAACTTGTAGACCCTCTGGCCCTTAAAATGCTTTTCTACATAAATCATAGCTCTTTTAACCTGCGTCCATTTTAATCATAATTATAGAAGTCATATGAATGAAAAGAAAAGGTTCCTTTCTCCTTTTTCCTAATAAACTCCTGCTACCCTATGATTAAATTATGTCGAAAAATACTAGCGACTTTTGTCAATTGATACTCGGAATAGAAATTGAACTCACAATTCAGCCACTGTATGTTACCATGTTGCCATTCTATGGGTTTATGTCAAAATTCTGTTCTGCTTTATATTCCAAAAACTCAAACTGCCTGCTAGGAATAATTTAAAAGCCAGCAGCTCCCCGCCCAAGAATGAGCTCTCTTCTAAACTTATACATTGCCTTGGACGACTGGCTTACAACACTGGAGGAAATATGTAAAGCATGGGCTGACAACATGATTAATGATTTTTGACACTGTAAACTGTATTGGGTTCAGCGTGATTTTCTGCACTTAGCACCATCAGTTTGTTTTTTTTTAATGCGATTGCTTGTCAGCCTGAAGTGTTTTTGGGTGTTGCCGATATTGACCAGTCAATCATGCTGTGTTATCAAATCTGGAATCACCATCTGTTTATACATTATTAAAGAGACCAAGTACACTTGTGCATTGTTCTGTCTCTTAAGTAACTGGAGTTCTGTGTAACAAAAACATAAAATCCCAGGACATGTCCGATGTTTGAGAAAGACCATATGCCGCGTATTCACCCTAGTGAGTTATGTTTATGTCTTGATACTGTACTTGCCTTTGCTTTGCTTTATTGCTCGTGACAGTGCTGTCTTGTACATAAAGCTTGCATTGATCTATGTGACAGTCTATGTGAGAACACGGTTAATATTGTTTCAATTTTTACGTTTATTTTGATTCGATTTGACATTCATTGAGCTTCACAGGGAAGCATACTGCTCTTTGTTTGCACTTGTTTCTTAAGAGAACGCCTCTATACAAATATATTCATAATACTCAGGAAATATTAGTTATAGCTTTTCTTACAAAAAAGGGGAATGAAAAAGTAAAATCTCTTAAAGCCATGCTTCTCAACCTTAGTGAGGCATGGGCCCAGTCATTTTCTTACAAAACCTTCCATGCCCCAACAGTAAGGGCCCATTCACTTTTTTTGCCTTAAGGTGTATTATGGCATGCAGCTATGTGCATTGCGTTAAGGTAGTCCATTCAAAATTAATGGGCTGTCCATACACCCTAAAGTGTCTAAATTTTTTTCTAAATGCAAAGCAATTTTATGTAATGCAATGGTGTGCTACAACACAGCTACGTTGCCTTAGTACATTAGCGCGCCATTCAAAATGAATGGCACTGCAACTCAGCAATTAGTGCTACGTGTGTTAACGTGTCTGCTTTACTACAATGTGGCTGTGAATCGAGCTTAAAAAAAGATTATATTCATATAATAAAATTATGGAAATGCAATGTATTCCCACACTTTTATTGTATGAGTCTAAACTTACAGCCATGTAATCAATAGACATACAGTACATAGCAGGCACAAGGCAGGCAACCCATCTGGCCAGCTGCAGTTAACTTAGCAGTGATAAGTGATATCACTATGACTAGGCCTGAATGGGCAAAACGCATTAGAGAAGCAGATCCCTAAGGCAGGGATCTGGATGTACAAGGTCAGTTCAATAAAGATCTTGCTTTCTACACTATGTTAGGTGTGTGTCATTCAGTGCAGGTCTCCTCCATATACCCGTGCTTCAACTGACTCCCCCAGTCTTTGTGTCACTCGTAATCTGTGTGATCGTTCCACTTGCAGAGGTGGACAGGAGACAGTGGTGCCTCACAATAATCCGACACCCAGCTTCTGAGATCTTGGCACATGCACCTTCAACAGCGACATCACAGGGAGGGTGGAGGAGGGAGGGGTTTTGGTTCAGGGAGTACCTGCTGGACTGATGCTTATGTGCTGCATGGTGCTGGGGCTATCCTGGCTGTGGATAGGGAGCTGTGGCCCAATGGTTGAGAACCATTGTCTTAAAGGACAGGTGTACCTTAATATAAGCTTTTGTTAAGCCCATTTACCCCACCCTCCAATGCTAAACTGAAATGCACCACCCCACACTCCCTTCTCCCAGCTGATTACTTGTAGTTAGTTGTAAAGCTGTGGCCTAATTAAGTGTTTACAGCTGGTTATGACAACAATCTCTTCAGACCTAGTCATACTCCAAAAAATCCTGGATTCCGCAGGACTGTTTCCTGGCAACTTCCTCAAGGACCCAGTCATTCTATTGCCCTGCATTAGCGAATTATGCATTGTATTCACACATATTGCATTAGGGCAGCCCATTCATTTGAAAGGTCTGTTTAATGAACTAGAAAAGGCGCATGCAGCCCCCAACTTTACCCCCCCCCCCACCAAGCCCCCACTGATTTCTAATTATACCTCTCATTCCTTCCTTTGCTGATTTCCAATGTACTATCCCAGCCCCCATTGACCTCCAGACCCACTGACCTCTAGTGTACCTCTGCATCCCTCAATGACCCCTCCAGTGTAACCCTCCATCCCCCAATCACCACCAATGTCCCTCCTCAACCCCTAGTAACAGCCAATATATGCCTCTAGCTCCCACTGATCTCCACTGAACCCCTTCAGCCCCCACTGATCCTCAGTGTACCTCTTCAACCCCCACTGATCTCCAGTGTAGTCCTTCAGCCCCCACTGATCTTCAGTGTACCTCTTCAGCCCCCACTGATCTCCAATGTACCCCTCCAGCCTCCCTCCAGCCTCCCACTGACACCAGTGCTTTTTCTATTTTTCCCCTACTAATACCAATTTATTTCTTAAATTTGCCTCTTGCTCCTTGTGACCACCAGGGTAATGCTGGGCATTTTTTTCCTTCCACTGACCATAAATGTTGAGCAATATAAGGCACTCTATATGCTGTATAGTATGTTTCGACCCCTGCACTCTGTACGCTATGTTGTGTGTTACATAGACCTGACCCCTGCATTTTATACACTATGTTGTGTGTTACAAAGACCTGACCCCTATACCCTATATGCTATATAACATCAGTATCGTAGTACAGGGGGAAGGGAAAATAAATGGCAATGTCGCCATTTGCATATTGCTGTAGCCCAGCCCCTGGTTACAATAGGTTCACTCACAATGATAAATAATGCAAATATTGGTCCTAGTGGTAATGAGCTATATTGAATGAGTGATTTCGATCTGATGTTCACACAGAAGACATGCAGGTAGCTTTGGTCAAATGCTAGAAGAGAAAAATGCCTATGTCTCCTAAAAGGTGCTAAACTCTTGCCCAATTGTCTCTAGAGACCTATACCTCACCAGAAACCTTGTCAGCTTCAGAGGATGAGGGCTCTCCACCAGGGCGCATCACATCCACTCCGCTTCAAGATCATTTAAGTGTTGAGTCCTGGATTAGCAGAGTAACTCAGGGCTCCTGTACCTCATCATTAGTATCTTCCATCTCTTCCCACCCAGGAACCAAGCCTGCTGCCTCTAACAGCTGCCCTGTTATTGCAGATGCCACCATGCTGGCAGACCACATGGCACATGGCCAGATAGTGACAAAGATGGAAGTATTGCTCATTGGATTACTTCATAAGGTTTTAAACTGTGAAGATAAGATGGTTTATAAATACCAGATGTTGGCTGGATGATCAGGATATGTAACAAATATGTTATTTGGAAAGTAAGTTCTATTGGCCAAGAGTGCAAATTGAGGAGCAAAGATGCCTATAGACACTGATCCTGCAGAGATCACATGACCAAGATATCATCATCTCATACCTTAACCACTTCAGCCCCTGTGGACCAGGCCATTTTTTTGCAATACCACACTGCGTCACTTTAACTGACAATTGCGCGGTCATGCGACGCTGTACCCAAACAAAATTGGCGTTTTTTCTCCACAAATAGAGCTTTCTTTTGGTGGTATTTGATCACCTCTGTGGTTTTTATTTTTCCCCTATAAACAAAAAAAGAGCGACAATTTTGAAAAAAAAAACAAACAATTTTTTTTACTTTTTGCTATAATAAAAGTAAAAAAAAATATATAAAAAAACAAATGTATTCATCAGTTTAGGCCGATATATATTCTTCTACATATTTTTGGTAAATAAAATCGCAATAGGCGTATTTTATTTGAGATGCGCAAAAGTGATCGCGTCTACAAAATAGGGGATATATTTATGGCATTTTTATTTTTATTATTATTATTTTTTTTTTACTAGTAATGGTGGCGATCTGCAATTTTTATCGGGACTGCGACATTGCAGCGGACAGATCTGACACTTTTTTTGAGACCAATGACATTTATACAGCGATCAGAGCTAAAAATAGCCACGGATTACTGTATAAATGTCACTGGCAGGGAAGGGTTAAACTAGGGGGAGATCAAGGGGTTAAATGTGTTCCCTATGTGTGTTCTAACTGTAGAGGAATGGGCTGGCAGGGACATGACAGATCTCACTGTTCCCGATCAATGGGAACAGAAGATCACAGTCATGCCCCCTGACAGAACGGGGATCTGCCTTGTTTACACTGCACCTGCGGGCATGCTCATGCAGTGTGCACCCGCAACTTCGCCTGCGTGAACCGCCGCACAACTATGTCGTTTTGCGCAGGAGAGTCGACCTACCCCCCTATAAAAACGATGGCTGGTTGGCAAACGGTTAAGGCAACCTTTCTCAACCAGAGTTCCTCCAGAGGTTGCTAGGGGTTCCTTGAGCAATGAGCATTTTCTACTGCTCATATAATCTTCCACTGCCACCAAAGACCTTGCTAGGTAACTGTAATGGGGGCATTCTTCCCACTAACCACCAGTGTAAGGAGCATTCATCCTAATACATCCTGAAATGATGCAGCACCAGTGAATATAGCAAAAACACACACAAGAACAAATAAATAAACAGTTTTCGATGTGCCAAACATGAAGTCTCTCTTAAATGCAAGTCAATATATATTCAGATAAAAAAGATCTTCCACCATCCTTTATAGTGTAATGAAAACACTGAGTGCCACCAACTTAATGAAATGCACACTCACCAAACCATAAGCTGTAACAGGTACAGTGAACACAGCATGTTTCTCAGGCACAAGCTGTTTGTACTTCCTCCCCAGAAACACATAAAGTTCACCAATGAGCCTACATAAAGCCAGTGATAGTGTATTAGTTTAAATAAAAGTTTATTGTATAACAGAGCCAGTCATCCAGTTAAAACAATGTGACAGCCAAAAAACTGTAAAAACTCACTGAGAGAGCCACTGATGACCCAGGATCGTGCAGCGACATGAAGTCAGCACTGAGATTCCTCCCCCCACAAAAGGGGCTTTCATTTGGGGTATAGCACTTAATTATAACACATCTTGTACACACTGGGGGTTATTTACTGAATGCAAATCCACTGTGCATTACAAGTGCACTAGGAGGTGCAGTCGCTATAGATCAGAGGGGGACATGCAAGGACAATAAAAAACAGCATTTTTGCTTGCACATGATTAGATGATAGAAATCAGCAGATCTTCTACAGCGACTACACTTCCAAATGCACTTGCAGTGCACAGTGGATTTGCCTTTAGTAAATCAACCTCTATGTGAGTTCCTCCTGCTGTTACACTACTCTGTTCAAAATCTGTGGGTATATACAATAGTTATTACTCTACTGATGTGCATGTAAAATTCTAAAGTATAGAAAACAATGGTATATTGCATTTGAAAAAGCAATGTGCCCTAGTATGTGTGTGTATGAATGTGAGTTAGAGACCTTATATACCTATATATGTAAAGTGCTGTGAAAATTGTCCGTGCTATATAAATACCTATAATAAATACATCTATTTATCCTTTGCTAAATTCCAATGACTGTGGTTCAGTGTTTTCCATAAAGGACTTTGAACACAAATATGAATATGAAGGCCAAGCACATCTAGAATTTGAGCATTGCCCCTTATTTCTGCAACAGAGAATCAGAAACGCTCTGAAAAAGCCTGTTGAACTTGGCTAAGATGTATCATATGAAAACTATGTAGTGTTAACAATGTATTTCTTGCAGAGGAATATATATATATATATATATATATAGGGTATTTATATGGATACACCTTAATAAAATGGGAATGGTTGGTGATATTAACTTCCTGTTGTGGTACATTAGTATATGTGAGGGGGGAAACCATGGCGGCCATTTTGAAGTCGGCCATTTTGAATCCAACTTTTGTTTTTTCAATAGGAAGAGGGTAATGTGACACATCAAACTTATTGGGAATTTCACAAGAAAAACAACGGTAGTTCAGCCGAAACCTCCTTACCGCCATGGAGGACCTTCCTCGTCGAGGGGGCCATAACCAAAAATGACTGGTATTTTTGGTATTTTCTGGTATACGACACTTCTTTTGTTCTACACGTCGTGGACTTTGATGCCTATGACCTTCGGACACGATCGTAAAGAGGACGCCACAACGATAGTCACACACTTCTCATCCTCTTCTCCCAACGTAACTGTTAGGTTATGTTACCCGTCGTGTAACTTGTGTAAAATATTCGCCAGTCTTTGAACATTTATTGAGTACTTTCTTATTTCAATGTAATTTTGGTTCGTGTGGTAACAAAAAGAACACTTTAAGGGTTATTCAAACTACACAGTGTAATGGGAGAAGGATAACTTTTTTGTTTTCAACCTAAGTTTTACCGGCTGAAGTTTTACCGGCGGTACCAAAGGGGGGAGTGTATATGATTACATGGTGTTGTCCTTCAATTATAGTGGTTGGTAAGGGTAAAATAATTCCACATAGGTATATTTATGGGATATATATATATATATATATATAT
>BLSH010000606.1:129357-141197 GCA_018402905.1 Glandirana rugosa
CATTTGGCGAGGGAGACTCCAGAGTGTGTCCATGCCAACTGATTACCTACAGTGCCTTGCGAAAGTATTTGACCCCCTTGAACTTTGCGACCTTTTGCCACATTTCAGGCTTCAAACATAAAGATATAAAACTGTAATTTTTTGTGAAGAATCAACAAGTGGGACACAATCATGAAGTGGAACGAAATTTATTGGATATTTCAAACTTTTTTAACAAATAAAAAACTGAAAAATTGGGCGTGCAAAATTATTCAGCCCCCTTAAGTTAATACATTGTAGCGCCACCTTTTGCTGCGATTACAGTTTTATATCTTTATGTTTGAAGCCTGAAATGTGGCAAAAGGTCGCAAAGTTCAAGGGGGCCAAATACTTTCGCAAGGCACTGTATATCTGCTTTCCTGCTGTGATACACTTCATATACTCATAGTGAGGGCTACTCACTAAAAGCGAGGTCAGACCCATTTAGGGTTTCATCTTCTGGTTAGAGGCTAACTTTATCTGTCGTGGAGTACGTCACTTACAACAGTGGTTCTCAACCTCAGTCCTCAAGTACCCCCAACGGGCCATGTTTTCAGGTTTTTCTTTATTTTGCACGTGTGCTTTAAATCAGAGTCTGGCGTGGTATTTTGGACAACTATCTTATCTAGAAATTCCCAAAACATGGCCTGTTGGGGGTACTTGAGGACCAAAGTTGAGAACCACTTACTTACAACACCAGCATATTGAAGATGTGCAAAATTTGATCACCATATTCTAACTGAATAATTTTGGGGGCATTTTACCTCTTCTTTGGACTTTTATACATTATTATCTTTTCATGATTACACAGAACTTTTTATGAATTTTGTATATTTATTTTCTTATCACGTCACATATTGGTGTGATACACTTTATGTACATGATATCTTTCTTTATGATTATTTTAATTTATTTGATGACAGCACAACAATTTTTTTCCCTTTCTGTTTTATTATATTGGTATGTGCAATATATTTCAGTGTGGCTGTCAACACTTATAATTATTACTTTATTGTTTATATCACACTGAGCACAGATATTATCAATTAGAATGTTTCTAAATATTATGTATATACAGTATATCTTTAGTACTCATTTGTTTTAGAAGATACCTGAAATTTTACAAAAAATAAATAAATAAATAAATTAGTAGATAACTAGACCCAGCCTGGCTGTACAATAAAAAAGACACAATCTAGCAAATAAACGTTGGGTGGTTTAAAGAATTTGAAGTGTCATAAATACATTTCTATATCTATCAAAATATAAAATACAGTCTTCACTCCAACACATTGGAGGTTGGTTTACTATAGGAGTAGATACTGTATACAGCACATAACTAGCCTGGCTATACATTAAGAATAGAAACAATAGTAAAAATTGGATCCCAATGCTGTCAATCATGACAGAGGAGGAAGTGGGGAGGGTGAGCTGGGCTCTGTGTGTCTCATAGACACACAGAGGAGGCTCTGGAGCAAGCACGCATGAGTGCCCCCAGAGCAAGCAGCTTGCTATGGGTGCACTCAGCAGGGGGGAGGGGCCATGAGCTTCAGTGGGGGACTTGAGGAGAGAAGATTTATTAATACACATTATTTTATTGTAATTTATAGAACATGAGAGTGCTGTCATTATCCTAAATTAGGAGATTTTATTTACATTGGTGGACATTATATGTCTGAGTGACTGGCGCTTTCCTTTTTTCTTTTGTGTTATGATTTATTTTATAGTTTGGCACAGAGTTTGGTTGAGTGCAGGTGTCATGATCAGGGGTTACGCTTGAAGACCAGTTGCTATAGCAGTAGCGGAACTGCCACCGATCAGCAGGATAGGTACATAGGCAGTCACCCTGGTGAATGATGCGGATACATCTGAAGGTGTGGAGTCTAAGTACTAACCGGTGATCACCAGAGTGCCTGATGCTAGAGATGGATTTTGCTGCGTGTTATTACCAGGTCATAGTCCTCAGGATCGCCCCACCTAGGGCCGGTGCTACCACTAGGCAAACTAGGTAACCGCCTAGGGCGCACTGCTGCCTAGGGGCACCCAGCCCCTGGTTTCCCTCCACGTCTGCATGCTCTGCACGCTGCAGCATGTAACTAACTCAGTCTCAGGCAGCTGCTCCATCCGACCGGTAGTGTGATTAGAGGTGCAGCGCAGCACTGGAGCCAGCGCTAGAGGAAGCAGAGCCGATACTTCCTGTATAGTCCCGCCTCCTGTTACATGGGCAGGGCAGAGGGTGTGGGGTCAGGGGTGGAGCCAATGGGGAGGCAAAATTATGTTTCGCCTAGGGTGTCAAAAATTCTTGCACCAGCGCTGGCCCCACCAGGAGGAGAGCAAGCCAGTAGCAGATAAGCTGGTAGTGATCAAACAAGCATAGTCAGTAAACAGGCCAAAAGGTCAGTAACAATTAGTTGCAGGTTGGGATCAGGCATAAGCATAGTGGCAGCAAAATATGGACAGCAGCGAAATACTGGCTGGAGAGAGCACAGCAATCTGGCAAACAGGAAGTGCAGAGACATGGCTTAAATAAGGAAGTTCATGGGAGAAGCAAAGAGTTTAGTGCTCAAGACAAACAAGGTTCAAGACAGGATCATTCAAGGAATTATCCCAGGAACTGGCTAACATTCCAGGTAGCTCAGCAAGAAGAGACATTGCCTGACAGCAGAGGTTCTGGGTTGAAATCCAGGTCCAACAGTGGGTGTATAAAATGTATACATAAAAAAATGTAGCCCAAAACTAGACCCAGCCCAGCTATAGATGAAGAAAAGAAACAACAAAAAAAAGTTGGTGGTGAAAACAATTTAAAGTGTAATAAAGACGTTCAAACTATTAAATACAGTCATCGACCCAGCATGTGTTGAGGTTGATTTACTATAAGAGTAGATACTGTATAATTAGCAACATCCAATAACATATAACTAAATATCTTGTTTCTTTTCAATTCCCTTGCTCATGATTGGGTTTTCAAAGTGAACACAGCATCACCACGTTTTATAGCTAAGCAAACTTTTACTTTTGCTAAGTGGGCTCCCTTTTTCCTTTTATTTACTAAATCAATCCCATTGGTTTTAAATATGCTGCTTCTTTATGCTTTTGCAATAAGAATCAGAATGGAACACAGAAAAAAACTAAAATAAATCAATGTGAACAATGTGAATGAGTATATCAGGTTGTGAAAGAGAGTAGGACAAACCCCCAAAAAGTCCTTAAATATATTAATAGCAAAAGGTTCAGGCATGAAGGACCTTTAGAGTGGGTAACTGGGGACAAAAAAAAGGCAAATTTATCACATACCTTCCTAAGCTCTTTCTATACAACTTAAAACAGGAGAGCTCAAGTCCATAATGGGGATAATATTGACACAGCCCAAAAAGAACCCCAATGGCCAAAGCTGATATGGTCTGGAAACATTTAGAAAATAATAAAGGTGAATAAAGCACTTGGATCAGATGGCATATACCCATATACCCATGTGTCCTTATGTTACCCTACACCAGTGGTTCTCAACTCCGGTCCTCGGGCCCCCCCAACAGGCCAGATTTTAAGTATTACCTTGGGGAGATGCAGACTAGAATACTGCAATCACTGAGCAGTAAAATTCTATCACCTGTGATGTATTTCAGTTATCCTGCAAACCTGGCCTGTTGGGGGGGCCCGAGGACCGGAGTTGAGAACCACTGCCCTACACTATCGAGATGCACACATTATGAACAAAAGAGCCATCTGTGATATTATACTAATATATTATAATAATATATTTAACAATACACGGAGGAGTAAAAATATGTATTACACAGATCATACAAGTAGATGACTTACAGGAAGATAATGATGTATAGGGAGTGATCCCCGTGGTAACACATCAGGAATTCAGTCTTTTGTTTGAAGAACCCCCATCTTTGGTGAATGGCTACTACTTGCCATAAGTAGTTCTGCCACAGACCTCAGCATCCATCTCTTCTGTTGTATCTTTGAAGACCCCCACTTTTCCTCCCAGTGCTTGAAGTGTAACTCCAATTTTGTTGAGGAAAAAAAATAATACCCTCCTATCCCCCATTGTTGTAAATTTCTACTTATTTCTGTTTTGAATGAATAGTTCTTTTTTAGATCATGTCTTGTGCACAGTGATTCTGAATGCGAGTAAAATATTCATTTAATTACCTGATGCGCTTTCAGAGTTTTAATGAGAAAAGCTGTGGGGTCTGCATCCCTTTAGATGTCATTAAGGAGTATATCACCAAAACTGACATTTTTATTGCAGAGGATGCCTAAACCCTGACTTGTGTCTTAGTGTCGAGTTCTTCAAACAAGCAGAAAATGACGTTTCACCTGTGTACAGAACAACTCCAGGTTGCCATATTGCATTTAATTTAACAGACAATTACAGCACTGCCTTTTGAAATGAGAGGTCATTTTAGCAACAGTAAATTACAATATGGTTTGTATAGCAAGTGTATATTTATATTATTATTTTTTAAATTTGCTATATTTTTTCCACAAAAGTAGAGTTACCATTTAAGCTGCTGTAGAGTCTGAACCAGCCCCAATTTTCTGCTCAGCATGAATGAGATATTGAAAAACATACTTCCATCTCCTATTTACAAGTACAAGCTAGTTCATATTTTAAAAATAAAACATTTTTCTTTTTCTTTTAAAAATATTACTGTCAAGAGCCTAAGAAATTCAAATTGCCCAGCCCAGGCAATTTAATGTAAATTTACCTATCAGGTTTGCCTGATTAAAAACAGTGGACTCTCTGTGGGGGGAAAATCAGAACAGTAGAGTAGGGTTTGCTCATGACAACCAGTCCTAATTCTTGCTTACTTTTTTATTAAATGAAGGATAAAACTTGATTAGTTCCTATGGGCAGCAGCTTTACTTTTTTTCTTTTTATGTGATGGGGTAAGCATGCAACTGCAGCCTGTAGCACCCTAAAAAGGGATGCTGCAGGAGACCGGTCGCACGCATCGAAGGAGCTTGCTGGAGTCAAAAGTAAGGTAAGTATTTTTCCTTACTTGTTCTACACATAACAAGCATTTACCCTTTCAATGTGGGAGCCCCCAATGCAAGGGTTATTTTTGTCACATTCCTAGAGTTCACCTTTAACAGTTGATGAAAATGGTTGAGTGACCAAAGAAAAGTGTAAACAACCACTGGAAGGAGAATCTTGAGTTTTGTATGTTTTATACAATAATGGATGGAAATATAGTATAGCAAGCGTGCCAAAATGTTACAACATGCATCAAACCTACAAACATTGCAACATACATCAAATTTACATTGGCATAGTAATAATGATTTAACAAACATGCGCGCACAGAAAATTCAATACAGAAAACCTATCACTAACACCAAGCATATGATGAAAAATACCCAGGGGAATGAGTACAGGGGGTACATTAGAATCCATTACTTATTCCTACCAAAATGTAAATGTAAATATATATGTATATGTATAAATACTGTATATATGTATAAATGTATATATATATATATATATATAGATATATATATATATAAATATATCCATATATATATATATATACCTGTGTATATATATAAAATGTAAATATATAAATATACAAGGTTCCTGTGTGCTTATTTACATTGAACTCCTTGTGAAAATGGGTAAGGGGAACCAATGTACTTCTTTATCCATTCCCCTGGGAGAAGGTAGATATCTAGGGGTTCCCTTTATTATAGAGGGGGTTTACAGATTCCACTGTAAGTCCCCCGCAAAATGTTACTCTCCTTCTTGGGTAATCAAAACTGGAGAAGAGGGCCTTGTCCCTCAACTTTGGGACAAGGGTGCCTTGCAAAGGCAGAGGCTTTGTCATCCACCCTTGCAAGATGCCTCATCAATGTTGAAAGGCATGTGGGCTTGTATGGTACGGGTGCACACTTGCTGCCCTCCCTTTCCTGGTCATCCGCGCTGCATAACATTAACCACCAGTAGGACATTTTCAATCAGGGATAATAGGCCTAACCAGTCTATACCTAAATTTTATTTTATTGGGATAGAATTAGATGTGAAAGATTTTTTAGGTGCACACTGTTTGTCTACTTAGTTTTGTTTCCTTTAAAATGATGAAGTGGTATGCTCCATGAGCAGATGGTTAGGAACAAGTAAATGCTGCTCTTTAGGCACCCTTAAGTTAAAAAAAGCCATATAACCATAAAATAAAAGTTAAGAAACCCCCAAAAAGAAATGAAAAGCCAAAGATCTGTTTTTTGTTAAGAGCTATTTTAATGGGAAACCTTTCAGCAAAATATATAAATAAATAAATACATTTAATAAATAAATAAAAAGACCTGTTAACTTACAACAGAAACAAATATATCCCCCAAATGGTGCCCCTTAACCACTTCAGCCCCAGGATTTCCCAGGTTAGGACCAGAGCACTTTTTGCGATTCGGCACTGTGTCGCTTTAACTGATAATTGCGCGGTCTTGCGACGTTGTACCCAAACAAAATTTGCGTCCTTTATTCCCCACAAATAGAGCTTTCTTTTGGTGGTATTTTATCACCTCTGCGTCATTTCTGATCGCCGCTATAAACAAAGAAAGAGCGAAAATTTTGCAAAAAAAAAACAATATTTCTTACTTTTTGCTAAAATTCAAATAAAAAAAAAAAATAAAAAAGCATTTATTTTCATCGATTTTGGCGATTTATATTCTTCCTCATATTTTTGGTAAAAAAAATTGCAATCAGCGTTTATTGATTGGTTTGCGCAAAAGTTGCCGCGTTTACGGATGATGAGAATTAAATTCTGGGTTTTTCAATTTTTTTTTTTTTAATAGTAATGGCGGCGATCTGCTATTTTTAGTGGTACTGTGATATTGCGGTGGACATGTCGGACCATTTTGACACTTTTTTGGGACCATTGGCATTTATACAGCGATCAGTGCTATAAAAATGCACTATTACTGTGTAAATGCCATTGGCAGTGAAGGGGTTAACCTGCAGGGTGAGATCTAGGGGTTAACTGTGTTCCCTAGGCGTGTTCTAACTGTGGGGGGGGGGGCTGGGTTGTTATGGGCATAAGAGATCTAACTGATCCCAGTGACAGGGATCAGTAAATCTCTTATGTCCCAATTGCATCGGTGGTTCCCCGTTCTTTCACTCTAGCAGCTCATCGCGGCTCGCCGGATTGTGCCCGACACGAGAGCGCACCGCCGGCGACACACACTCGGCCCCCAGCTGCGCCTGTGCGAATCGCCGGCTATTTATGGCGATTCGCAGGACGCATCCACACTGCCACAGTAAATATACTGGTGTGGAACCGGTTAAACAAAAGTGCACTCTTGTTTTTTTAAAGGAATTGTTGAAAAAAATAAAAAAAATAAACAGTTTACCCTAAAATAATGGCCCTAACAAAATAAAATTATACCCACAAAATATACCCACAAAAAAGGTTGCTATGGATGGGCAGCATGCTGTAAGCAGCCACTGACCCAAAAATACTCAATAATAACAACAACAAAAAGGCAGCAAAAGGTTTGAATGCTCAAAGCTCTAACAATCACAATAAAAGTACAATATCCTAACTGTCCCTAATATTTTCATATGCAGTTTGTCAACTTTCCTAATCCTTTACCTACAACAACTTCCAATACGCTAAAATTATGGCTGCTCCATGCCCCCTCACCTTTTATAGTAAGAGGGCCGGCAGATAACAAAGCCACGGTCATCATTCCTTCTAAGCAAGCTGATCAAAGTTCAATGGCTCTCGCAGTGCATGATCATTAGAATGAATGAAGATGGGTAAAGATGCTGCATTAGTTAGCTGGTACTTCAAATTGCAAACAGGCTTGGTTCAGCTCAAACCCAAGTGCAACCCATGGCCTTATCTGCTGGGCCAATGATCCACAGCAACTTGGAAGAGACCAAGTGTGCAGCGCACTGTATTTAGCTCCAAAAACCAAAGTCTTCACTACATGCAGTTGATCTAAGGCAATTTATTTTCATAGATCTGGAGCCTCAATGATAAGATAGTATACTGTGTAGTAAATAAACTGATAGAGACAGTATCCTGGAATGACATTTGTTAATGATTCTTTATTTTATGCTGTTGTCAGCCAACAGAAGCTTAGCCAGAACCAAAGAAATCCTAATGATGCTATTAATTATAAAGGATTCTAGGATTAACACAGTGGATTACAGCCTTGGAGGTTTGTTTATAGAGAGAATATGGTTCTTGACATATGTATTTGATCTCTTATCACAATCCAGGCAGTTTACCAGTCACGGTGGCCTGTACAGATCAATCATGTGCTTGTTTGGGTCTACTGCCTCTGGTTCATTATCACTGCCTGTGATCACTTTTTCTACTTTTTACACTAAAGAAGGGCATACACATTTAGATTTCTTTCATGCAGCTAAACAGCAAGGATTGACACATCTTCTGCTGTGGGTTATATCTAAGGCATTTTTTGCATGGGTGTTTTGCTAAACTACAAATGCCAGCAGCAGGAGTCTATGTGCGAATAAGAGCAGCCACTGAGCCCATACACTGCAATGACAGGCTGTTGGCGACCATAGATATTCGTGCCTGTTCGCAAAACCAGTCAGCACCACACTTTGGTTAATTCTGGTGTTGCAGCCAGGGACCCACAGAGAGAATTTCAGCTGATTCTGCAGTATGTGGACAGCTCTAGAGCTTGTATGATTAGATTTACACCTGTGGAGCTGGTGAACAGAACAAAAAAAATAAAATGGAAGCATTCAACTCAAATATAAAAATCATACAGTATTCAAAAGCAAAGTGTGCTTTTTATTTACTTTTTTCACCTAGGTTTGCCATGAAAGGGCAGCAAGCAGCAAGAGATCTGAGAGGGCACCCTTGTTGCCACCAGGATGCGCTACATTACTTTGCCGTTGCTCAGGTTACTGGTTTTGGTGCATGTTCATTGGAAAGATAATTCAATGGTGGGAAGTAACTTATAAAAAAATGAATTAATAATGAATAAATGTGGGAGCTGCTGCATTGGAAAAGCTGCTAGCTGGTGGGAAATTTACAGAAAATGAACACAATTAATACAACAATTCCCAGATTCACTTAGAGTTTTATTACCGCTTAATCAGAATCTGCCACCCATCTAGGTCAATAAGTAGGTCATAGTACCTCTACTTATTTACACAAAAGGTGAAAGTGTAAATAAAGACACACATGTTTTAAAAAGGTTTTTATTAAAAAATAAAAAAATGCAGAAGCAGAAAAAGTTTGGATTGAACCCTATGCTCATCCCTAGCCAGGATTAGTCCAGATCTCCACCTATTCGATTTATCGGGCAACAATGCATCCTGCGGACAAAAAGTAGTGCCTTTGGCACGGGATATACGAATGTATGTTTGCACACTCAAAAGGTAGAATAATCGCCATCCCCAAACAATGGCTACAGTGGCGGCTGTGGTACGATAGCAATACACATACAATGTGAAAACCCATATGACACATGAATGAATGTTTCTAATGCAAGCAATTGGTGTATAGAATTTAGATTTAGCCATTCAACAAGCATATAGGCACAAATGGGAGCTCATTGCCATAATCCTTTAGATGCTGTCTAATACGTGGTTGCTATACTCTGATTGTTGTTCTAACTTGTTAGTTAATAACTTTAACAAAAAAAAAAAAGAAGTAGTGCCTTTGGTTTAAATGCCTAGTCCTCTGAGACACTAGAGAGACACTTTTGCCATTTGCAAAATCATAGACTGTGCAATGGCGACAACCCATGGTAAGGTTGCCTACCTGTTAAAGCACAGTGCCACCTTCAGTCACTGCCAAGTGCCAGATCGGGGTACTGGAACCATAGGTGTGCACAGCCTATTGCATTAGGGTGTGCACCCCAAGGCACAAACACACACACATTTTATTATATATATATATATATATATATATATATATATATATATATATAGTCTGCACACACTTCTTCTGCTCAGCGCACACGTGACACACCACCAAAAGAAGGTGGGCCCAGCGTGATCTCCAAGGCTAGTGCATCCTCATTCCGTCCACTGATTCTGGCCACTGATACTTAATTGTAGTACTAGAAGAAAGCAATGAGGAGAGGCAGGCTCCATCTTGGGGATGTTCTCGCAGTCCTCCTGAGAGCTGGGAGCACCTGAAACTGCTCAGGGAGGAGGTAGGGGGAGGGCATTCTTCATCCAGGACAGTTGGCAACTATGGGTGATTAGGGTGTGCCCGGGCCCATCTGGGACATCCTGTGCACATGCCTATGACGGAACCCAGACTGTCTATGATTTGTGGCTATATTTCACAAGTCTACATTCTACTTGAATGTATTTTGTGATTAACAGAGTATTTCCACTTAAAAAATGTTCCATTTAGGGAAAAAAATAACAAGTTATCCTCTGATTTGTATTACAATGTCTTAAGTGTAAATTTCTCGACAGTGCACCCTAGCTGTACGGAAGGTTTTTTTATACGCAAATCTTTATTAATAAATAGCTAAAATGCTTAAATCTGTTTTAGGTATGATTTCTAATTTGTTAAATTTCTAAACTGTTATTAAGAATTAACTTTGGCACATGCTATTACCCCCCGTGGCACACATACCTTTGGTTGAGGACTTGTGGTTTGCAAAGAGCTAGCTGCTAGACAGAAGACCTAAGCGCCAACAGTGTAGGAAGTTATGTCTGTAATGACATCAGAGGTTGGAATTCAATATCTACAGGCACAAAAGCTGTACTTATAAATTATAGGCAGTAGGGACTAGCTTTTATATTTATGAACATCTTTCTGACAATGAAATTCTGTACAGACATCAGCTGCTAATAATATACACAATAGTCCTTGTAACAATAAAGGGTAAGTGCACCTACCCACCCTGCCTAGCCCCCCTCATCTAACATACCTAAAGTGTCACTAAACCCACATCATAAACAAAAACTATCAATAAATGGTGTATTAACTGCTGTTCATATTCACTCAGTCACTATGAGATTAATTTTCTGTATTCTGCAAAAAAACTGGTTGATCCTGCTGTTCTCTATCTTCACCTTCTTTTTGGGTCCCCAATTCAGCTAGGGATTTTACAGCTGTGGTGGCAGCTCTGCACATGCTCAGTTTTCAGTGTATTAATACCCTTAAAATTTCCTCCCTATAACATCTGAGCAACCCATGTGACTATAGAATCACACATGTGGACGTATACACAGTGATAAATAACAGCACACTCCCTCTCTCCTCCTCAATGACCACTAACCAGCTAAACACAAAGGGGAACGGATATTATATGTTTTTTTTTTTTTTTTTTTTTTTTTTTTTTTTTTTTTTTTTTTTTTTTTTTTTTTTTTAAATCGTTCTTCACCCCCGGAACCAACCTATTTTTCCCAATGGGGGGAATCTCCAATATTTTCCCCTCTCCTTCTCTCACACGAACTGATCCAACCTCCCCTTACTTTCCACACTCAAAAAGTTGTAATCCACATACCTACCCTTACACTCGTTTACACCCCTCTCCCCTCTTTTCTCTCCCTCCTCCCTACCCTCCCTATATAATATATATGTCCCCTTTCAATAAAGATAAACATAATACTTTTAAAACAACGTACTTTTGGTGTTACTACACTCTGTGACAGACTCTATATTTTACTAGTGCTTTTACTAATTAGGATTCTGCCACGAATAGACTACACCCCTTTTTTTTTTTTTTTTTTTTTTTTTTTTTTTTTTTTTTTTTTTTTTTTTTTTCTCTATATTTTACTAGTGCTTTTACTAATTAGGATTCTGCCACGAATAGACTACACCCCTTTTTTTTTTTTTTTTTTTTTTTTTTTTTTTTTTTTTTTTTTT
>BLSH010000606.1:176488-192373 GCA_018402905.1 Glandirana rugosa
GAAGTTATGGTCCGTGAATCCTGTGAAGGGCGGGTCTGGTTAAAAGTCGAAAGTCACGACAACGCTAAGCTTACTCTTAACGCGCCAGCACGCTGCGACATGGGTTTGTTTGAAAAACAGTAAAACAAGGGTGTTTATCTCGAAAGAAAACCACCATAAACTAGTATTTGCCCCATCATCAGTGCAACCTTATCAGTGCCACCTCATCAGTGCCAATCTGTACTGCCTCATCAGTGCCCGTCAGTGTAGCCTCATCAGTGCCCATCAGTGTAGCCACGTCAGTGCCCGTCAGTGAAGGAGAAAATGTACTTTATACAAATTTTTGTGACAGAAACAAAGAAAAATGTTTGTTTTTTTTTCAAAATTTTCGGTCTTTTTTTGTTATAGCGCAAAAAATAAAAACTGCAGGGGTGATCAAATACCACCAAAAGAAAGCTCTATTTGTGGGAACAAAATGACAAAAAGTTTGTTTGGGTACAGCGTCGCACGACCGCGCAATTCTCATTCGAATCGCAACAGCACTGAAAGCTGAAAATTGGTCTGGGCGGGAAGTGTCCTAAGTGCCTGGTATTGAAGTGGTTAAGCATATATCTCACTGTAATAAACCTGAAAACAGTGCTGGGGATGCCCTAAACTGAACTTTAAGCTCTGTAAAGACTTCTAGAAAAAGCAGCGAGCCAATTACGCAAGCTTGCTATTAAAACTGTACACAATCATTTATTCTTGCTGTGGCTGAATTTTTTGGCAGTTTAAGAAAATCATAGCTGAGTACAAAAGCTGAGATGCATTTTTTTTAAATAACATTGCAAAATGGCTTGTGTAACAATATATTATAGACTTTTTAGGAAATGTATAGTCTTCTATTAAAATGCATAACACAAAAAATAGAAGACAATAAATATGTGCAGTCACCTGTCCTATCTTCACACCTTCACGTTGCTCTGAACTTATCTTTAGAATTGAACTATCCTCTCTAAGAGCATCTGACCATTTTAGGTCCATTCTAGAGAGAACAAGAAGGTCCAAAAGTGTACTCCATGTTTTACAATCGTTTCCTCTGAGTAGTTTTACAGTAAATGTAGTTTTGTTTTTTGATAACGCAATTCTTCTGGAAATGAAAAAGGTGATATGCATTTGATTTATGACCAACTTGTAGGAGTGAAGATTTTTAGCTGAGAAGTTGTTTTAAAGTCATGCAGTATTTAACCAAGGTAGATTTATACCTTTGTAAATGAACACTGAAGCTGGATCGGCTCCAGCCTCTAATAAAGTCGAGGTCTGCTCAGACTGACCTTGGCAAAGCTGTATGCTAGTTCCACAACTTATAAACACTAAGATGCGTTATATAGAAAATCAGTGGAGACTTTATTTTGAGAGCTATGTGAGTAGTACATAAAAATGAGACCACCAATTTAATTAGCTGAGCTTTTCTGCAGTAGCATAGACAGGAAAGAATTCAATTTGGTGCTGTAAATATCTCAGTCAGCACTGTCATTATTCCAGCCAAGAGTACCAACCAATTAGGAAACAAAATGCGTTAGCTATGAAGTAGAGACACCACAGGCACCCATAGGTATGTGTTACATGACATCAGTAAAACAGCTGGAGATGAACAAGAAGGAAAGCAGCCAAGGACGCACTTCTATGACTTTTCCCTTTCTGTAAGTGATTTTAGTTTAAAGATATACTACTTTTATGAATTTCATCCTTAAGTGACTGCACTTTACTTGTGACCTAGGGTTTGTGTTTCTCATCAAGAAATAACTGTAGAAGGGTCTAGAGATCCACGGCTAATTTGGGCTGATAGGGTGGTGGACGCAGGCGGGGGGTGGGTGCTTCCCTGGGTGGGGGCGTAATGGAAGAGGTACGTGCCTTTACTGGTTTGGGGAGGTCTAAGGACCAAAGCAGTTGAATGTATATGCCTTTTGAGACAATACTATGTTTGATTTGTAAGAATGGAATAATGGAAAAGTATTCTATGTACTGGATTTGGTTGAATTTTTCAATATAAACCTTTTCTGATTTAAAAAAAAAAAAAAAAAGAAATAACTGTAGTACAACAGGCAAGTCCATTGCCCCTGTCCACATGGCCATCTGGGAACAACAGCTGCTGAGACATTTGTAGGACTGGTATTCTCTGTACCTCTTGTCATTGCCTCTTTTTCATATAGTGAAAGAGACAAGAAAGTTGTTAAAAGTATGTGAAATAAACTTAGCACTTAGGAGCTGAGCGCTGCACAGAAACCCACATAAATGAAATAAACCCCTCCTAGCCATGATCTGTAGATTAACGTCTAATTTCTAGCTCCCAACTTTGTGGGAACAGTTTGGGGAAGGCCCCTTTTGGTTCCAACATGACTGCGCACCAGTGCACAAAGCAAGGTCCATAAAGACATGGATGAGCGAGCTTGGGGTGGAGGAACTTGACTGGCCTTAACCCGATAGAACACCTTTGGGATGAATTAGAGCAGAGACTACGAGCCAGGCCTTCTCGTCCATATCAGTGCCTGACCTCACAAATGTGCTTGTGGAAGAATGGTCAAACATTCCCATAGACACACTCCTAAACCTTCCTAGAAGAGTTGAAGCTGTTATAGCTACAAAGGGTGGGCCAACTCAATATTGAACCCTACGGACTAAGACTGGGATGCCATTAAATTTCATGTGCGTGTAAAGGCAGGCGTCTCAATACTTTTGTTAATATAGTGTATGTTCCATTTGACAGGAGCATGCATGGGGGCTTTCACTGACAGCTCATGGTCTCAAGTAATGATCAACAACCAACCATGGTGGTCACATAAGGTTTGTTTGTAAACAAACCTCTACTGTCTCCAGCTCTCAGTGTGTTTCTTTCTCCATGCCCGTACACAGAGAATGAAATACAGTATTTAAAGCTGAAATTACAGTGTACAAATCATTTTTTTTTTTTAAATCAAAAAGACAGTTTTATTAGGAAGAGAAAGTTGACAGGTACATACAGTAATATTAGTCAATTTTCAGTAGGCTGCCAGCCTAAAATGTACATCAACATGACAAACAGTACACAACATCCACAATCTTTCTACCAACTCCTACAATAGCTTTGAAAGGTCACACGACATATACCACAAGTCATTTCATGAACATATTTTTGTATGAGCGAGTCTATTTCTCCTCCCCTTAAATACATAGTAACAAACTTTTAAACTTCCTGGTATAGTTTCTATAAGCAAAGCGTTTCAATGGAGGAAGGCACACCACACTTATTATGGCACCATGCATTTAGTAGTATAAACCTTGATTTTATATCTACATCTGTAACAGTCTAAGTATTATTAAACTTGGGGGAGCAACTCCCGGGTTATTCATCCATTCTTGCCAAATTTTTTCAAACTTCCCCGGGGATTTGCTGTGTTTATACATATTTTTTTCTCTGATCAAAATAGAGTTTACAGTCTGGACCCACTGTGCACACGTCGGTACCTGTGTGGAGATCCACAATTTCGCAATCACTTTTTTTGACACATACAGGAGTCTTATCAATGCAATATATGTGTATGTAGAGTATAGCTCTTGAAGACTGCCCAGTAGGCATGTCCTCGGTTCCAGTTGCAATTGGATATTATATGTACTGTTAATGATTGAAATAACTCCGTTCCAGTATTTTACAAGTTTGGGACACTTCCAAATCATGTGTATAAACTCCCCAGGGTGAATCTGACATTTGGGGAATATGGGACTTTCTCGTCTCCCCCATTTATATCACTGCACCGGCGTCCTATAAACGCGGTGCTAGATAAACAAAACCTATGTGCCGCCGAGACTGAGACCAGCGGACCAGCTTCCAGGATCTGTTCCCACTGTTCTCCATCAATAGGTCCCACATCACTTTCCCACCTCTCTCGACATGGCAATAAATCAGAGGCTTGTATATGTGTCAGCAGGTGTAGATACATTTTAGAGATAATGCCTTTCTTTTCAGGTTCACTGAAAATGGAATCAAGAAAAGAGGAGTCATCTAATCGCATAACAGTCTGCCGGCTTTGGCAACCCATTGCGTGACTTAATTGCATATATTGATATTGGCAGTTTTGTAATCTCGGATATTCTAGCAATAACTGAGCAAAGGGTTTCAATACAGAGCCAGAGTACAATTGTGCAATGAATTTTACCCCTGCCTCCACCCAGTTACCAAAGCGTGGCAATCTGTACAACTCCATATAGAATCTATTACCCCATATAGGCGTCTTTGCCAAAAAACCTGATAGGCCCAGTCTCGTCTTAATGGTTTTCCATATTTTTTCAAATAATTTGGCGGTATGGCAATGCGACGGGATATTGGGGAAACCCATTTCCATAAGGGACATAATAGTGTATTCTGCCAAGGGGTCAACTAGTAGTGCTTTGTTAGGATCTATCACTGATGGACGGTCCCAACCTGTAAAGTGTTGAAACTGTACTGCTAAATAATAGGTCAACATGTGAGGAGCCGCCAGTCCCCCCTGTGTTTTGGGATATTGTAACGTAGTAAGTTTAATGCGCGCTGGCTTCTTTTTCCATATCAAGGTTCTGAACTGTGAGTCTATGCACAAAAACCAATAATTTGGTATCGTATGGTGCGTTATGTAGTATATACAGGAGCTGGGGAGCCCAGATCATCTTCGTTAGATTAGCCTGCCCAGTAACCAACAGGGGTAATCTCCAACCTCAGCTGACACCACTATTCCCAGGTATTTAAAGGAAGTCACCATCTGTATCTGTAAATCCTCTATCAGAGAAGTGTTCGGTATGGGATCTATGGGAAGGATAACTGACTTACTCCAATTGATGGAAAAGCCAGAAAATTTCCCAAACTGCTCTATCAAGGACATCACTGTACTCAGAGATCTCTCTGTATCACCCAGGTACAGCAGGGTGTCATCAGCGTAGAGTGACCCTTTTTCTTCCCCACTTCGACGGCTGAACCCCACAATATCTGATGAGGCTCTTAT
This sequence comes from Glandirana rugosa, assembly GCA_018402905.1. Classification (NCBI taxonomy): domain Eukaryota; kingdom Metazoa; phylum Chordata; class Amphibia; order Anura; family Ranidae; genus Glandirana; species Glandirana rugosa. The sequence continues at coordinate 181,459 of BLSH010000606.1, forward strand.
TCTAGCCGCCAGTGGCTCCAGTGCTAGGGAAAAAAGCAGGGGCGACAAAGGGCACCCCTGCCTGGTGCCCCGGTGCAACGCAAAAGCCTCTGACATGGAGTCATTTATCCTGATTCTGGCCCTGGGGGTTATGTATAATAACTGCACCCACTTTATAAATTTGGATCCCAACCCAAATCTGTCAAGCACTGTCCATAGGTAGTTCCCCTCAACACTGTCAAATGCCTTGGCAGCATCGAGGGAAAAAATGGCCCTGTTGCCTGGATTGTCCACCGGGATCTGGAGGTTCAAGAATAGCCTCCGTATATTCAAGGCTGTGGACCTGGCTGCAATGAAGCCTGACTGGTCTTCATGTATCAAGCTAGGGATCACCCTTGCTAATCTGGTTGCCAATACCTTCGCCAGCAATTTGACATTTGCAAGGAAATGGGTCTATAGGAGTCTGGTTGCAATAAATCCTTTCCCGGTTTAGGGATCACTATAACTATTGCCTCAGCCATGGAGTCCAGCAATCTACCTTGTTTAAATGCTTTGTTAAGGGTATCTAGTAGCACCGGCAGGAGAGTTTCCCCATTGTTTGTATGTTTCGGCCGGAAGCCCATCCGCCCCTGGAGACTTATTATTGGCCATTTGTGATGCTGCTAGGGACAATTCATCTATCTTCAGGTGAGCATTTAACATAACTAGATCCTGCATTTTTACTCTAGGTAGTTCACACTTGTTTAGGAATTGTTCCATGTCGCCCCCTGTAGCCTGTACTTTTGAAGTATACAAATCCCTAAAGAATTCAGAAAAAGCCTTAGAAATAGGTTCTTTTCCCCTGACCCTTGCACCTGTTTTAGTCTGAATAGCATCTATATGGGTTATCTCTTGTTGAGCCTTTGCAATCACTGCCAACAGATGCCCTGTATTTTCACCCTGATCGAAATATCTCTGTTGCATGAAAAATCTTGTTTTCCGCTGCCGTGAGGGATACTTGTTGGTACACCTTTTGGGCTTCAATCCATTTTCTCTCTGATTCCGCAGTTGGATCATTGAGATAATTGTCCTCAGCTTTACCCTCCTCAACCAGCACCAAGTTCTCCCACTCTTTACTTCTAGTTTAAATAAGATTGATTTGTTTAATTATGAGTCCCCTCAGATGCGCCTTCAGCGCGTCCCAGAGGACTACCGGTTCAACTGAGCCCCTGTTAAAGCGCAGGAATTCCTGCAGCCCTTTATGCATAGGATTCGGTGTGGGAAACAGGTCAAACCAGAATGGGTTTACTTTCCATAGTCTGACCTTACATTCATTAGTAAAGTTTGCCTGTACTATAAGAGGGGAGTGGTCAGAAATATTATGCGGGGAATAGTTCACTGCTCCCACCAATGCATTGGCAGAGGCATTTATGATGCAGAGATCAATGCGAGACAGGCAGTTGTATGTAGCAGAGTAACATGAGTAACATTGCGCTGTGCGATGTCTGTCTCTCCAAACATCTCTTAACCCTATCTCCGCCAGAAGTCTGGCAAAGCCTGTTATGCCTCCTACTAGCGGCTGATTCCGACCCCATAAGGAAAATCTGTCTAATGATTTATCCAATACATTATTGAAATCTCCCATGGCAAAAATAGGGACATTTGTATATGGGGCCATAACTTGTGCCAAACTATTCAGAACCTCGGGGGTATATGGTGGGGGTATATATATGTTCGCAATGATACATAATACGCCCTCTAGTTTACATAATAAGAAAATAAAACGTCCCTGCGTGAACAAACCAGTTGAAAAGAAGTTCCCCTGGCTATCAATATGCTAATGCCCCTGGAATATTGGGTGTGAGTGGAATGATATTGTGTCGGGTACCCCCTGTGCTTAAGTAAATGTATTGAGCTAGGTATCAAATGCGTTTCCTGCAGGCAGATAACAGCAGGTCGGTGCGCCTTAAGTGTTCTAAACATTGCAACATGTTTCACCCCATCACTCAGCCCTCTTATGTTCCAAGATGCTAAATTACATATATTTGCCATGTTATTACAATGATAATATGCATCCTAGCATCACTATAATAGCAACAACAATTTCTACCCCTGAAACCCCTCCGTCTACTCCATGTACAGAGGTGTATCAAGGTCCCATTCAGTTCCTGAATCCAACCACTATTGGTGTAAAAGGCACTAAGGAGTTTGTTCGGAAGCTGCAGCAGCATGGACACATACACCTTTTCCCCGATCATATCTGCATGGCATGAGGTCCTCCACCACATCAACAGTGCAAGTAAAACAATATACCAGGTTCTTGTTTCCCTACAACATGCAGGGCAGAGAAAAAACAACAGAAAACTGAAAAAGAAAAATGTGCGTTTCTGAAGCGTATGCCTCATGGTCACTTGAACAACAGGACAAAGGGTGTCCGTCCGCACAGGACAGTATTGCTGGGAGACCCCAACTTTCCAAGTAGACTAACATGAAATGAAGGAACTGGCAGCTAGCTAGGTGGCAGCTAAAGGATAATCTGTTCTCTTTAAACCAACAGTACCCTCTTTAGTAAACAGTTGTTATTGCATCACTGGTTTGAAATATAGTTCCTGTTCATGCTTTTCTAGCCTTAGGCAGGTTACTTTCATGGCGATCGAGCCAGGCAGCCGCACTCATTGGGTTTTCAAAAAAGTGAGTCTCACCATTAGCTGCAATGCAAAGTTTAGCCGGGTATAACATGGCATAAGTCGCATCATATTTCCTCAGGCGCTTCTTAAAATCTATGAATTTAGCCCTTCTCCTTTGCACATCCGCAGAAAAATCAGGGTAGAAGGATATTTTCACATTATCCATTTTAATGGCGTCCCCCTTTGTCCTAGCCAGGTTCAGGATAGTGTCTCTGTCTTTAAAGTTCAAGTGTTTGAACAAAAATGGATGCGGTAATTCTCCTGGCCTAGGGGACTTAGCAGGAACTCTATGCGCCCTTTCCACTGCAAACATTGGGGAGAAAGCCTCTTTTCCAAAGGTATCTATGAGCTATTTTTCTATGAAGGTTACAGAATTTTTCCCCTCCATTCGTTCTGGAATACCCACTGCTCTAATATTGTTCCTTCTGAGTCTATTTTCCATGTCCTCGATACTGGCCGCATGGCCTGAGGACACAGATTGCATATGATGGAATTCATGTAACAGGGGGGCTAGTTCATCCTCCACACCACTCATGCGGTCTTCTAAAGCCCCTGTACGATCCCGTATTTTTTGCATGTCCTGCCTAATAAGATTGATTTCCATCTTTACACCTTTAGTTTCAGAGGCTAGAGCAGTAAGGGCAGAACTGCAGGATGTGATTGCTGTGTATATGTCCTTCAATGTGGGTTCTGTATCAGGTGGGGGCTCGGCTCCCTGCCTAGGGGGAAGGCCCGTTGAGGCCTGGGTACTCACTGTGTCCCATTGCAGTTCTGCGTCCGGCTCCTCTGGCCACATATCCCCTGCTGTGCAGACGCCGGTGCGGTGGTCAGGGCATCTCCTGCTTGGGGTCCGTTCTTAGAAGAGAGAGTCTTACCAGTGTATTTAGCAAACAGCTTGTAGGCCGCTTCAGCCGCCGAGCGAAGTGCACAGCCGCCATCTCGACCCGCATGGTCCGCTGCCGCCGGAGTATCTTTGCCTCGCCTGGACATGCCTGCACTAGCTTGATGTTATCTGTCGGCTCAATGTCGCTGCGGTAGACAGGCTGGGTACGTGTGGTGTCGATCTCATTGTTCAGGAGCGAAATTCCAGGATAAATGGTCGGATCACCGGCGGAGCAAGTTACACACACGTCCTACTCCATCGGCTGCAAACCACGCCCCCCCCACAGTGTACAAATAATTTAATAAATGTTTTAAAAATTATTATAAACTACAGTATATTAAAAAAAAAAGAGTAGAGTATTAAAAAACTGTATAACCAAGAACAGAGTTATTGTCATTCTGACATTGCTGAATTCGGTCTGATCATCTATGCGTCAAGGACCTCTAATCAGTAAATGGTTCATATAAATTAGGGGTAGGCAACCATAGAGAGGTGGAGATCTACCGGAACAACATGGGAGATGTCTAAGGCCACCGAGCATTGCATCACCCATTGTCTCCTCCTCAGCACCTAATTTAAACCTACAGTATAATTGCCTTACTACCGCACCACAATTGCCTGCTGCTCTTGTGAAAGAGCCCTTTGTTGCAATTGGTGGTGGCACCCTTACGGCTCAAACATGAGGTTGGGGTTGATCTGCGGTTTTACCATCCCTAATCCCTACCCCCCTTTAGCTGCAGAGGCATCAGCTGAGGGTGTAAATATGTGGTGGCAGGAGTTATACCTCCTGCAGCTTTTGGCGAATGCTACCACCTGCCAGCCACAACCCATTCAAGTGAATTGGGCCACTGTGCAAGCTCCCTGCAACTGCATGCAATGCATGCAGTTACAGCCTGCTAGTGCTGAGGCCCAAGGAGTTAAAGTAGGTGGTGAGGAGGCGATACAACACCTCCTACCACCTGCTTTAACCTCTTGGTTGCTGTACTGCACATTGTTGCAGGATGCTGGCAAAGCAGCCCCATTCACTTGAATATATCACGATTTGACAAGCGTGACATGGCTTGTAATCCCTGCTGTATCCAAGGCATGTGTACACCCATGGCCAATGCAGCTAAAGAGAGCACAAATGAGCTTTTACAATCCTAATCCCCCTATTATAGTTATTTTCTCTATTAAAGCTGGTGTTATGTCTATATTGATATTGGTGCAATGCAGTTCAGTTTGTGTGTGGGCTTCCCTTGCAGCATTAAAATGCCTTGAGTGAAATGCACTGACCTGAAAAAATAGAAAATAATAGACTAGAGGAGTCCATTGTCAAAACACTGCAAACTGGAGCTCTTCTCTGTGTTTGTCCCCGTGCTGCTGGCACCGTTCCAGTCCTATTACGGCAGGATAGAGAGAGGCAGAGTGCAGTTTATATCACTCCACCAGGGCCTGCAGCCAGAACTGTCAAAGCTGGCCCGGGCCTTCGTTGCTACTATTTAAAAATAGTCCAACTCCGACTGCTTCTCAATGATGCTCCTCATTCTGCAGGCAGCGGCGGGTCAGCAAGCTGAAGTCATATTCTACCAGTCACCTGGCCACGATCGACTGCTAGATCGCGATCGCTCAAATTAATTTATTGACCAATATTAAGAAATGGGTTGTGTGGCTTAGGGCAGCACTGTTTATGGACAGGTTGTGAATAAGTATAATTGGTACTATGTAATGTGAAGTGATTAATGCTCCAACGCCTGAAGAAAAGCAATAGCTTGATATGTTCTGTAGTGTAGGAGAGAGCCTGTTATAGAACGCTAATATATGGGAGATGGGATTATTATATGCAAACACTTACTTCAAATGTCAGACCTTTTTTACCACAGCGCAAACCTGACTGGTCTGAAAGGGCTTCCCATGCAGAGAAAATCCACCCCAGAGGGTCATTGGAGGCCAGAGGCTGGTAATAATAGCCTGGGGCTGTTCTTATTTATTTAATACATGTATTTATGCAGCACTTTACATATAATATATTCAAGGCAGTCCCTGCCCTCAAGCTTACAATCCAAGGTCCCTAGCTCACGTATATATATTTGGTCTAGTTTCGTCAGGTGCCAATTACTGTACCAGCATGTTTTTGGAGTGTGGGAGGAAACCCATGTAGACAATGTCCTGACCAGGATAAGAGCTATTTTATTATTATAGTGCATTTATTACATACTGTATATTGCATCCTAATATTAAGCCACAGTACTGCTTCTTTGCCCATGGTCTTTGGCCAAAGTATGCTCAAAAAGACCACCTAAGCTAACTTACATGACTCTATTGTGCCCCATATTCATTCAGAAAATCTGCACATCTATTACAGAATTTATGCATGTTTAAATATGGCCAGTCCAGGTGGTATTCATGGTTGCCAAGAGTAAGATGCACCATTATTGCCTTCTTAAATACTCATTGTAGACCTATTTAGTTTTATGCTTTTCTATACTTACTCATAGAAATAAATCTCTTCATAAGCGAACAAGGCCCTTTTCCACATTTTACCTGCTGTAATTGTCTGCTGCCTCTTTCCCCCCTGAAATTTAAGTTTTACATTCACAACGATATTCCAGAGCCTAGGACCTAATCCTATATTAATAACTTACTGTGTATGACCATGCATTGTAATTGGATATTTTAACAGGGTGCAAATTTGTTTCTCACCTTCAAGTTTGGGTCATTGAACAATTTTAATATAGTACAGATTGTATAGTGCTGTTCTAACATTCTCTAGAAGATTCAATGACAAATTTGAACCAGATGTGGAAAGAAAGTCTATCTTTGAAAGGGAAGTACAATTAGCTGTAATGGATTTGCACCAACAATTGATAACTTATAAAGGAAAAGAAAAAAAAAAAGAAAAACATAATCAATATACACATGTACAGTAAGCTAAACAAACAACAATATGCAATCTCCTGCATGGTAAACTTATATGCAAAATGTAAAAATTGCTTTGTCAGCAGTCTACAAGTATCACAGGCAATAAGTACTGTAGAATGCAAAAAGAAGTTGTATAGTGGCCAAGTGATTGTCACTCTATCCTTGCATTGCCCTTGTTCTGAGTTCAGTTTCCAGCTGGATGCTATCTACATGGGGCTGGTATGTTCTTACTATTTGTGGGTGAGCTTGCAAGCTTCTTACCCTATGCCAAAACATACTGTTAGATTCATTGGTTTCTGAATAAACTGGACTGTTCACATAACAGTGGTTGGGTGTGAAAAAGGAAGCCACTGTTAAACAGAGAATGAAGTGTTTGGTTCCATGTACTCTGGAAACTGCTGCAAAATAAGTTAGTGCTATTTAAAATGAGGTATAAATGGTAATATATGATATCATAAATACTTATAAGGAAATCTTATAATTTCAATTAAATATAGTTTCAAAATATATTTAAAGCCAAACTCAATAAAAAAAAAAACCTTTACCCTTGCATTGGGTCCCCCTGTTAGCTAGAAGATGTTAAATAGGGAGATATCCTTGGCTTATTCCTTGCATCCGTAGGCTTCCACCACTTTATGATTGGTCCCCCAAAACCACTTGCCCTCACTACCCAGCTGCAACTGACTGACAAGCTTCTCCCTCTACAATGCAGGACCAGCAGCCCTACATTGTACAGGAGGACACAGTAAGCCTACACTCATCCTGGAGTGTCAGACAGACGGAGTGCCAGTTGACGGGGGAGCAAGAAATAAGGTAAGTATATCACCTTAATCTGATCATACACTAGTAGAATTTTGTTTTACATTTTGGGGTTTAAGAATATTTGCTCAGAATCCATAATTTGGTATGCTTGGGGCAGGACCAAAAGTTGTGTAACATCGTCCCTCTGTCTCTCCCGCATCGCCGGCAAATATCTGAAATGTTGGGGATATTTATGTAGTTAATGGGGTGTCAAATACCAGGGAGTGAAGAGCTCCCAGCTGAACCCCCCCCCCCCCACCCCAGCAACCATAAACAATTAACTGAAATATGTGGGTAGCATGCATACAGTAACATGTAACACCAGAACGGCCAAAACATAACATTGGTAAGAAGAAATAACCTCAATAAACTCTCAATATCCCCCCATCCGACACCTTCGATAGATCTCATAACAAGGAAGTGAGTGTATTTGTAATTCACCTAATCTTGTAGCTTCCCTGCCGCAGTAGTATGGTAACAATAGTCAAAAAAGATCTAATATATCTGGATAAATTGCGTCCGTCAAGCACCGAACTCGAAACAGTAGCCTCGTTATGTTAGTGCTAGTCGGTCTCCCCCATGTCCCAACCGTAACAGCTGGAGAAGTGTGCGGGTCTACACGGCCTCAGTGCAAGGCAAGCGCAAGTTTATATGTGGCCCCTCTCTCTACCCTCTGAGTAGAGTGGGGGAAGTGGGCCCCATTCATGGTGCACTTATTTCTTTTTGCATCATAATGCTATATAGGTTAATATAGTTCTCTCTCCCTTTTTTCTGAAACATCGGGGATCAAGTCGTTACCCTCTAACAAACTAGGTGGCCCATCAGGTCAGGGAGGTGTAGATCATGCCCTAGTTCCAAATTGAATTCCATGTTCCACGGCCAACCCATAGCCGCAAAGGAGTTACTAAACCCAAGAAACACAAAGCACCAAAAAACACCCTACTCCACATTGGGGATTAAGTATATCTGGTTAGATGTCTCAACAGGGGTAGAGACAGAGTCAAGTCCCTCATCTGGGTTATTTAGTTCTTTGAAGCAGTGGGGAGGGGGTGAGTGTATTGCACCAGATATTCAGACATCTCAGGGTCCGCTCGAGAAAGAGGAATAAATGATCATGTTGAATTGTATATACCAAGGAATCCTGCTCAATGATAGTTCCGGTAGTCTTTAGTCAGATTCGGGTAGAGTTAGTTCATTCTTTCCCAAATACCAGCAAAACACTGGGGGGTATGTCAGAGAATCTTCTCTGTTCGATATTAAAGGTAAAGCGGGGTGTCCAGAAAATCAGGACCAGAAGTTAGCAGGGTTCAGCCCTCCCCATTGCACCTGTGTAGGGCTCATGCAGGAGGAGAACAAATGATGAGAGTCATATGCAACCAGGATGGGGGAACTCTCTGATAGGGTGTAGTTAGTGTCTCAGTTTGCAGAGGGCAACCATAAAGGTATAGCCACTTAGTAAGCCTCTATCACATATATAATACACTCAGTGTTTGTCTGGTGGGGAATGATCAGGTGTCGGGTACAGGGCGTAGTAAAACAAATGTTCCCTTTCAGGACTCACGTGGTTGTTCCATAGAAGGAGGCAGGCTCTTCTCCGTGATCTCTGCAGACGTGCCTTTTAAGGGGTCTCAGGCCAAAGGAAGGCTTGGGTGGCCCGCTGGTCGTGGCAGAAGTGTGAGCCAATTCAGTATCTGTATGGGATCAATCTCCAAATAATAGAACAGGGCCAGTAACTCCACCGGTGTGTGTGAGGTGAAGTAAGTGGTATCTTTACGGAAAGTACCATAACCGACACCGAGTATCCCCAGTCATAGGTGTAGGTGTCTCGCCGCCTCCAAGAGAGGTTGTAGCAGGGCCCGTCTCTGCAGTGTTGCCCAGGATAGATCTGGCAGTATCCTGATGGTGGTTCCATCGAAGTCTACATCCCCATGCTCCCAGACCTTACAGATGATTGTCTCCTTTTGGTTGTAGCAATGTAATCGGCAGATGACATTGCGCTGTCGATTAGGGTCAGTGGATTTAGGACCTAGGGCCCTGTGCACCCTGTCCAATTTTATGTTCGGCAGGGCAGGGTTCCAAATTCTGCGTATGATAGCCGTGACTGTGGTTGCCAGGTCTTCAGGACCCGTGGCTTCCGGAAGCCCCCAGAACTGCAAGTTGTTCCATCGGCTTTGGTCCTCCAGGTCTCCCAAGTGAAGCTGGAGGGCCACCGCTGTGTCAATGTGGGATTCCTGGGAGTGTTGCAGGGCAGTCACCCTTTGCTCCAGAGTGGTAAGAGCAGCTTCTCCCGAAGACACCGAGATGGAGAGTGTTTGCATGTCCGCTCTAATGACCTGGATGTCTTTGCGGTGTGCCTCCTCCAGCCGAAGGATAAGGGTCTCGCTGTCTTGTTTAGTTGGGAGAGCCTGTAGTATGGCACAGAGGTCTTGGTCCATTTTGTTTATTCTCATTTGGTGGAGTCCTTTAGGTCTGATTGGAGGTCCACAGCATCGGATGCTGTGAAGGGGCTAGGAGATAGAGTGTTGGAACGGGTCATCCGTGTGGTAGGTCTTGTTCTGTGTCATTTTGCAGAAAGCATGAAATTGAAAGCTGGTTGTGTAAGCCGGGATTGGTAAGGAAAAGCCAGGAGCTCGAACAAGATGCGACCTTACTCAGCCATGTCCAAGTCACGCTCCCTGCAATTGTTTGGTAAAGATTTTTTATCTCTAAAGTTCAGCTTGAAACACTGACAAGGTTTAAAAGTAAATGGGGTTTAAAAAAGACAGTGTTAATTTGCTACATTGCTTTTAATGTTCCCTGTAGTTGAGCCATAACTTTTAACTTTTAATGCTTGTAAGTTTTATGTGAAAGACTTCCAGATCACAGTCCCAACAGTTTTAATAGCTTGTTTAAAAAATGACTTAGCCAGTTTGACCTGGTGACATCATACGCGGCCGGCGGCCGCTTAATGTGCGTCACCAGGTTGGGATTATATAAGCAAGACGCCCCTTGTCCATGTGTTGGAGAGGATCCCAGGGCACCTTAGGCATCCAATATTGGCGGTGAGCTTCTCCTTTTTTTTGTCAGTGAACAGTGTGCATGTCAGGTCCGCAGTAGCAGTCTGATGCTGCCTAGCCACATACTTATTATTTACTATTGTACACCTCTCCCCTAAGGTCCATATGCATGGTTTCTGTACAGATAGGGTCCAGCGTAACTTCTACCTTATGCACCTGTGAGCTCAACCATTACCTTGCTGCCTGAATGCCTGTACCCTGGGATCATTAATAATCCATTGTCGTACACTACAAGGTTAGCTTGCCACCTCCTTGTGTAACCTTACTGCCCCCATCTCCTTCCTTACCAGGGTCTAAAACCCCCCATCCCCTCCCCCCCTGCTTCCCTTTCCCTATCCCCTTCCTATCCCCTCCCCCTCCTTTCCCCCTCCCTTTCCCTCCCTCATTTTCCCCCTCCCCCCTTTTCCCTCCTCTTTCCCCATCCCCACCTCGCTCTCCCCTTCCACCATTCCGGTCTTCATGTCCTTTCCTTGCCTTTCCTCTTTCCTTCTGTCTTTCTATTTTCTCTTCTCTTTTCCCTTTTTGTCCATTCCCCCTTCTTTCCATTGTTGCCTTCCACTCTTTTTCATGTCCTTACCTCTTTTCACCCCCCCCTTTATTTCTCCCTCCCCCCCATCCTCCCCCCACCT
>BLSH010000606.1:192383-208344 GCA_018402905.1 Glandirana rugosa
TATAGACACCACTATCCACTTAAATTTTTCAGTTGTAATTATATGTTATGTTGAACTATGTTTCTATACACGCCTTAATACTCCACCAAGTGAACGGGTTTTATCCGGTCCCCCCCTTTTTTTCCTCCTTTCCCCCTCCAGCAATCTCATATGAGATTCTCATTATTATTATCATGTTTATCTAAATTTAGACAATTGTGTCTCACCTCCATACAAATCCTCATTTCCGCCGACAGGTAACACCATCTGGCATCTCGCCTCTGGTGTGGTCAAGGCTGTGGGCAAGTGAACCACCTCATAATTCCGCACATATCTTTGTATCAAGTTGTATTGTATATTAATGTTGACTTTTTAAATTCACCTATCACCACAGATATTTCTCCTGAGAATATCTCAGCGAAACATGTAGAGAATTATCAATATCAGTGGCCTAACATCATACCATTTGTAATAAAAAATAGTGCAGCGCATTCAACTCAGTGTTAACTGTTATTGTGTTTTATATAAAAAACATATTTCACAATAATATAAACCAAAAATCAATACCAATAAATATTGTGATCACTCTCAATAGTGTCAAAAAAATCCCCTATGTGATACCCAAAAAAAACAAAAAACACAAAATAACTTCACATATCAATTTAGTGCAATAAATAATAGTCCATAAAGAAAAAGGTGAAATGTGGCCAATATACAATGTTAATCCGTGGATGAAGAGATCCCTTAGACAGAAAAATCCCAGTAGTGACTGAATAAAATTCACAACACACGTGTAGAAAGTTCAATCCTCCACCAGGTGAATCAGCCTCTCACTTTAATGTAGGCCAATTAGCGCCTTTTACCCTCCCTGGGGTTACTGGGGGTCTCTGGGTTTGATCTCCCTTCCGGTCTCCTTCTCCTTAATGTTATGGTTCTATGGCCTCCATATGGTTGAATGGTTGAATGCGCTGCACTATTTTTTATTACAATTGATTTAAGGTGAAGAAAAGTGGTCTCACATTTTGGTGCTAGCAGCTCAACAAACAGATTTATAAAAGTAATTTTTTGATATATATTTGCGCTGATTTTTTTCACATTTTTTGATTATAACATCATACCATCACCCAAAATTGGGAATAGATGTGCACTGGTGATCACATGTTTTTATGTAATGTTTGATGACAAGCATCTTGTCTTTTAATATAATGTACCAATAAAGCATTGTTATATTTTTATACAAAAGTTGTTCAAGTGCTACTTACCTATAGAGGTGCCGAGATAGTCCAACTATTTCCTGCCTTTTGGGGGGTCGGTTGGGGACCGATATACCCATACCCCTTTCTAATGTCTAATATGGATGAGGCACCCTAATGTAAATTTACCAAGCTTTATGTTCCTTGAGGTACCCAACACTACTTAGCCAGCTTAACAAAAAATATAGCATTCTTAGGAAACAAACATTTGCATTCTGCTTCTACAGCAAGGGGGGTATCTAAAAAATGATAGTATCTTATTTTTGTGGGGGTTGTCTATGTAGTAACATGGAAGGGTCCCCACCTTTTACTGCTCCCTAGTGCACTTGCTGGAACCCCTAATTTACTGTTGTTTGCATTACATGGATGTGCTCTCCGTTGGTTCGAATCTTACCTATCTCACCGCACATTCAGTGTCACTTACAACTCCACTTCCTCCTCTCCAACTCCTCTTACCGTTGGGGTCCCCCAAGGTTCTGTCCTTGGATCCTTACTTTTCTCGATCTACACGTCCTCCCTGGGTCAGCTGATAATCTCCCATGGCTTCTACTTTAATTTATACCCCTCAGCTCACCCCATCAGTCTCCTCACAGATCACTGCCTTACTAACAGACATATCAGCCTGGATGTCACAGCACTTTCTCAAACTGAATCTAAAACTGAGCTCATGATATTTCCTCCCCCACGTTCCCCTTCCCCTGACTTCTCTGTTAAGATTAATGGCACAACTATTAGTGCGTCTCCATATGCCAGGGTGCTAGGGGTAACCCTAGACTCTGAACTATCCTTTCAGGACCACATCCAATCCCTGTCCAAATCATGCCACCTTAGCCTCCGCAACATCTCTAGAATACGCCCCTTTTTAACCAATGACACCACCAAGCTTCTAATTCACTCTGGTTATCTCTCGCCTCGACTACTGCAACTCTCTCCTCATTGGATTACCTTTGCATACATTATCCCCCCTTCAGTCCATAATGAATGCTTCTGCAAGACTTATCTACCTCACCAACCGCTCAGTGTCCTCCAGCCCTCTCTGCCAATCTCTTCACTGGCTTCCACTCACCCAACAAATAAAATTCAAAGTACTAACAATAATTTACAAAGCCATCCACAACTCTGCCCCCAGCTACATCTCTAACCTAGTCTCAAAATACCAGCCAAGCTGCCCTCTTTGGTCCTCCCAAGACCTCCTGCTCTCTAGCTCCCTTGTCACCTCCTCCCATGCTCGCCTCCAGGATTTCTTGAGAGCTTCTCCCATCCTTTAGAACTCCCTACCCCAATCTGCCCAACTGTCTCCTAATCTATCCATCTTTAGACGATCACTGAAAACCTTTCTCTTTAAAGAAGCCTATCCTGCTTCTATCTAATACACTGTCTTACTTTCTACATCAGCTCATCCCCCACAGCTATTACCTTTTGTATCAATTGACCTTCCCTCTTAGATTGTAAGCTCTAACGAGCAGGGTCCTCTGATTCCTCTTGTACCAAATTGTGATGTAACTGTACTGTCTGCCTTCATTTTGTAAAGCGCTGCGCAAACTGCTGGCGCTATATAAATCCTGTATAATAATAATAATAATAATAATTACATAGCAGAATGCAGTAGGTTATAATGATCTATTGCATCTAATGGGTTTGCAGGGAAGTTACCATACATAATTTGTAAAAGGAAGGACACAAGTGCATCCAAATCAACCTGCGAATATCCTCTCAACATCTTATACAGATACTTCCCTATGCCTAAAAGCAATTGTATATTGACCTGGATCAACATTTTACTTTTTATTTTTGTAACTGCCAAACCAATCCCTATAGAATATTATTTACAATTTATAAGGACTGTGGAAAATTTTGATGTTATTTTCTGTAACATAATTTTATTAATGTAGTGCTCTCTCTGCATGCCTCACTCAGTCCCCATGTTAGGGTAAGAATCTTCCAGTCCCTTCCAGACCATTATGTGCATTTGTGTTTTACGGTGCCATTCATTTTGAATGATCATGCCAGCCTGTGTAGCTAGATTTGAGATTGAGCACCTATGCAAGCAGAATTTTGTATGGGCATGTGTCCATGCGCAGGTGCATGCATGTTTTGTGACTTGTGTATGGACATGCAAGCAGACTCATTGTTCACAGTGCCATCAAACATGCTATTTGCAGCTGAGCTCTGCCAAGCCTCAGTGCTGAAAAGCCTTCAGCAGTATTCCTGACTCCTGTTGATTCCATTACTGACCTGGCTTGTTCCTAGACCTTTCTGCAACTTTTTCTTGCCTGCACATCTGCTCCTGTATCAAACCTGGCTTGTTTACTACTATGATTTCTGCCTGACCATCTGGTATCTTGCTGTATGTGGGTTACTGCTCACTTACTTGGCACTGCATCACTCCCAATTGCTGACTCTAGTGCTTATATCCTACGTAAAACACACTGACACTGATACTAAATCATTTTTTATCCTACCTAAAACACACTTACTTGACTCTTACCTTTGAACCTAACCACAATCTTTTCCTTAACCCCGACCACTAGTTCAAACTCCGACGTAGCTATTTTATCTTTATTTTATTTTTATTTTTTCACTGCTTTTTTTTTTTTACAATCTTCTTCTCCAACAAAGAGAAAACATACAATGTACAATACAATGTAAGAAAACAGAGGGGATCTGTACAGTGACTGTTCAATGTAATAGCCAATCACAGTTCATTACAGTGATCATGCACTCAAGAGCCTGTCCTTCCAGCTCCTGATCATTAGTATGACACCTGAGGCTGTTGGTGACAGCTAAGTCTCCACTCTGGGAGTGCTCCGTGAAATGCACTCCCAGCACAAGCACAGATACGCACATATGCGACCCCATGGAAGTAGACCCACTTGAGAGAGGCCACAGATATGCATATACTCATCAGGAATAGGTTTAGAATGACATTTAAAGAAAAGCAATCACTCCCAGCGCTCAGAGGTCCTCCACAGAGAGAACGTCACATCCATACACAGCCCAATGCTTGGCAAATGCAGCCCACCTCAGATAGGGGAATTCAATGTGAAACTACAAAGGGGGAAGGCACAAACACTTACTGAATTACCCAAAAAAATATTTTATTCAAAGACAATAAAACCAATAGAATACATATTCACAAAAGTGCAGTGTTAAACAACATGTAAGCCAGAAGAGGCCATATGCTACAAGGTTTGAATGCTCCAACAACCTCCCGTGTACCAGAAAGCTTACACGTTTCAGGGACACCCCTTCCTCAGAGCCTAGCACAGCATTTGAACCTTGCACCACATGGCATCTTCCGGCAATCTATTGGTTTTATTGTCTTTGAATAAAATATTGGGCTTTGCACTAGGTGTTTGCACCTTCCCCATTTATTGTCTTTGTACTTTCACTTAGGATGAAATTGGTTTTAAATATCTCCTGAGGGTTATGCAGCTTTTATTATCTATCCTGGACAGTGGCGGCCGGTCCATAAGGGGTGCAGGGGTGCCACCCTCCTAATTTGCATGCAGGGCTCTGGACTAATAGGTTTCTATGAGGTCTGTCATTTTTTTACAAGCACGGGATTAGAGCCTGAGGCTCTAATTGGCTTGTAAAAGGCTGTCCTCTGCACCCCAAACCCTCCCACTTGGATATTAGTGAATCAATATTCGCCATTGGTTTCCAGCTTCACGTCCCAGCCAATCAGGATAGGAGGCTGAAGATTTGGAACCCGGAAAGAAGACTAGGTTTACATGGAAGCCACGGGGCCAGGTATCAGGGGAGCCGCTGGAGGGCTCCGTTTGTGGGGTGAGTGCGGACCTGGAGGGGTTTGTTTGCCGGCTCCCAAAATTTTTTAGCATCAGCCACCACTGATCCTGGACCAAAATAACAGCCCTTCATTGGCCGAAAATATTACCTTAAACACTGAAGTACAGAGGAACCCTAACTTTTCATAACTTTTTAAAGTTCTTTTTATTTTAAAAATAAAATAAAAAAAAACTATAATCATTTTTTAACTAATTCTGTAAGAAAAATATTTATTTCTAGGCACCCAGAAAGAAACACAGTGGCAGCTGTCAGTGATAGGTTACATGATGATCACATGGCTTTGTGCGCATGGGGACATCAGTGCACTGTAATTAGCAGCCATGTCATCAGGGTGGGGTTCCAATGCAAGAGACTGTGGGTTAAGGTGATATTCACTTGGGTGGTATCATGGATGTAGGCAACTTTATTGCAAGAATGAGCGGTGATTTGTTTGTGGGTAGCGAGTTGGTATTTTTAGGTAAGGGCAATGCTTTTCCAATTTTAATTCCTTCTCACATAGAAGACATTTAGTTTTGGTGAAAATAAAACTAATTCAAGTATATGTAAAGATGATTATTTTATCATTTCAAATACAGGGTGGGCCATTTATATGGATACACCTTAATAATAAAATGGGAATGGTTGGTGATATTAACTTCCTGTTTGTGGCACATTAGTATATGTGAGGGGGGAAACTTTTCAAGATGGGTGGTGACCATGGCGGCCATTTTGAATCCAACTTTTGTTTTTTCAATAGGAAGAGGGTCATGTGACACGTCAAACTTATTGGGAATTTAACAAGAAAAACAATGGTGTGCTTGGTTTTAACGTAACTTTATTCTTTCATGAGTTATTTACAAGTTTCTGACCACTTATAAAATGTGTTCAATGTGCTTCCCATTGTGTTGGATTGTCAATGCAACCCTCTTCTCCCACTCTTCACACACTATAGCAACACCGCAGGAGAAATGCTAGCACAGGCTTCCAGTATCCGTAGTTTCAGGTGCTGCACATCTCAAGAGACAGCAGCATAGACAATTGCCTTCAGATGACCCCAAAGATAAAAGTCTAAGGGGGTCAGATCATTCAACTGGCCCACGACGACCAATCCAGTTGAATGGCCCCCAAGGTCTCCCGATCTGACCTCCTTAGACTTTTATCTTTGGGGTCATCTGAAGGCAATTATCTATGCTGTGAAGATACGAGATGTGCAGCACCTGAAACTACGGATACTGGAAGCCTGTGCTAGCATTTCTCCTGCGGTGTTGCTATCAGTGTATGAAGAGTGGGAGAAGAGGGTTGCATTGACAATCCAACACAATGGGCAGCACATTGAACACATTTTATAAGTGGTCAGAAACTTGTAAATAACTAATGAAAGAATAAAGTTACATTAAAACCAAGCACACCATTGTTTTTCTTGTGAAATTCCCAATAAGTTTGATGTGTCACATGACCCTCTTCCTATTGAAAAATCAAAAGTTGGATTCAAAATGGCCAACTTCAAAATGGCCAACTTCAAAATGGCCGCCATGGTCACCACCCATCTTGAAAAGTTTCCCCCCTCACATATACTAATGTGCCACAAACAGGAAGTTAATATCACCAACCATTCCCATTTTATTAAGGTGTATCCATATAAATGGCCCACCCTGTAGAGTATGGAAGAGTTAGGCCATGTGTCAAGTTTGTATGGCTGTCTATGTCCCCACTGGGGGAATTCATACTCTATTTGTCCATGTTCTGGGGAGTTGCCCCTTGATATGATCACTATTGTCACCAGAGCAAATAGTGAGTGAAAATCATTCAATTGGGTGTGATATTGGGGGTGTTTAGCTCTAGCAAAAGATGCATTTTTGTGCAGTGAGTCCATGTCAGACAAGCATTATAGTTAAGGGCCTGGTAGCCCACGTTTACTAAATGGAAAAACTTAAAACAAAAGTCCATCCAGGTATCCCACACAGGGGGTTAAACTTCATTCAAACATAAACAAAAACATACTGAGTCCTTGGGTCTCTCTTGTCAGCAGTTCCTCTGCTTGCTCCCAACAGACTTCTCAATTCTTTCCAGCCCCCTGGACTCACTGGCTTCCTTAGTCTTCCTGACTCTAAAAGCTGGCCAGCCTTTCCCAGTCCCTGGGCATAGAATGCCTCTTACATGGACTGCAGTCTCCCACAGGGCAGGCAGCTTTCCTGGCACAGGTCTGTCTTCAAACAGCAGCAACAAGCTGCTCACACTCCACCTACCACACACTTCTGCCACCAGCCCCTCACTATATGGGCTGTGCACACCTGGGCACACACCCTGCTGGCTGTCCACAAGACCCAGACCCAGGGTTGGAGATCCCCTTCCACCCAAGACTCTTGGGGGTCTCCAAACCACAGAGTCCCATCCGGCAATAGCAAAATCTGGCGAAAACTGCCAGAGCAGTTTGCTCCATTTAAAATCTACACTCTGTAGTCTTGCAGTCAGCAGATATGCAAACCCTGTGTCCCTTTTATCTCCATTTCCATAGGGAAAGAGCCTCGCTCTGTGACAGAGGATACATGTTCCTATGACAACTCTTTAAGATGGGAATTCTGTTCACTTTGGAGGGATTTCCTTTTTTTATTTGTTGCATCTCCATGACAGGAAGTGCAGTAATAATAACCTAATAGGGGTTTTTAACCCTTCATTATTCTATCCAAAACAAAAAAAGTTTTGACTTTAAATACATTTTAAGTAGCCCATAATACATAGTTAATCTAAATATTAAAATAACTATAGATATTGTTTTACTTTTTAAATTCATCCTGCCATTGCCAAGCAAATAGAAGTGAAACTCAGCATTTTTTTGCATTCTATTACAATTTCCAACTCCATAGCAGAAAGCTACTGTACTCGTAACATCTAAGTACTGATTATTAATATCTAAGAGTGTTGTGTGACATATCTTCTCCCACAATGAACTAAGTATGAAATTGTTAAAATTATTCTGAAAACAGACCAAGTAGGAAGAAATATATTACTTTAATTACTAATCTGTTTTTGGGCCTGGTTCATGGTTAAAAGTGTGTTCATTTCAACACTTGGATAATTAGAAATTCAAGAGTGGAAATAAGCAAATCTTTTAGTGGTAGCTATTCAGGTCATGCTAAAGATTAATATTTTTTATATATATTCACATATTAAATAAACGAGTTTGAATAGCTCAGTGTGTTGCTAAAAAAAAAAGAATATAAATGTACAAAGTGATATTTCCTGTAACAATTACTTTTTGTCTTGTTGTTATCAAGGAAACTACAAATTACAATTGAACAATTTGCATTAAAGAGAATTATTTAATTCCTTTCTTACAGTATGCAGACATTGAAAGAAAAAACATTTTAACATATTAGTGTTCACTTGTTGATTATATCATTCTTTAGGTTATTTACAGGCAGCTGATCATAAAACATGTCTTTCATAAGAATTCCACATATATATTGTAACTTTTAATGAACTAGCATTGTTTTTGTTTATTTTTAAAGTTTACATTTCAAAATGTAAATTTTCTGATTTCCTATTGGTATCACATTGAAGGCTGAGGCAATTTCATGATTCTTTATGTCTTTGATAGACTTCCCCATGTAAAACGATACTTTGGATTAGACGTCCAACTGAAATATCACTATTTCATTGTTGTTTTAGATTAGGCATAAAACATTTGTCATTAGGATCTCAAGAGCTAATATCCTGCCAAAACATGCAAACCTTTGACATTTTTCCGTCAAAAATCCTTAAACGTCTGCTAGAGTATCAAAGCTTTTATTTCAACATCACCAGGGAAGGTCACGAGCTCCTGACAGATGCATATTAGACTTGACTTAATTATGACTGAGTGGCACAATGTGTTCTACAACATCTGGAGCCTAGTCACAGACTACATAAGTAAACTTCGAGCCGCGTGTCCAAGCTGCCATGTGTATCAAGGAGACAATTACAAAGGGAAATACAGCCTGGCAGCAGGGAAAGAGTATTTTCTCAAGTAATATTCCATGCACCTTCTCTAATTTTAACACAACTAAATTATGTCAAATCCCCACACGTGGCAGCAGCAAAAGGTTGCAAAGGTCTTGGTGACTATTTTTCCCTGATTCAGGAATGACTTTTTTTTTTTTATTTAAATGTAACCTGTCAAAAAACAGCCTTAGTCAATGTACTGAAACTTAGATTCTGTTCGATGAAACTGAAATACACAGAAATGACAAGCGAAACAATTTTACAGCTTTTAAAATGACAACAGTTTGTGGAGAAGGTAAAGTAGTTAGAGTGTAAGTAAAAACAAAAATCAGTGGAAAATGTAAGGAGATAGTCTGGCCATTGGAATGTAATTGGTATGAAAAGATTGGCCTGGCAACGATTTTCTTATAACAATTGTCATACAAAATATGAACTCTTATATCAGGCAACCATTCTTTAGGCAGGGAACCCTGGAACTAGGTTTATGCTAGGGGAACAATAGAGATAAAATGGAAATATCTAATCCAACCTATTGACTTTACACAAAGATTGGTCAGCCAGGATTTATTTGCTACATGCAATCATATTAAATTGGAATATGCAATTATCATTTTATTTCTTTTCTTCTCACTCCTCCACTTTCTTCTGCTGCCCTTCCTCCCTTCCTTGTTCCACTCCCCTTTCCTCCCTCATTGCCTCCTTCTTTTCTCCCCTTCTCTCTTCCCTCCCCTATACTCTCTTCTCCTCCACTCTTTTTTCCTCTCTTCTACTCTTTTACCTGTTTACAATGTTGACTCTGTGGTTGTCGACTTGATTATGGCTTCACTAACCTTAAAGTGAAACTAAACTTTATCTGAACACCACAAACAAAAAAAACAATTTAACTCATTTTTAATATTCAAAGCAAAATTGCTCATTCATCTATGCCTCCATGCTTTATTTTCTTGAGAAATCACTTTGAAAACCACCCCCTTAGCATTTCTAGCAGATGCCATCTTGAGTAAGGGCAGATGATTAATTTGACATTTACTTCCTGGAATCCATCTG
Organism: Glandirana rugosa; assembly: GCA_018402905.1. Classification (NCBI taxonomy): domain Eukaryota; kingdom Metazoa; phylum Chordata; class Amphibia; order Anura; family Ranidae; genus Glandirana; species Glandirana rugosa. Next base: position 202,433 of record BLSH010000606.1, read on the forward strand.
TCCTTAACTCAGGCGAGCAGACAGGATGGTGTGCTTTAGATGAGAAATCCCCCTCCAGATGAAAGGAAAAATGAGCCTGAATATTCCTGGGATGTGCCTAGGCATTGTTATGCCTTATATAGATCTCAGACATTGCTGCTTCTGACTGCTAATGTCAGGAGATTTGGAGTGAGATTTGGTGATGTCATTACTTGGCTACATGAGGAAGCAAAGTCCTGCCTCTACCAGGATGGTCTTTTTCATATAGAGATTGCTTAGAGTCGTAGGTTGATGGTCCTGGGGCCTTAAATAGATATATTAGGTGCTATTAATATATTTGACAAAAACTAATTGGTTTTAACCCAATGGGGCATCTCAGTGATAAGTGGGCTATTCTTGTGAACTGAGGAACTGGACCTTGGACTGTAGAACTAATATTTGAGTCTGAAAATCGAAGTGCCACACCAAAGTGTTAGAGTCTAACATGAGGTTTTATTCCAAACATTTACTACTGTGTTTCAGGGACCATACCTCTTCTCCTTCATCAGAGCCTAAGATATACAGTATCTGCTGGTAAGGACTTAAAATAATAAGCTGATAAACACAGTGCAGAACAAGGAATGGTAATCCATAACAGGGAAAAGATCAGCTGCAGGAAGACTACGGGCAATACTGCTGACTAGTCCTTCGTCCTCTGTCTGTCTTTTTGGGGCCACATCTTTTACAGATTATTTACCTTTTAAAGCTGGAAGAAGATAGAGCCTAGTCAGAGTATAACCTGGTCTGCAGTAGAAAATAACAAAAATGTGTTGCCCTGTCAGTGTTGTACTGCAGAGGGAAGGAGGCACTGAGTGCACCACCAGCCGTAGGACTTGACCTAAGCACTCAGAAGAATTAAATCATTTTTTTAGTAAGAGCAACATTTGATTTTCTAACACAAATGAATGTATGGACAATGCCCTAACCAATAGTGCCCCAAGTCTAAATGCTTTTTTCAGAAGATGCATGGATTGATAGTTCTACTTTTCTCAGATTTTCCAAAAGCCTAATGTTAGCCACTTCCCGACCACGTCGCGTCCATTTACTGCGGCAGTGTGGCTCGTTATCGTGAACCGACGCTTATAAATGGCGATCCATGCATGCGACTCGTTTTATAGGAAGGACGGGGAACTGCCAATGTAAACACGGCAGTTCCCTCTTCTGACAGGCAGCATGACACTGATCTACTGATCCCTGTACTCGGGATCAGTTAGATCTGTTATGCCCCTGGCTGCCCTGCCCCCATACAGTTAGAACACGCCTAGGGAACACAGTTAACCTCTTCATTGCCCCCTGCAGGTTAGCCTCTTCCCTGCCAGTGACATTTATACAGTAATCAGTGTTTTTTTTTTAGATCTGATCGCTGTATAAATGTCAATGGTCACAAAAAAGTGTCAAAAATTTCTGACATGTCCGCCTTAATATCACAGTCCCGCTAAAAATCGCAGATCACCGCCATTACTAGTAAAAAAAAAAAATAGTAAAAACGCCATAAATGAATTCTCATGGTCTGTAAGCATGGCAACTTTTGCACAAACCAATCAATACACGCCAATTGAGATTTTTTTTTTACCTCCAATATGCAGAAGAATGTATATCGGTCAAAACTGATGAATACATTTTTAAATAGTTTTTTTGGACATGTATTATAGCAAAAAGTAAAAAATATGGTTTTTCGCTCTTATTTTGTTTATAGCGGTGATCAAAAGTGACGCAGAGGTGATCAAATACCACCAAAAAGTTCTATTTGTGGAAAAAAAGGATGCCAATTTCGTTTGGGTACAATGTTGCACATTGTCAGTTAAAGCGACGCAGTGCCCAATCGCAAAAAGTGCTCTGGTCATTCAGGGGGAAATCCTTCTGGGGCTAAAGTAGTTAATGTTTGCTTCTGCCTGCTGTTGTGGAGATCCCTGGCAATACAGTAAGAGGATCCAATAACTTCAGTTATGAATATTTTTGTCTCCCTGGTCTACAACTACGAGGTTTATTTCATGCTGGGGAAGGATGTAAATATTTCAGGCATCCTTGAAAAGCTATCTTGCCTCCCAGGCTCTGCCTAGTGAGGAGGTGCATAAAGCTGTGTTTCTCTTCCTCCCAGGCCTACTGATGGTGTGCTGTGCTACAAAGAGACCCAAGCCTGGGATCTAAACGTTCTTGCTGCCCTGCCAGAGAATATATCCAGGGGAAGCAGGTCAGGAAGGACTGGAGCACTCCATTAAAGGAATTTCTGATGTCTCATCCAAGGAGAACGGGTGCTGAATGTGAGCTGCTCTACAGTAAGAAGAATACAGAGTGATGGTCAGGCTTAAATGTCCTTATGTATTTGTTTTCTTATTTTAGGCCAAGAACATTTTCTGCAAGTACATGAAAATACTTGCTGATCCTGCTAGGAATCTTGGGAGTTGATAACATTCTGTGCTCTCTGTCTCTGATGACTAATTGCATTGTTTCTAGTTAACAATAGGAACTACAGAACAGTTCCCTCTATGTCATTTGAGAAGAGGAGATTGGGACATGATCTGTAGTCCATTGCTTCCCCATAGATACCATACATTGAGCATTGACAGGAAGTGAGTTATTGACAGGCTCCAGACAAAAATAAAGGAAAAAACAATAAAACTAATGCAGCCATTACATTTATGGGCTGGAAAAATATATTATGTTTTTGTACCTGAATTTAGATATACTTTTGCTACCCTTGACTATCCCTTGATATTAGCAGACTAATCTACATTCTCGCTTATTTTCATTTGATACGTCCCTAGATTTTTTTTTGGGAGACCCCTTACTGTTTTGTTTTTAAATATACAATTCACAAATATACATTTTTTTAAATACAGAAATCCATTGTCCCTCCTATGTCTCTTGAATGCCTTACAGTAGATGTTTTCTTTTAAGAGTGGCAGTTAAGACTTTATACACTTCGCCAGCTGCATTTGTTTTCTTGGTAATGACTGACTGGATTCCCTTTAAAACACTATGGGGTGTATCTATAAAAAACTGCAAAGGTATTGATCCTGTAAAATTGTATGTACATTTTGTCTGCCCAATTAGGGACTAAATCAAATGTTATTAAGCTATTTTCTCTCCAAATCCAATTGTATTAATTCATAAAATATACAGTGGTTCAGGAAAAATACAATCAAAGTAAATCAGTATTTATTTCACATCTATTGGTCATAATGTGTTATTTTCCTGATTCAATATATTCCATGTTATTAAATAATCTAAGTTTATGAAAGCTGGGAACAAATGATTTTATTAATGTTAGTGATCTTGAAATGTCATAAAATGTTTCTAAGATCACAATAATTCAAGTACCTGTTTTAGTCTTCCAAATATCCATGTACCCCTGTAGAGCCTCCTGGGATCCTATACATAGAGATTTGACTTCTTTAAACCCTGCCCCCATAATTGAACTGTCAAGAACTTCAATTGGCATAAGAGAAGACACATGGTTGCCTAACAGTTCAACACCACCTGGGTTTTAGAAATGTTTTAGGTCAAGTCACAGTTACTGTAAGGCAAAAGCAATGGACTTGTTTTGATAATATGACTACTTTTATAATCCTTGGCCATTATTGGCTATGTATATTAATACACAAGTCTCCACAAGAAAAAAAAAGTGGAATATGAATATTTTTTGTTATAGGACTAAAAAATCAGCACATGTATAACTGCCCACCATAATGATATAACCCCTTTTTTCATAGGCGTGGAATTTTCAGGTTAAGCTTAATTATGGGAGACTGTGAGGGATTGATGGTAACAATTCTTAAAATCAGCCTAAAGATCTAAGCACCTAAATGAGGACAGGTGTCAGAAAGCATTTCACAAATAAACAGAACATGCTTAACTATATGGTTTAAACACACACAAAGTCCAAATTAGTCTTGTAACAACATAGCAATTGCTTACATAGCCTTCAGCAAAATCACGGACCTGACAGAGGAATCAAAGAGCTCCCAAAAGACCAAAAGCTTACCGTGTAATTTAATCTGCCATAACAAATGAAATATAAGAGACTGCTTATTGGTCTGCTCTGAGAAAGGTGGACGTATTTTTCTGGATCTAAATGATACAAAATGCAAGAACTAACACTTGAGACAAGTGAAACCTGTTTTATGATTCACAAGAAGTCCGGTGGAAGAATGGATGCTAAGACAGAGCTGTTCAACACATGGAACAGTCCCACAGGAGTCTTTAAAAATAAACATATGTTTCCCTAATGACATCATATTCCCATTATCTGCATCATGCAGTAGTTTTCTGTATTTTTAAATGAGGCAGCAAGGACAGTGTATGAAATATGTATATTGTATTTCGGTGTTACTGGCAAATGTCTCTGCTCTTTTCAGCACATCAGACAGGAAATGGTTGACACTGTAAAAAGCAAAGATATTGCATCTGCAGAGAAAAAAACATTTAGGATAGAGCTGATTATATAGTATCTTTTGGACACTAGTTCATTTGAAAATGTCTGGATAAAGAACAGACAGCACTCCATGCATGATATGGCTTTTTCACAGCAGTCAGTAATCAACAATGCACATTTTAAGGACATGCAGGTCCTCTTTGTCAAGGCATGTGGTAAAAAAGCTATATACTGTATTTCAAGTGCTGGCCTTTCTTGACAGATTGTCTCTAGCGGCACCATCACTGACTGTGCACCCCAGAATTTTGAAGGTCGGTGAGATGGATACACCTTGCTTTTTCTTTCTCCTTTTTAAGTATTTTATTAAGTTTTCACATGCGAGAAAACACAAAGGAGAACCATGGTAGTGGTAACAGAACATTGAACATCTGTTCAATGTTCTGTCACCACCACCATGGTTCTCCTTTCTCTTTTGGGCCTCCTATATGTTAAAAAGCAGGGAAAGCAATAACATGGCAAGTCAGATAGGTTGCAATTATTCAATGAAGCTTTGAGGCTATTCTACATTGAGATCTTGAAGGATTGCTCCAAGGGGAGCTTAATAACCTTTATTGACATTGGTAAGGTAAACCAGTATTCATGTAATAACAAAGTGATAAAGCGGAAACCATGTTTCCAAAAATAATGTACACTGTGTAGTAATTAGACAAATGTAGAAAAACTAGGATGAGTTGAGAGTATTGTAATACATAGTGCCCTTTGTTGAACCATGGAGTCCGTTAGTACCATTTAGTCATGCAAAAATATTTAAAAAGCATTAAAAATATGTAACAACTACAAAACTAAGATTTGTTACATACAGTATCTCACAAAAGTGAGTACACCCCTCACATTTTTGTAAATATTTTATTCTATCTTTTCATGTGACAACACTGAAGAAATTACACTTTTCTACAATGTAAAGTAGTGAGTGTACAGCTTGTATAACAGTGTAAATTTGCTGTCCCCTCAAAATAACTCAACACACAGCCATTAATGTCTAAACTGCTGGGAACAAAAGTGAGTACACCCCTAAGTGAAAATGTCCAAATTGGGCCCAAAGTGTCAATATTTGAGTGGCCCCCATTATTTTCCAGCACTGCCTTAGCCCTCTAGGGCATGGAGTTCACTAGAGCTTCACAGGTTGTCACTGGAGTCCTCTTCCACTCCTCCATGAAGACATCACAGGAGGTACGGGATCTCCCGATTCCGTCACGACCTTTTATTACCCCCGGTGAGTTTATAACTGTGAAACCCGGGTTAAACCTGTAAAAGTGAATCCCCACATGAGTGAAAACAAGGGTCGTCAAATCTGTAATTACCGACACACAACTCAATAAAACTCCCCTGTCGTTTAAATGTGACAATATGTTCGACATGTGAGTGATGAAATGTAACATCTTTTCACATTAAAGAAGTCACAACAGTGTACTTTTCTATCTTATTTTATAAATGTTTTTACACTCCCCACATGAGTGAA
>BLSH010000606.1:218411-238358 GCA_018402905.1 Glandirana rugosa
GGACAATGATCCCAAGCATACCTCCAAGTCCACTAGAGCATGGTTGCAGATTAAAGGCTGGAACATTTTGAAGTGGCCATCGCAGTCACCAGACTTAAATCCGATTGAGAACCTCTGGTGGGACTTAAAGAAAGCAGTTGCAGTGCGCAAGCCTAAGAATGTGACTGAACTGGAGGCTTTTGCCCATGATGAATGGGCGAAGATACCCGTAGATCGCTGCAAGACACTTGTGTCAAGCTATGCTTCACGTTTAAAAGCTGTTATAACTGTAAAAGGATGTTGTACTAAGTACTAAGATTGAATGTCACTTGGGGGTTGAATAAAACTGATAATGATGTGAGCTCAGAAAAGACATTTGTGGTTATTTCATTATAAATGTTATGTTATATTTGTCTGACCTACACGTGCCTCTTTCATTTAATTGTAAGCAGGATGACTGAATGATCATAATCAATGTCAAACCGACCAAAACAATCAATTTCAGTGGGGGTTGAATAATTTTGAACACAACTGTATAATTTATATATGGAGGCCAGTATGGTGGCCTGAATTTATGAGGAGCCCGGAGGGTATTTAAAGTGGTGTTCCACCCAAAAGTGGAACTTCCACTTTAAGTGCTGTTGACCCCCTGACATGCCGCAATTGGCATGTCATTTTTGGGGGGGGAGTGGGTACCTAGTTTTCAAAGATACCCAGCTCCCACTTCTGCCCCTGGCGCCGCGGCACCAGACGGAAGTTCACCTTTCCCCCCTCCCTCTCTGCAATCTTCTTGGACACGTCACAGGTCCCAGAAGATTGCCCGGCTTTCAGATCGCGCAGTGCAGCTTACATGTGCAGTGCGTGCCCGGCTGTGAAGCCACAGCCGGGTGCCCACACTTGCAATACTGGCGCCGCAGAAAGGAGGGGGAGAGGAGCGAGTCTTCGGATGACCGCATCGCTGGACCAGTGAGTGTCTTTTTATTAAGAGTCAGCAGCTACACTTTTTGTAGCTGCTGACTTTTAAATGGGTGGAATTCCGCTTTAAGCACACCACTCACCTGTGGTCTTTGTCGGTTCGGTGCACGATACCACACGTCACACACTGGTAATCGAACGCACAGATTCACAAACACAAAGTGAACTGGGAAAAGACGGCCACTCTCCCCAGTTCACTTTGTGTTTGTGAATTCATGCATTCGATTACCAGTGTGTTACAGCTTCTCAGTTTGTGGTCTTCGTTGGCGGTTCTTGCTCGCTGTTGTAGGTAGGGTGTGAGCCTTTTGTTTAATACACAATGTTACAATTCGTTATGTTTCCTATCCTGCACCCCATTCGTAGTTAGCTGCCTCCAAGTTGTTGTCGGTCGTATCCCAACATCATTCGGCGCAGGCGTAGTAGATTTCAATATCACTCAACACAGACTTCATTGCTCATAGGATTCACCGTCTATGGGGTTGCCGCCTCATCCATTTGGAGAGTAGCATGTATTGATTGCATGGGTTCTGTGGCTGATTGAGATGCTAATTTGACCCACCTGGTGCCTTAACTGCACCTTGATTACCCTCGGTGGCTGGGTGGTTGGTATGTGCTCGGAATTGGAGGAGGGGGTGACACCGTAACACTCTACGATGGCCCAATTCGAATCGGCGATACAGTGTTTTGTATCCTCGGCACGACGCAAGCTGATTTCAGTTGTCACACACATCACAAGCTTCCTGAAGCTCGGTCTTCTTTTTGAGGCTCCTGCCACAAGCAACCAGTCGTTACACAAACCATTCATACGGTCGCACTTACGCAAACCCACACGATACTCGAGTCCAGCTTCATAACTCTGACCCGAGTTGGCATGATTTATCCTTGTTTTCACCTCCCTGATGAGGCTACTTTCTAGCAATTATTGCAAGCACTTCTTCAGTGGCACACAATCCAACCACTCATTGTTTCCAGTGGCATACAGTTCGGTCACTCACATCTCTTGTCTGTCATTTCTCCCTTAGGTCAGTTAAGTTCAGGTTGTTCCATCCTGCACTAAATTGGATGTGCTTTCTACAAAACAAAAAAAACCCAAAATGAACAAACAAAAAAAAAAGACAACATACACTCTACATCCGACTCTTATCGGAGCTTGTCCATTAGTTGTATCGGATTCCTTTCATGCACACTACAACCAATTTGTATCGGTCACATCATTTACCCCACACCCGATTCATGTAGAATCCGTAGAATCCATTGCATACTTACTACAGTCCGATTCGAACCTAGTCGCGCCGGCAGCACAACGGTTCGTATCAGATGCATTACACACCGATTTATATTGGTTCATGTCATTTACTCTGTTCATACTATTTACCCTACCTACCGATTCATATCGGTTCATGCCATACCCTACAACCGATTTGTATCGGCGCATGTTGCTTACCCTCCAACCAATTCGTATTGGTTCATGTCATTTACTCTGTTGGTATCATTTACCCTACCTACCGATTCATATCGGTTCATGTTCTACCCTGCAACCGATTCATATCAGATCCATTTTCATACTCATCACAGCCCGATTCGAATCTAGTCACGATGGCACACACCGATTCGTATCGGTTCATCACCTACACACAGCCAATTTGTATTGGATCCATTTCATACTCATCACTGCCCGAGCCAAATCTAGTCGTGACGGCGGCACAATGATTTCGCATCGGACTCCTATTCTTACACTCTTGAGTACAGCTACAACCAATTAGGGTCACAGTTCATTCCTACACATTCATTCAATTTCTGCTATCCTTATTTTTGCCAATCGGTATGTGTCATGAGCCCGGTGGTGGAGTCTGACTTATGCAGGAGTAACCTCTCTTGCGACCCTGATTCGTGAACACCCTGGTAGAGCAGAGAGGAGGTTCAGGAGTGATGTTGAGCTGGTCACCGGTGACAACTGAAGAGGTTCCTCCGGTCTCATGCTAGTTGACAGAATGATGGTACAGGCTGGGTTGGCAACTGGCTGGCAGTGCAGTACAACAGGGGCAGGCAGAAGAATAGTCGGGCACAGGCAGAGTTCGTTATCGGGCTGGCAGCAAAGGTACAAGGGAGCAGGAAGGAGAGTGGTCGTGGAAGCTGAGGTCAGTGCAGGCAGAGATCAAGCAGGGTCAAGACAAGCCGGGCCACAGGAACAGACAATCAGATAACGGGTCGCTCAGGAACACACCAATGCTGGCACACGCGCGCTCGCACATACGTGCACACATGCATACAGCCGTGTGCAGACGCTATGTATGCCCACCCGACCCGGATTCCAGGGGCAACAGCTGTTTCTTGACATTGCCCCTCCCCAAGGGGCAGCCTCCGGATGCCCTGCCAAGCAAACCTAGCAGGATTGCTATCCTTGAAAGACTGGATAAGCTCATCCGCGTGGATGTCAGCTTCGGGCTCCCAGGAGCTATCTTTAGTGCCGTAGCCCTTCCATTTCACGAGGTATTGAACCCCGCCACCCCTTTTACTGCAGTCCAGGATATATTAAATTTCAAATTCTTCCTCACCATCTACTAAAACTGGATGGACCCGCAGAGACAGCGGGAGTTCCAACTCATAAGCCACTTGGTTGACTTTCCTCTTCACCCGAAAAGGCCCAATGAACCTGGGTCTCAATTTCCTCGAGGGGCAGGCCAGTTTAAGGTTCTTTGTGATGAGCCAGGCTTGCTCTCCGGGTTGTAGGTCCCACTCTCCCCATCTCCTTTTGTCAAAAATCTCTTTATTGTACTGCTGAGTCCGGGCCAGGGTTTCCTGTAAAAGTTTATTATTCTCCTCCAGAAATTTAGTAGTCTCCTGAACTGCGGGTACTATGCTTTCAGAGTTGCGTTTGGGCATAAAGGTTGGATGAAAGCCGTAGTTGGCCAGGACTGGGAATTGCTTAGTGGCTGAGTGGACCGTGCTGTTGAAGGAAAATTCAGCCAACGGCAGCAGAGAGACCCAGTCGTCCTGCGAAAACAAGAAGCAGCGTAGAAATTGCTTTAGTGTCTGATTGGTTCTCTCCGTCTGGCTGTCGGTCTGTGGGTGGTAGGGGGATGAGAGGGCGAGTTTGATGTCCAGGGAGGAACACAGGGCTTTCCAAAATTTGGACGTAAATTGGACTCCGCGGTCGGAGACGATGCTTGAGGTAACTCCATGGAGTCTGATTATTTCTCAAATGAAGATTTCAGCCATTTCGGCCGCTGATGGTGTACCCTTCATGGGCAAGAAGTGCGCCATTTTTATTAAACGGTCCACGACCAAAAAGATTGTAGAATACCCCTGGGATGGTGGAAGCTCCACGATAAAGTCCATGGAAATCATAGAACATGCCCGCACAGGAAGTGGCTTTAGTAGGCCCCAGGCCTTGGCTTTACTGTTCTTGTGTTGGGCGCAGGTGGGGCAGGAGCTGACATACTTCCGACAGTCCTAGTCTGCCCAGGGCCACCAGAAGGAGCGTAGCAGTAGTTCAGCAGTCTTGCGAGATCCAAAATGACCTGCCAGCTTATGGTCATGACAGGATGCCAGAACAGATAGACGCTGCCCCTCTGGTACAAAAAGCCTGGTTTTGTGCAATAGTAATCCATCTCTTGCTATCAGGTTGAGGTCTGCTGGTTTGGGGGTCTTAGCCAGACACTGCCTAATATAAGATAGCAAGTCCTCCTGTGTCAGTGGAAAGTTTCTGGGATGCAGCACAGTGTCCAAAATCATGGAATCTCCAGGTTTGCAGAACATTCTGCACAGGGAATCCGATTTGGTGTTTTTCAACCCAGGCCTGCACTTGATGTGGAAGAGGAAGCGTCAAAAGACGAGAGCCCACCGGGCTTGACAAGGTTTCAGTCTTCTGGCTGGTCTGAGATATTCAAGGTTTTTGTGATCCGTAAAGATCAGAATAGGGTGCCTGGCTCCTTCTAACAAATAGCGCCACTCCTCCAGGGCAGCTTTGATAGCCAGTAGCTCACAGTCTCCGACGTCATAGTTCCTCTCTGATGAAGACAACTTGCGGGAGAAGAATGCCACCGGGTGAAGGACAGCTTTGGCTCCTTGTCTTTGCGACAGGACGGCCCCAACAGCAACCTCGGAAGCATCCACCTCTAGAACAAATGGCAGGGCCGGATCAGGGTGCTTTAAGATAGGTGCAGATGTAAATAGACCCTTCAAGGTCTCAAAGGCTTTTTGGGCCTCCTCGGTCCACAAGAACCGGGTATTCAGTTTAGTAAGCTGTGTGGTCGGGGCGATAATAGTCGAGAATCCCTTTATGAACTTCCTATAGAAGTTGGCGAAGCCGATAAAATGTTGAATTCCGTTCTCGTCTGTGGGGGCAGGCCATTTGAGAATAGCAGAGACCTTTTGGGGTTCCATAGTAATACCTGTGACCGAGATGATGGGGAAGGGGATACTGGCCGAAGGCGGCTCAGCACACAGGCAACATGTTTGCGATGCTCTTCCAACGTGGGGGAGAATATCAAGATGGCATCTAAGTAGACAATCACGAAGAGATCCAGATAATCCTTGAACACCTTTTACGAAATGCTGGAACGTAGCTGGGGCGTTGCAAAGTCCAAAGGGCATCACCAAGTACTCAAAGTGCCCGAACCGGGTGCTGTAGGCGGTTTTCCATTCATCGCCCTCCCGGATACGGACTAGGTTATAAGCCCCGCGGAGGTCCAGCTTTGTAAATACTGTTGCCGTTCCAAGTCTCTGGAAGAGTTCCCGGGACCAAAGGCAGGGGATAACGTCTTTTGACCGTTATCTTGTTTAACTCCGGGTAGTCTATACAAGGCCTCAGGGTCTCTTTTCCACAAGAAGATTCCAGCTCCTGCTGGGGACGTAGAGGGCCGGATGAAGCCCTTTTTCAAGTTCTCGTCTAGGTAGACCTTGAGGGCTGCTAGCTCCAGCTCGGTCAGAGGGAAAATCCTTCCAAAGGGGGCATCGGCTCCGGGAAGGAGCTCAATAGGACAGTCATATGGCCTATGGGATGGTAGCTGTTCAGGCCCCTTCTTACTGAACATGTCTAGGAAGGAGTGGTAGACTAAAGGAACCCTACAGACGGGTCTCAGAGTCAGGGTCACTATCCAGGCTGAGCAGAGTGGAGTTAGGCCCTTCAGTTCTTGAGAGGCCGTGCTGAAGGCAGTACGGTGACAAGAATTTGGTCTCGCCGGTAGCCCAATTGATGCAGGGGCTGTGAGCCTGCAGCCAAGGTAAGCCGAGGATAATTAGGAAAAGTGGGGATGGGATGACGTCCAATAGCAGGAGTTCCCGATGACTGTCAGGGGTAATAGCAGGTATGGGTAGTGTCTCATGTGTGGCGACACCTTACTTGATGGCAGTGCTGTCTGCCAAATGTACGACCATCCCGTGGGATTTGGGTCGCAATGGAATCTGGTGCTGGGCCGCAATGTCCTGATCAATGAATCCGCTGCAGGCACTGGAGTCGATGATCGCGGTCACCAGGATGCTTCTGTCAGGTAGCTGTAGGGAGAGCGGAAGAGTGAGATGAATGGAAGTATTAGGGGCGACTGGTGTAACACCACGGGAGACAGGTGAATGCTTACCACACTTGGCAGGGCACGTTCTCACTACATGCTCCCCGCAGTACAGACCTAGATGGTTGCTTAGGCGGCGTTGCCTTTCTTCCAGTGTAAGAGATGGCCAGAGAAGACCCAGCTGCATGGGTTCAGACTGATCAGGTGCTGCCGATTTCTCAGCTCTGCGCTCTCTGAGACTCCTGCCTGTCTGAATAGGCAGATTTGCTAGGGAGTCTAGGGTGCGGGGCACTCTCACATGGGCAAGATCATCTTTGAGGGGATCTGAGAGGACCAAATGGAACTGGTAAGAGAGAGCTGACTCGTTCCATACGGTATCAGCACTCCAGCGCCTGAACTCTGTTACATAGTCCTCCGCCGTACGGCGGTCTTGCTGGAGCGCATGGAGCGCTGCTTCGGTAGTAGTGACTTGATGGGGATCCTCATATAATACGGCCATAGCCTGGAAGAACAGAGTCAAGCTGCTCACTTCTGCGGCCTCTTGTTCCAGTAGGCGGTGTGCCCTGGACTGAGGGTCCCCCAGCAACAGGGAAATTACTAACCCCACCTTTGTGGTCTCCAGGCAAAAGGTGCGGGGTTGGAGTGCAAAGAAGAGTTCGTAGGAATTGCGAAACGACCAGAACTTGGTGCGGACACCCAAAAACGGCTTTGGCAAAGGAACCTTAGGTTCAGACGGCAGGGCCGCCAAGGTACGGGCCTTGGGCTGGCTACTTCCAGAGGCCATGGCTGAGGTGAAATCTTGCACCGGTTCCTCCAGTCGGGTGTAGCCATCCTGTCGGATGCAAACAGAGATCATCCATGGGAGAGGCCGCTGCGCAGACTCAGACATGGCTGTCCGTTACTGTCAAGAGCCTGGTGGTGGAGTCTGACTTATGCAGGAGTAACCTCACTTGCGACCCTGATTCGTGAACCCCTGGTAGAGCAGACAGGAGGTTGAGGAGTGAGGATGGCACGAGGGTTTAGCTGGTCACCGGTGACAACTGAAGAGGTTCCTCTGGTCTCGTGCTAATTGACAGAATGGTGGTACAGGCTGGGTCGGCAACTGGCTGGCGGTGCAGTACAACAGGAGCAGGCAAAGAATAGTCGGGCACAGGCAGAGTTCATTAACGGGCTGGCAGCAAAGGTACAAGGGAGCAGGCAGGAGAGTGGTCATGGAAGCCGAGGTCAGTGCAGGCAGAGATCAAGCAGGGTCAAGACAAGCCGGGTCACAGGAACAGACAATCAGATAACAGGTCACTCAGGAACACAAAAACGCTGTAGAACGGACAGCACTGGTTAAAGGGTACTGTCTGCTTAAATGGGCCATTTGGGCGCCAATGCCAGCGCACATGCATGCGCACACGTGCATACTCGCCCACACAGGCGCGCGCCAACGCGCACAGGCGTGCGCACACACTATGTACGTCCGCGCACAGACTTCCTGACCTGGATTCCAGGGGCAACAGCTGTTTGCTGACAGTAGGTTCCTTTCTTGCAATTGTTTCAAGTACGCCTCCAGCAGCACAGACCCTTGCAATCGTTGCAAGCACATTTCCAACAGCAAAACACCTTGCAATTGCTGCAAGCACATGTAGAAATACTGCCTCTCACATTCACCACAAACACATCTCCAGTGACACAAACCCCTTTGCAATCATTGCAAACATACAACCAAGCACAACTTCTTGCAATCGCTGCAAGCATGCATACAAACTTAACTTCTTGCAATTGTTGCAAGCATGCATTCAGCACAACTTCTTGCAATCGATGCAAGCACACATACTAACTTAACTTCTTGCAATTGTTGCCAACACGCATTCAGCACAACTTCTTGCAAACGTTGCAAGCACACATTCAGCACAACTTCTTGCAATTGTTGCAAACACACATACAACCATAACTTCTTGCAATCGCTACAAGCATGCACACAGGCACAACTTCTTGCAATTGCTGCAAGCGCGCATAAGCATAACTTCTTGCAATCACTGCAAGCACGCATACAAGCAAAACTTCTTGCAATCGCTGCAAGTACACACACAAGCACAATTTGTTGCAATTGCTGCAAGCACGCATAAGCATAACTTCTTGCAATCACTGCAAGCACGCATGAGCATAACTTCTTGCAAACGCTGCAAGCATGCATACAAGCATAACTTCTTGCAATTGCTGCAAGCACACATACAAGCATAACTTCTTGCAATCGCTGCAAGCAAGCACCCAGCACAACTTATTGCAATCCCTGCAAGCACGCATTCAGAACAACTTCTTGCAATTGCTGCAAGCACACATAAAAGCATAACTTCTTGCAATTGCTGCAAGCACGCATCCAGCACAACTTCTTGCAATCACCGCAAGCACGCATACAAGCATAACTTTGAATCTAGTCAGGATGGCACACACCGATTCGTATCGGTTCATCTCCTACACACAGCCAATTTGTATTGGACCCATTTCATACTCATCACTGCCCGAGCCGAATCTAGTCGTGACAACGGCACAACAATTTGTGTCGGATGCACTGCACACACCGATTCGTATCGGACTCATATTCTTACACTCTTGAGTACAGCTACAACCAATTAAGGTCACAGTTCATTCCTACACATTCATTCAATTTCTGCTATCCTTATTTTCGCCAATCGGTAGGTGTCACGAGCCTGGTGGTGAAGTCTGACTTATGCAGGAGTAACCTCTTTTGCGACCCTGATTCGTGAACCCCCTGGTAGAGCAGACAGGAGGTTCAGGAGTGAGGATGGCACAAGGTTTTAGCTGGTCACCGGCGACAACTGAAGAGGTTCCTCTGGTCTCGTGCTAGTTGACAGAATGGTGGTACAGGCTGGGTCGGCAACTGGCTGGCAGTGCAGTACAACAGGGGCAGGCAGAAGAATAGTCGGGCATAGTCGAATAGTCGGGCTGGCAGCAAAGGTACAAGGGTACAAAGGTACAAAGGTACAAGTGAAGTGATAGTGGAGTTAGGTCCTTCAGTTCCTGGGAAGCAGTGCTGGAGGCAGTACGGTGACAAGAATTTGGTCTTGCCGGTAGCCCAGTTGATGCAGGGGCTGTGAGCCTGCAGTCAAGGTAAGCCGAGGATAATTGGGAAAAGTGGGGATGTGATAATGTCCAATAGCAGGAGTTCCCGATGACCGATTGGTCGCAATGGAATCTGGTGCTGGGCCGCAATGTCCTGATCAATGAATCCACTGCAGGCACCGGAGTCGATGATCGCGGTCACCAGGATGCTTCTGTCAGGAAGCTGTAGGGAAAGTGGAAGAGTGAGATGAGTGGAGGTATTAGGGGTGACTGGTGCGTCACCACGGGAGACAGGTGAATGCTTACCACACTTGGCAGGGCAGATTCTCACTACATGTCTGGGCTCCCCACAGTACAGACCTAGACGGTTGCTTAGGCAGCGTTGCCTTTCTTCCAGTGTAAGAGATGGCCAGAGAAGACCCAGCTGCATGGGTTCAGACTGATCAGGTGCTGCCAATTTCTCAGCTCTGTGTTCTCTGAGACTCCTGTCTATCTGAATAGGCAGATTTGCTAGGGAGTCTAGGGTGTGGGGCACTCCCACAGGGGAAGTTCATCTTTGAGGGTATCTGAGAGGCCCAAATGGAACTGGTAACAGAGAGCTGCCTCGTTCCATATGGTATCAGCACTCCAGCGCCTGAACTCTGTTACATAGTCCTCCGCCATACGGCGGCCTTGCTGGAGCGCATGGAGTGCTGCTTCCGCAGTAGTGACTTGATGGGGATCCTCATATAATACGGCCATAGCCTGGAAGAACAGAGTCAAGCTGCTCACTTCTGCGGCCTCTTGTTCCAGTAGGTGGTGTGCCCAGGATTGAGGGTCCCCCAGCAACAGGGAAATCACTAACCCCACCTTTGTGGTCTCCAGAGAAAAGGTGCAGGGTTGGAGTGCAAAGTAGAGTTCGTAGGAATTGCGAAGCGATTGGAACATGGTGCGGTCGCCCGAAAAACAGCTCCGGCAAAGGAACCTTAGGTTCAGACGGCAGGGCCACCAAAGTACGGGCCTTGGGCTGGCTACTTCCAGAGGCCGTGGCTGAGGTGAACTCTTGCACCGGTTAATCCAGTCGGGTGTAGCCATCCAGCCGGATGCAAACAGAGATCGTCCATGGGAGAGGCCCCTTGCGCAGACTCAGACATGGCTGTCCGTTACTGTCACGAACCTGGTGGTGGAGTCTGACTTATGCAGGAGTAACCTCTCTTGCGACCCTGATTCGTGAACCCCTGGTAGAGCAGACAGGAGGTTGAGGAGTGAGGATGGCACGAGGGTTTAGCTGGTCACCGGTGACAACTGAAGAGGTTCCTCCGGTCTCGTGCTAGTTGACAGAATGGTGGTACAGGCTGGGTCGGCAACTGGCTGGCGGTGCAGTACAACGGGGCAGGCAGAAGAATAGTCAGGCACAGGCAGAGTTCGTTAACGAGCTGGCAGCAAAGGTACAAGGGAGCAGGCAGGAGAGTGGTCGTGGAAGCCGAGGTCAGTGCAGGCAGAGATCAAGCAGGGTCAAGACAAGCCAGGTCACAGGAACAGACAATCAGATAACGGGTCGCTCAGGAACACACAAACACTGTAGAACAGACAGCACTGGTTGAAGGGTGCTGTCTGCTTAAATGGGCCGTTTGGGTGCCAATGCCGGTGCACGTGCACACTCGCCTGCACAGGTGCACGCCAACGCGCACAGGCGTGCGCACACATTATGTACGCCCGCACACAGGCTTCCCGACCCGGATTCCAGGGGCAACAGCTGTTTCCTGACAGTAGGTTCCTTTCTTGCAATTGTTTCAAGCACGCCTCCAGCAGCACAGACCCTTGCAATGCTTGCAAGCACATCTCCAACAGCACTACACCGTGCAATTGCTGCAAGTACATGCAGAAATACTGCCTCTCGCATTCACCACAAACACATCTCCAGTGACACAAACCCCTTTGTAATCATTGCAAACATACAACCAAGCACAACTTCTTGCAATCGCTGCAAGCACGCATACAAACTTAACTTCTTGCAATTGTTGCAAGCATGCATTCAGCACAACTTCTTGCAATCACTGCAAGCACACATACAAACTTACCTTCTTGCAATTGTTGCAAGCACACATTCAGCACAACTTCTTGCAATTGTTGCAAGCACGCATTTAGCACAACTTCTTGCAATCGTTGCAAACACACATACAACCATAACTTCTTGCAATCGCTACAAGCACGCATAAGCATAACTTCTTGCAATCACTGCAAGCACGCATACAAGCAAAACTTCTTGCAATCACTGCAAACATGCATACAAGCATAAGTTCTTGCAATCGCTGCAAGTACACACACAAGCACAATTTCTTGCAATTGCTGCAAGCACGCATAAGCATAACTTCTTGCAATCGCTGCAAGCACCCATGAGCATAACTTCTTGCATTCCTTGCAAGCACACATACAAGCATAACTTCTTGCAATTGCTGCAAGCACGCATCCAGCACAACTTCTTGCAATCGCTGCAAGCATGCATTCAGAACAACTTCTTGCAATCGCCGCAAGCACACATACAAGCAAAAATTCCTGCAATCGCTGCAAGCACGCATACAAGCATAACTTCTTGCAATCACTGCAAACACTCATACAAGCATAACTTCTTGCAATCGCTGCAAGCACACACACAAGCACAACTTCTTGCAATTACTGCAAGCACGCATAAGCATAACTTCTTGCAATCGCTGCAAGCACGCATGAGCATAACTTCTTGCAATCGCTGCAAGCACGCATACAAGCATAACTTCTTGCAATCGCTGCAAGCACGCATACAAACATAACTTCTTGCAATCGCTGAAGCACGCATTCAGAACAACTTCTTGCAATCGCTGCAAGCACACATGCAAGCAAAAATTCCTGCAATCGCTGCAAGCATGCATACAAGCACGCATAAGCATAACTTCTTGCAATTGCTGCAAGCATGCATGAGCATAACTTCTTGCAATCACTGCAAGCATGCATACAAGCACAACTTCTTGCAATCGCTGCAAGCACGCATACAAGCATAACTTCTTGAAATCACTGCAAACACGCATATAAGCATAACTTCTTGCAATCACTGCAAGCGCACACACAAGAATAACTTCTTGCAATTACTGCAAGCACGCATACAAGCATAACTTCTTGCAATCGCTGCAAGCACGCATACAAGTATAACTTCTTGCAATCGCTGAAGCACGCATCCAGCACAACTTCTTGCAATCACTGCAAGCATGCATTCAGCACAACTTCTTGAAATCGCTGCAAGCACACATACAAGCAAAAATTTTTGCAATCGCTGCAAGCATGCATACAAGCATAACTTCTTGCAATCGCTGCAAGCACGCATCTCAGCATTTCTTCTTACCCTCACCACTAATTAGAAGGGATTATAGCGGTACCCAATTTGTTGTATAAAAATATCAAAAGTTTATTGTACAATGTAAAAACTTGAAAAATATTAGACAACACATATGAATGATAGATGATAAAAACAAACAGAACACTGTAACGCTCTTCTGTAGTGTGGTCTCACCAGCCACATATCATTTTAGTGGCACTTAATCGACCACTCGTCTCCAGTTGAATTTTCATACGAGCCACTCAGTTGAGTTCAGGTTCCATCCTGCACCAGATTGGACGTTATTTCCTCAGAATAAAAAAACAAAAAAAACCCCCAAAAAACACATAGGGATTGCATCTTCACCAGGGCCAGTCACGTAATAGGGGTGGGACAGCTCATTTAGGTAAGAAAAAAAATCTATATATATATCGCACTTATGTCACCCTTACTACAGGTTTTCCGGTCGACTGAGTTTCGATCCCTACCAGGACCTCACTACTAGAGCATCAGTCAGGTGTGTAGTTCATGGGTTCCTCTGTCACATTATCCTGCAGCACCCTTTCACCAAACAATCAATTTCACATACACCATTTGGGATGCTTATTGGGCGTTAGTTTATGTCCCATATGTCTCTGCATTACACTCTGTTTTCGAAGGGTGACCCTTCATCTCTCAGACAAGGTCCCTAAATGTTCAGCTTGCTAAGTAGTCCGTACCCGACTTCAGCTGCTACCTCCAGTAGGCCCTGGGGCTCTGGTCCACTGGTTTGTGCTCAGCACAGACAGGCACCAGAGCTATTGGTTACCTGGCCAGTCACCTCCTGGCTCACCTCGGTTGCCACACACTATTTTGTCTCACCTCCCCAGTCAATCTTACTCTAGCCTGTTGTTGCCTTTTCCAACCAGCCCCCCCAGAGTGGCAGCCAATTTATCAGGCACGTTAGGATCCTACTGGTCAACTTAGGCCTTGAGCCTGGTTGGTACTCCGGACATTCCTTCTGGATTGGAGAAGCCTTGGCTGCATTTCAGCACTGAGTACCAGACCACATGATCAAGAAATTAGGCAGATGGAAGTCTGCCTGCTTCGCTACATACATTCCAAATCCTCAGTTGAAAATGGCACAAGCCTTTGCCAAGCTAGCTCAGTGATGTCAGAATCAATAAAGAATTACTTCCCTATCCAAGTATTTTTGCCCCCTTTTCTCGGCATGCCGACCAGACGACCAAGGCACACCTCAGGTCCATGTTATTTTGTAAGTCTTGTTGCGTGTTTATGCGATCCATATTTGTCTCGATCATAGGGCTACGACCATAAATAAGAAGACCAGTATGGTAGCCTGAATTTATGGGAGGAGCCCGGAGAGTATTTAAGCAGACCACTCACCTGTGGTCTTTGTCGGTTCTGGTGCACGACACTCTTCCTCCCATTCCCCTTTTTCAGGGCACTTCTCAGCACATTTCTCTACACAATCATCCATTACTTATCTTGGGTATGCCCATTTTTCTTGGCATACCGACCAGACGACCAAAGCACACCTCAGTTCTATGTTATGTTGTAAGTCTTGTCGCATGTTTATGTGATCCATATTTGTCTCGGTCGTAGGGCTACGACCATCAATATATATACAGTGTCTCACAAAAGCAAGTATACCCCTCGCATTTTTGTAAATATTTTATTCTATCTTTTCATGTGACAACACTGAAGAAATTACACTTTGCTACAATGTAAAGTAGTAAGTGCACAGCTTGTATAACAGTGTAAATTTGCTGTCCCCTCAAAATAACTGAACACACAGCTATTAATGTCTAAACCGCTGGCAACAAAAGTGAGTACACCCCTAAGGCAAAATGCCCAAACTGAGTGCAAAGTGTTAAAATTTTGTGTGGCCAACATTATTTTGCAGTACTGCCTTAACCCTCTTGGTCATGGAGTTCACCAGAGCTTCACAGGTTGCCACTGGAGTCCTCTTCCACTCCTCCATGGCGACATCACAGAGCTGGTGGATGTTAGAGATCTTGCGCTCCTCCACCTACTGGTTGAGGATGCCCCACAGATGCTCAATAGGGTTTAGGTCTGGAGACATGCTTGGCCAGTCCATCACCTTTACCCTCAGATTCTTTAGCAAAGCAGTGGTCGTCTTGGAGGTGTGTTTGGGGTCGTTATCATGTTGGAATACTGACCTGCGGCCCAGTCTCCGAAGGAAGGGGATCATGCTCTGCTTCAGTATGTCACAGTACATGTTGGCATTCATGGTTCCCTCAAGGAACTGTATCTCCCCAGTGCTGGCAGCACTCATGCAGCCCCAGACCATGACACTCCCATCACCATGCTTGACTGTAGGCAAGACACACTTGTCTTTGTACACCTCACCTGGTACCTGTGACACACGCTTGACACCATCTGAACCAAATACGTTTATCTAGGTCTCATCAGACCACAGGACATGGTTCCAGTAATACATGTCCTTAGTCTGCTTGTTTTCAGCAAACTGTTTGTGGGCTTTCTTGTGCACCATCTTTAGAAAAGGCTTCCTTCTGGAACGACAGCCATGAAGACAAATTTGATGCAGTGTATGGTCTGAGCACTGACAGGCTGACCCCCCACCCCTTCAACCTCTGCAGCAATATATCATATAACTCATATGTCTATTTCCGAAAGGCAACCTCTGGATATGACGCTGAGCATGTGCACTCAACTTCTTTGGTCGACCATGGCAAGGCCTGTTCTGAGTGGAACCTGTCCTGTTAAACCAATGTATGGTCTTGGCCACCATACTACAGCTCAGTTTCAGGGTCTTGGCAATCTTCTTATATCCTAGGCCATCTTTATGTAGAGCAACAATTCTTTTTTCAGATACTCAGAGAGTTCTTTGCCATGAGGTGCAATGTTGAACTTCCAGTGACCAGTATGAGTGAGTGAGAGCGATAACTCCAAATTTAACACACCTGCTCCCCATTCACACCTAAGGCCTTGTAACACTAATAAGTCACATGACACCGGGGAGGGAAAATGGCTAATTGGGCCCAATTTGGACATTTTCACTTAGGGGTGTACTCATTTTTTGTCAGAGAACCTCAGTGACTAATCCTTCTGGAATGCCTATTGAGGGAACCTCTGTTACTAATCCTTCCAGAATGCCCATTCCTTTGCACAGGCACGTGCAGGAGCGCGCATGCACGCTGCAGGTGAGCACGGATGCCCGCGGGAACTCGGCAGGTGCGCGGGCACGTGCACGACGCTGTGGTGCTAAACAATCCATTTAAACCGGACAGCACCATGCAGCCGTTGCTGTCCGTTCTACAGGGTGTCTGTGTTCTAAGTACCAGTTTGCTGAATACCTGTTACCTGTTCCTGTGACCCGGCTCGTCCTGACCTTGCTTGTTCTCTCCCTGCACCAACCCCCAACTTGCCCACGACTACTCTTCTGCTTGATCCCTGTGTACCTTTGCTGCCCGCCTGTTGACAACCCTGCCTGTACCTGATGGCTCTTCTGCCTGCACCGTCTATACCGCATTGCCAGCTAGTTGCCAACCCAGCCTGCGTCACTACTCTACTACCTTTACGAGCCATCAACCGGACCTCTCACACCACCAACAGTGAACCAGTCCTGCCCTCATGCCCCCCTGTGCTCCTGAACTCCCTGTCTGTTCTACCAGGGGTTCCCGAACCAGGGCCGTAAGATTGGTTGCTTCCTGCATAAGACAGACTCCACCATCGGGTGTGTGACACTTTTGTTGCCAGCGGTTTACACATTAATGGCTGTGTGTTGAGTTATTTTGAGGGGACAGCAAATTTACACTGTTATACAAGTTGTACACTCACTACTTTACATTGTAGCAAAGTGTCATTTCTTCAGTTTTGTCACATGAACAGATAGAATAAAATATTTACAAAAATGTGAGGGGGGTACTCACTTTTGTGAGATACTGTGTATATATATATACAGGTGGTCCTCTAGTTACAAACATCCAACTTACAAATGACTCCTACTTACAAACGGAGGGAGACAACAGGAAGTGAGAGGAAATCTCCCCCTAGGAAGGGAAATTCACTCATGTAAGAGTTATTATGGGAAAAAGGTATCTCCACTGAAGCTTTATCACCAAGGTTTGTTTCCACAACAACCCACAATTTTCAAAATCCAATTATCATTGGGACAGGAAGTGAGGTGAAATCTTCTGAACAGAAACATAGACAGCAAACAAACATTACATGGGTGTTACCCCTTCCCTATGCTATCCAAAAAGCTTAAACATAGTTTTTTTGGCTGGAGCTACATTTAAAAAATTTACCTGTTCCGACTTACAAACAAATTCAGCTTAAGAACAAACCTATAGACCCTATCTTGTTTGTAACCCGAGGACAGCCTGTATATATATATATATATATATATATATATATGGAAGAATTGGAAGACCGCGGGTTTTATCAGTATGACTTTAGGCAGTTGATAGACAATAAGCTGTCAGACCTTAAGGGACTCCCATCTCTTATTTTTAGCTTCAATAATCATTCTTGAGCAAATTAGGTAAAGTAAGGGAATACATATAAATATTTAATAGGTGAGGATGCAGAATTATAACAATTTAAGACTAAATGTTCAGATTCTACCACAAGCCTAATCATAAATGGCCCTGTTTAATTCTAGGGTTGTCAGGTTGTAGAAATGAAAGCCACATGGACCTGTGACACATCATCTGATAAAAGATAGTAGGAGTTATACAAACCACTAGCATCCTACACTAAAATGTGTTTGGAATTAATAACAGGTGGCTTATGGTAAATAGAATTAATGGTGAGATTTTTCTTTAACATTAGGAGACAGTAAGGGATCTGAAATACATTTTTACAGAACAGCTGTTTACAATGAGCAGTATTTCACAAAGATAATACCATGTTCATATTCTGTGACCAAATAATGGGGTGGAGCTGCGGTACTGAAACCTAAATGCTGCTAAGTGAATGGAACATCTTTTGAAGGTCATTAGGAAGAGATGGAAAGCAAATGTCTTGAGGTGACATATTGCCAGAACTAACTACTTTCATTTCTTACAAGTAGATGATGTCTGTTTGATCATTTCATTCTAAAATTGTAGAGGTGTCAAAGAGTTTCCTTATGTCCAAACAAGTGTTATTAACTTCAATTATGGCTTCCAGATGGAGAACTCTGAAGGTCTTTTTAGCGTGTGTTCAAAGTATTTCATTTAGACATGCTGGAAAAACATACATACCCATTCATGACCTATTTCACTCTTCTGATTTATACATTCTGCACAACTGTAAATCATTCCAAATATGTAATTTTATTGCATCAAAATGGTGTGGCAAATAGCCTATGTAAAGAACAACATAAATTATATTTTCTATTGGCAATAATAGTGGAACTTAACTGGGTTGACTCATACACTCTAATATGAGCATCAAGGGATGCTTGTTGCCTTTTAGATTGCAAAGTTCTTGTGTAGCAATGAAGTTAATGAAATAAAATGATATGTTTAACAACATTGAAAGCATGAGTGTGGGCATAAATTATAAGCCACTTGCCGTTTAACTTGCCAAGCCAGGTAAAAACATTTATTAAATGTTATATTTTATTATTTATACACCATTACTCTCCAAATACTGTAGAACCATGCATACATATACACCACAGCACAATGTTGGGATCTATAAATCCAAGCAAGGGATTACAGAATTTAACATACAACAAAATATAAATTAAATGCTTATAAGTCAAAGGGCAAATGGCTTAAATATATATATGCCCATACAAATGCATTTAGTGTTGTTATGAGAGAACTACAGAGGGCGCCATTTCTGATCTAGTCTTTGAAGTAAATTAAACTTGAATTACTTTTTTTTTCTAAACAATCTTAAATGTAGCAATCAGCAGGCGTATATATATATATATATATATATATATCTACAGCACAGTACTGTACAAAAGTTTTAGGAAGCTGTGAAGAAATGCTATAAAGTAATAATGCTTTTAAATATATATATTATTTCATTCAAAATATATATTGTTTCATTGTTTATTTTTAATAATTTACAAAATGCAAAGTGAGAGAAACATGAGAAAAATCTAAATCAGATCAATATTTGGTTTAACTATCTTCTAACTTCTAACTGGCTTCAAACCAGCATCAGTTCTTACACTTGCACAAAGTCAGGGATTTTGTAGGATTAGATTCAGGTGTATGAGTAACCAATTATACCAAGCAAGTGTCAATGATCATCAATTTCATGTGTAGGTTGAAACACAGTTATTAACTGAAAGAGAAACAGCTATGTAGGAGGCTTAAAACCAGGTGAGGAAAAGCTAAACTCTGCTACTAAGGTGAGGTTTTTGAAGGCAGTTTTCTTGTCAGAGGACATACACCATGGCAAGACTGAGCACAACAACAAGACACAAGGCAGTTATACTGCATCAGCAAGGTCTACCCCAGGCAAAGATTTCAAAGAAGACTGGAGTTTTAAAATGTGTTGTTCAAGCTCTTTTTAAGTAGCACAAAGAAACGGGCAACGTTGAGGACCGCAGACGCAGTGGTCAGCAAAGGAAACTTAATGCAGCAGATGAAAGACACATCATGCTTACTTCCATTCAACATCACAAGATATATCACCTACCACCAATATTGCAAATACCGGAAGTGCCACTGCTACACCTGTTACTCCTAAAGGGAAATCTATAGCTATCCCAGCCATGAAGTCACCTGCTGATATACCGACCCTATCGATATCTAAAGGGAAATCCTCATTGTCCACATCGTCACCGTGAAGGCCATAAACGTTATAACCACCATCCACTATATAGAACACTACAACTTACCTTCATTCGTACTACACAGAAAGTAGACGACGTAATTCAAAGGAAACGACTGGTGACGCAGACGCCAGGAGTTGCAACGGGCAAAGAAACACGATGAATTTTTCTCGAACTTGTTGTGTAAAATTTTGAGGTCAGAAGAAACTTTAGAAACGGACCCCATCTGGAACGACTACGTCATATTGACGGAACACAGAACAACAACACGAGTCAGAACGGTACCACATACAGGAGACTGTTCTTTTGACGGAAGTTTT
>BLSH010000606.1:244765-255683 GCA_018402905.1 Glandirana rugosa
CCCCCCCCCCCCCCCCGCCCCGGTGTTCATGGTTCCATAGACCTAACTGTCCTTCCTATGACTTTTTTCTGTATCAGCTGTGCGGTAACTTACTAATGTGCCCTCTCCCCTTTCCTCCTCTCTGAGGCTATCCCTGAGCATCATGCTGTTCTATAACACCACATACAGCTTTAGAACACCCCAAACCTGTAATCTAGAGGATCTGTGTATCTTCAATACAGCTCTCAAACCCACATTGTAATGTTCCAGATGCATTCCATACAGAAAAAAATTGACATGCTCTACTTTTGTTGACTGCTCTGGAATGCACTGCACTGGTGTGAACTAGGGTCAATGTAATTCATGTTAATAAACTGTCCATGCATTTTTGATGCAGAATAAAAACGCAGTGTAATGCTCTTGGACAGAAATTTAAATATGAAAGCTAAAAGGTTGATCTACTAAAGGCAAATAGGCAATCACTCTGCAAGGGATTTTTCCCAGAACTTACTGAATGATGTAAAGCTCTGCTGACTTCCATCATCCAATCATGTGCAAGTAAAAAAAAAAAAACAAAAACAAAACATTTTTATATTCCCTGCACATATTTGGGTGTTCTTTGCAAAGTGAATTTGCCCCACATTCACAAAGCTAAGGTAAACCCTACCCTACCTATCAGACTGCCTATACTAATGATATAAGTAAGAACAAGTATAAACAATGTTTTCTATCAATTGAGATCATTTTATATGGTTATGCTCAGCAATCCTCTGTGACTCTCAGTAGAGGCTCTAATTACTCACGTTGGAAATAGTTTGGGCAAATTGAACTAGGAAGAAACCTGTTTTAGACCTAAGGCCTGGGAACACCTTGGAGTTCTCCAGAACAAGCTTTAGTTAATGGAAAAGCTAAAGGAAAGTGTGGGTTAACTTATTTTGCCCCAAACCTACAACATATTTTGGTTATTAATCATCATTTATAAATTTTGCGCCAAGAAAAAAAAATCAGGATCTTTTATGTTTT
This sequence comes from Glandirana rugosa, assembly GCA_018402905.1. Lineage (NCBI taxonomy): Eukaryota > Metazoa > Chordata > Amphibia > Anura > Ranidae > Glandirana > Glandirana rugosa. The sequence continues at coordinate 245,768 of BLSH010000606.1, forward strand.
ATTTCATTTTATCAAATAAATGTGCTTCAACAATTTTAGGACAAATCATGCTACCCATTACTTGTTTAATTCCATTCAATTATTTTTAAGTAGCATATTTTAATCTGTTTTAAGCAAAAGTTAAATTCATTATTTAACGAATATTATTTTTCTTCTTATTTTTTTTTTTGTCTGCGGTCATATTATAATAGCTAGCTAGGCCTGACTTCCATATGGCACATGTAATGTGCAATTGGGAGAAGAAAAATACAACGATGGCATGAAGAAACGTTATATTAAACCAAAAGCAATAAAAGAGTCTACATTTGCTGTCCAAGCATAATTTTATGAAGATTGCATGTATTGTACTTTTAATATTTGTCTTACTGATTCTAGATCTTTCCATTAGTGCTACTCAATTCCAATAGAGTAAAATATTAATAAAAGGAAAATGATATAAATTAATATTATTCTGTACCAATAGGATGATGACTTGCTGGAAAATGCAGCAGTTGCTAAACGACCAGAAACTATAGTAACGCGAATGAGCAGAGGTTTCATTTTGTAACCCCACTGGGTTTGCACATTTTAAAATATTTTTTAGCCTTGCACCAATTAGTTATTTAAAATCTTCATTGGAGAATGGAATTTGAAATCTGAACATGCATGTAAAACTTAACTGAAGGCAGATATAAAAGTCGTATATTAATACAGTGCTGGATTTTTTTAAACTCAATTAGTGTAGGTATGTGATTGTGACTAGGGATGGGCCCGCGGTTCAAGTCAAACGTAAGTTCGACTCGAACATCGGGCGTTCGCCGTTCATCGAAATTGTGAAAATTATGGGGCTTTCGCGGCGAGTTCACCAAAGAGGGAAGTAGGATAGTAAAGGGAAAAAAAATGGCATATAGAAGATTCAAGGAAACAGGAGGTGCAGCTGACGGAGAGGAGTATAAAAATAGACAAAAGGAGGCCAAACACATTATCGGTGCTGCAAAAGCACAGAAAGAGGAGGAAATTGCTAAGTCTATTAAGGAAGGAGATAAAACCTTTTTTAGGTACATTAGTGATAGAAGGAAAAAATACAATGGGATCACTGTTAAAGGAGACCAGGATGTAGCAAACCATTTAAACAATTACTTTTGTTCAGTCTTCTCAGAAACAGACTGCACTAATGATAACAAGTTAGGGAATCATATTGGTTCTAGTAATGATGATTCATTTCTAGGATTTCTGGAGACAGAGGTAGCTGAGGAACTGGCTCGGTTAAAGATTAATAAATCAATGGGCCCTGATGGTATTCATCCCAATATAGTTTTTTTAAATAAATCTCTTCTAACAGGAGAAGTTCCCCATGACTGGCGGATAGCTAATATTGTACCTATCCACAAGAAGGGCAGCAAAGTTGGATCCCAGAGTGTGGTTGTAAATGGGGTTCACTAAGAACAGAGACCAGTCACTAGTGGGGTACCACAAGGCTCTGTACTGGGTCCTGTTCTATTTAACCTACATGTAAGTGATATAACTAAAGGTTTGTTGAGCAATATATGTCTCTTTGCTGATAATACAAAGGTGTGTAATAGGGTTGATATCCCCGGAGGTGTCTGTAACATGGAACATGATTTGGCATTGCTGGAAGATTGGTCAAAGCAGTGGAGACTGCAGTTCAATATTTCTAAATGTAAAATAATGCATCTAGGGAAAAAGAATCCGCTTAGAGAGTACAGCATTGGGGGTACAGTGTTAGCCAGCACTACAGAAGAAAAAGATTTGGGGGTGCTTATTTCAGTTGATTGCAAAATGAGCAAACAGTGTGACCAGGCAGTGGGAAAAGCAAATAGAATTCTGGGATGTATCAGTAGAGGGATCACCAGCAGGAGGAAGGAGGTTCTGATTCCTCTATATAGATCTTTAGTGAGACCTCGCTTAGAATACTGCGTCCAGTTCTGAAGACCACGCTTACAAAAAGATATTGATAAGATAGAACGAGTTCAGAGACGGGTAACAAAAATGGTGAAAGGTCTGGGGGATAAAACATATCAAGAGCGACTTCAGGAACTTAATATGTACAGTCTGGAGGAAAGAAGGGAGAGGGGAGACATGATTGAAACCTTTAAATACATCAAGGGGGTGAATAAGGTTCAGGAGGGCAGTCTTTTCAATATGAAACCAAAATCAAGAACACGGGGACATGACCTCAAACTAACTGGGGGGAAGTTCAAAACTAATCTTAGAAAGTATTATTTTACTGAAAGGGTGGTTGATGATTGGAATAAACTACCAACAGAGGTTGTGAGACAGTCAACAGTAAATGGCTTTAACATGCTTGGGAGAAACATAAATCTATAGTCAGACAACAAGGTTAATGTAAAAAAAAAAAAAAATTAAAAATAAATAAATAAAAAGGGGCAGACTCGATGGACTACTCAGTCTTTTTCTGCCGTCACTTTTCTATTGATGAGCTATCAGGGGTCTAAACAAACCTCAGCCCTCAATCTCCATCTGTGTAGCCTCAGCTGCATAGAATGAATGGACAGGAATAGCTGTGCACCGAGCCTCCCATTCATTCAGAAACAGAAGTATAGTAAAAACAGTTTACTAGTCTTCAGTTGTGAATGAACCAATTGTTACCAATCATTGACTCATTCAGAAAAGGAAGGAGCCGGTAAGAAAGAAAGGAGGGGGGAAGACAGCAGCTCTGTGGGGGGGTGGGGGACCAGGGAAGCACACAGGGACCCTGGGAACAGCAGAAGACAACTAAACTGTATAGGAGGGGCGGCGGGGGCAGCATATAGAGTAACTAAGCTCTTCCATTAGGAGGAAAATGAAGGAGATTGGTTCCTCTAAATGCCGCCCGTCATCCCTCCTATTCAGGTGTACAAGGGAGGCACACAGTCCCTTGGAGCATGGAGCCTGGTTGCAATTGCAGGCCCTGCAACCCCTTTAGTTACGCCCCTGCCGATACTGATCCACATGGGCGGTTGGGATCTGGGGGCCCCCTTTATTAAAGGGGGCTTCCAGATTTCTATAAGCCCCCTGCCCGCAGACCCCCCCAACCACAGCCCACGGTTGTGGGGATGAGGCTCTTGTCCCCGTCAACATCCTGACCGGCCAGGTTGCATGCTCGGATAAGGGTCTGGTATGGATTTTGGGGGTACCCCACGTCAATTTTTTAAAAAAAAATTGGCGTGGAGTTCCCCTTAAAATCCACACCAGACCCGAGGGGCCTGGTATGGACTGGAGGGGGGACCCCATGCAATTCTTTTCAGTGATTTTTTTGTATATTGCCAGGAGCCAGCAATACATTACGGCCGCAAGTGATTTTAAATGACAGTTTTTCCTTTTACAAATGTAATTTTGCTGTGGGCATGTTCTAAACATCACACATATACGCCATTTTACAGGCAGACGAATGGGACCCCCCAGGCATGAAATGTAAAGGAATATTTCATTTTTATTGTTTCACTTTAAGCATTGTTAAAATCACCGCTCCTGAAAAAACAATCGATTTAAAAACTTTTTTTTTGCCTTGATACATGTCCCCTAGGGCAGAACCCGGGTCCCCATACACTTTTTATGGCAATAACTTGCATATAAGCCTTTAAAATGAGCACTTTTGAATTTCATGTTTGGGTCCCATTGACTTTAATAGGGTTCGAATGTTCGCACAAACTTTTTGTCTGTTCGCATGTTCTGGTGCGAACCAAATGGGGGGTGTTCGGCCCATCCCTAATTGTGACTGGTATCAACCTTTTGCACTACCTGTGCAATCAGAGTGGGAGAGGAAGGGGCAGAACTGGAAGCCAAACACTCTGGGGTTTATTTACTAAAGGCAAATAGACTGTGCACTTTGCAAAGTGCAGTTGCACTCTGCAAGAGCAGTTGTTTCAGAGCCTAGTAAAAGAGCAGAAGCTCTGCTAACTGCCATCATCCAATCATGTGCAAGCAAAAATGCTGTTTTTTTATTTTCCCTGCACGTTATTGGGTATTCTTTTCAAAGCAAAGCTTTCCTCATTTACTAAGCTCTGGAGCAACTGTACTTGCAGAGTGAAACTGCACTTTGCAAAGTGCACAGTCTATTTGTCTTTAGTAGATCAAGCTCTTTCTGTTATAGAGTGACAACATTGTTTCTAGTTTTCCCTTATTATCATCATGTGGTTCCTGGACAATTACCTGAAACAGTCACTGGAGTGAGGACATATAGACAGAAAGTAAGTGACAGAGGGTGCAGGACACCAGCATACTGAGATGCAAAAAAAGTTAAAAAGAAGTCAAAAGAATATTTATAAAAAATATAAAAAAAAGGTAACTGTGTTTTAGGATACATGGCGTTTTAGCAAACTAAATGTCATCCAATTATGGTTTATATCTACTTTACCTGTAAGTAGTGTATGCACCCTGCTGTGCTGTGTGGCAGAGCTGTGTAAATCTTGATTGATTGTAAAGAAATATTTTGGAAAAATGTATTTAGCTGGAATTTAGCTTTTGGTGGCTTTGAGGTAGTCATGTTCTTAATTTAACCCCTACAGATCCGCACTATTGCCGAAGTACGGCTCCAGCGAGGATCTGAAATGCCGGGTCCATGGACATCGTCCCCTGTGCACGCTCCTGGCGTGCCCCCTGGCGGCAGTGGCGGCGCGAGCGTGCCCGTGGGTCGGGGAGGACTCGATGTCTGTCAGAGACCGGCCGATCTCTTTTAGCAGCCTCAGAATGGGGAACCGCCGATGTAAACATGGCGGTTCTCCGTTCTGTGACAGGGGACATACCAGATCTACTGATCCCTGTCACTGGGATCAGTTAGATCTGTTATGTCCCGGCCAGCCCCCCCCCCCACAGTTAGAACACACCCAGGGAACATTGTTAACCCCTTCACTGCCCCCTGCAGGTTAACCCCTTCACTGCCAATGACATTTACACAGTAATCAGTGGATATTTAAATTTCTGATCGCTGTATAAATGTCATTGGTCCCTAAAATGTGTAAAAAATGTCTGACGTTTCTGCTGCAATATCGCAGTCCCGATAAAAATCGCAGATCGCCGCCATTACTAGTAAAAAAAATAAAATCAATAAATCAATTCCCAGTTTGTGGACGTGATAACTTTTGCGCAAACCAATAAATATACGCCAATTGCGATTTTTTTTTTTTTACCAAAAATATGTAGAAGAATATATATCGGCCAAAACTGATGAATTATTTTTTTTAATGGATTTGTACTTTAGCAAAAAGTAAAAAATATTTTGCAAAATTGTCGCTCATTTTTTGTTTATAGCGGCGATCAGAAATGACGCAGAGGTGATCAAATACCACCAAAAGAAAGCTCTATTTGTGGGAAAAAAAGGACGCAAATTTTATTTGGGTACAACGTCGCACGACCGCGCAATTGTCATTCAAAATGCGACAGCGCTGAAAGCCAAAAATTGGTCTGGGCAGGAGGGGGGTTTAAGTGCCCAGTAAGGAAGTGGTTAAAATTTGACTTGCCATTCCCGTGAACTTGGGGCATCTGTAGCCAAAAAATAATTATAAGCAGGGTCCTCTGGAAAAGAAAAGGGCCACCTCACAGTTTATTATCTCTGGTGCTCCTAGCTCCAAGCTGACAGAAGGTCTAGCTATAGAATATAATGGTCAGCCTGCCTGATTTATTTTTCAGCTTAGTGGATTTGGTTGTAATGGGAATATGAAATGCCTGATCTGATAAACGGTGCACTAACCCCAAGCAGGCCTGCCACTGGAAAAGTACTTTTCATCACAACAGTTTTACATTTTTAGGTGAAGGGCAATAAATAGCCCATCTATCTTTAAGTAACCAACATGTGCCATGATACATGTTATCACTGCAAAAGGGGGACTTGATAGGATATCTGTGATGTAATGACAGAGGGTGCAGCTGTCCCTGGGCCACTAAGGTCACAGGGCAAATGTCCTTCTTCCCCATGAGACTCTTTCTTAATTCCATGTGCCTTTATGTCTATCTATCTATCTATCTATCTATCTATCTATCTATCTATCTATCTATCTATCTATCTATGTGTCTCTCCTTTGTCTGCTTGATAAAATCTCTTCTGCTTCTGTGACCTGTAAACCTGTGAAACTAATCCACACTGCATACTACCCTATAAATTGTTATTTGGTAACAATTATTACTTTTTAGGACCTTAACTTCAACTTACCTTCTCTTTTTACTAACTGCTATTGCCAGCTGGGACCCTGACTGATATTGATTTAACACATGTTCCCCTCTTTAAATGGTAAATAATATCCCCAAGTCATCAATATTATTGAACCATTATAATAGACATTTTAGTAGTGCAGTAGATTGCGTGTGATCTGCTCTGTCATCAGTCCTCTGAGATCTATAATTGTTTCCTATGATCATAATTCCACACCAGTTCCCAGCTGTTTCTACATCAGTGGCAAATTAAATATCATTTCTTTCTCCTGGCTCACCATCATGTCTAACGCATATGTCTATACCCCATGTGTCCTATTGAGGTTTTCCTTTCCTTGTACTATGCACTATATTGTACATTTAATATCCTTGTCTGCTGCTTTATGTAGCCAAGTCTCAGTGAACCAATTAGATCATATTTTATTTGAAACACAGGTGACTAGACTTTAGTTACTAAATCACTCACATCATTGGTATATTTATAGAAACACCAAAATGTACAGGTACAGTAGCTGATGATACAGTAATCTCAGTTTGTCAGGTATTTACCTATATAGAGGTTATACACAAAGAATTGCAATAGAAGGTGGTAGGGCCTGTACAAAGCATTTCGATTGGCCACCCATGGCCTATTCACCCCTCACTGTCTGTGCCCCTCACATCCTATAATTGCACTGTTTTGTTAAAGAGACCCTGTTGCCAGACCATTCATTTCAACAAAAAGGAGTTGTTTTTTTTTTTTAGAAAACTGTTTATTAGTTTTCAGCATATGTACAGGAAACATTAGTCTGGTAGTTCTGTGTGTGGCTTAATATTACAGATAAGACCGCACTGGTGGGCACAGATGAGACTGCACTTATGGAAACTGATGGGCACAGATGAGACCGCACTGATGGGCACAAATGGGACCGCACTAGTGGGCACAGATGAGACGGCACTAGTGGACACAGATGAGACTGCACTGATGGGCACAGATGAAACCACACTGATGGGCACAGATGAGGCAACACTGATGGGCACAGATGAGGCAGCACTGATGGACACAGATGAGGCGGCGCTGGTAGACACAGATAGGTGGCACTGGTGGGCACAGATAAGACCTCACTTATGGGCACTGGTGGGCACAGATAGGCTGCACTGATGGGCACAGATGAGACAGTACTGATGGGCACAGGCTGCACTGGTGAGCACAGATGAGACAGCACTGATGAGCAAAATGCAGGCGGCACTTATGGGCACAGATAGGCGGCACTAATGGGCACAGATGAGACTGCACAAATATGCTGCAAGGACGGACACTGAGGCTGCACTTATGGGCACTGATAAGACTGCACTGATATGCTGCACCGATGAGGCTACATTTATGGGCACTAATGAGGCTGAACCCTTGGGCACTGATAGGCTACACTGATAAGCAGTGGATACTGTCCACAGCCAAGTATCTGTAGGAGGGGTTTCTACCATCCCTGCAACATTTTCAGTCATGTTTTATGTCTTATGTTCTATTTGATATGTATTATATGTGATGTTGCATATTACAGAGACCGGTATTGTGCCAATATTGAAGTTTATTGAGATTTCCGTAATTAGAGGGTTCCACCATTATCGTGTTATTGAATAGTAAGTTAACGCTGCACTTTTTTGTTTTTTCTCATGCCGACATTTACTGGTGCCACATGCTGATGTAAAACAGCATGGCCTGGGTCTCTGTGTTCTGGCTAGGGATGTGCTCATATACACCATACAAGAACTGATTGCTGTTAGAAAGATCTCAAAGCTACAGCAGGAGGAGGAATATTTCTAATACTGAATGACAGCAGAATACAGCGGGTAAAATATATCATTATGGGAATGTGTCTACAGTTCAGTAATGATTACATAAAGCAAGTAAGGGCAATATGTTTATCTCCTGTTGTGGCTGGAGGGGGAGAGCACAAACATGCTTTGCATTTATAAGGCTGTAGCCTATCCTGTTGTGTATTACTGAGTAGTGTGGCTGGTTGGCTGCAGAATGATGGGTGTGATTTATGTTGAAGTGGGCTTGTTCACATTTACATGTACAGGCCTATTGCACCCTCCCACATTCATTACAATTCTCAAAGATTCATGGGAAGTGTAGTTTGATTATAGTGTAAAGAAAGAGGAGAGGATATGATGTAATCAATGTTCTAACAGCTCCTCTCTGGCAGAATACATGCAGCATTTTTTGAATTACAGAGCTGACTTCCTGAAAATTTAATTAGACTTTTCTCTTCATTGGTAAGGAATTTCACAAATGTATTAACTGTTTAGTGTTTTGTGTGTGTGTGTGTGGGGGGGGGGGGGGGATGGGGGTGGTGTACTAATGGGGGATTTTTACTTTCTGCTTTAAAGAAGGAAATAATACAGTAATCAAACCTACCCCCTGGTCCCAGGCCCTAATTCTCCAATCGCCTAGCCCATATTTTATCAAACTTGCTGATGCAGCCCCTATGTGCGCATGTGTCCTTGTAGAGCAGACGGTTGGTATTGACAAGCTGTTTCCAGTAGACAATAGTGGGAGCTACAGATTTTTTCCAATCAAGTGTGAGTGCTTTCCTGGCATAGGAGGGAAGCCAGCCTATTAATGCTCTACTTGTGGTCGTGGACACTAAGTCTTCAACTAGGCCCAAAAGTCTTCTTGGAGAAGGGGTGAGCTGGATCTGAGTCAACTTGCATATGATCTGGACCACCCCATCCAGAAAGGAGCGATAAGTGAGCAGGACCAAAATATGTGAAGGAAATTCCCCATGGAATGATCATTGACAATTTGGGGAGATGGTGGAGTTCAGCCTGTGAATCCTATGAGGGGTAGAATAAGCTCTGTGCAGTAGTTTGAATTAAATGATCCTATCTCTGATGGAAATCAGCTGTATACAAGGGGTGTCCCATATAAAAGTCTAATCCTCATCATCCAGATCTAGGGATATCCAGGAGCTATTTTCATCTGAGAGAGGATAAATCTGGGAGTGCCACCATTAGAAGGTGATTAGAGAGCATTGATGCCGACTTTTCAAGAGGGTTTGAACGGAGCTCAAGATCAGACCATAGAAGCTACAAAGAATGGTGAGGAAATTTACTGGCAAAGGCGTGAGCAATCTGCAGGTGCCGAAACAAGTAAAAAGTAGAGTTATTATACTGTGAGCAAAGGGAAGTGAAGATAAAAAATCCCCATTTTCTACTATATTGGAGAAGGTCTTTATATGATATTTGGCCCAAACCTGTGGGTCTAGCATCACATAAAAGTGATGCAAATTTGGTTTATTCCAGAGTGATGTATGGGGGGGGGGTGTTGTCTCTGTTTGGGATTTGAGTCTAAGTCCCATGTTGCAGGCCTTAACCACTTAAGGACCGGAAGGATTTCCAGCTTTAGGACCGGAGCCCTTTTTGCGATTCGGCGCTGCGTCGCTTTAACTGACAATTGCGCGGTCGTGCGACGTTGAACATAAAATCGTTTTTCATTCTTTAAACCCAAAAAAACGTTTTAACAGCGAGAAGAAAACAAATATCGCCGCTAGTCTTTACTACGTCTCCGCTAGTTTATGGTGGTTTTCTTTCGAGATAAACACCCTTTTTTTCCTGCGTTTAAAGCAAACCCATGTTGCAGCGTGCTGGCGCGTTAACAGTCAATTTCGCTGCGTCGCGGCTTAGCGTTTTTCCCGAGGCCAGGATTTCGACCTTTAGGAAGGCCAGGAATTCACCAATTCCGGACGTTGTACCCTGAATCTGAGTTTAGGGTTTGTCTCTGTTG
>BLSH010000606.1:255693-276178 GCA_018402905.1 Glandirana rugosa
CCGCGCGGGTGCGCGAGTGACACTTTTTTGGGACCATTGGCATTTATACAGCGATCAGTGCTATAAAAATGCACTGATTACTGTGTAAATGTCATTGGCAGTGAAGGGGTTAACCTGCAGGGGGCGCTCTAAGGGTTAACTATGTTCCCTGGGCGTGTTCTAACTGTGGGGGGACTGCCCTAACAGGGGAAGGGAAGTGGTCACAGCCTTCATGTACAGGAAGGCTGTGATCACAGCCCTTCCCCCTCACACAGAGCGGAGGTCCGTGTTTACTTACACGGACCTCCGCTCCTTCGCTCCGGGGGGGCCATCGCGGGTAGCCGGCGGCAATCGAAGCCGCCGCACCCGCTCCCCGGCCCTCCCCGGACACAGTGAGCGCGTGGGCGCGCCTCCGGCGGCGCGCGCTCACTAGGCTCGATCACGCGCCCGCCGTCGTATGACGGCGATCTGCGTTACAGAGCCATCTTGCCGCCGTCAATTGCCGATTGACGGTCGGCAAGTGGTTAATAGTAGTTAACGACCGAGGGCCACAAAAAGGTTGTGCTTGCAGGGCTTCCAAGGAGCCCACTGTTACCACCTCAAGCATTGCACAAGGGTTGAAAACATCTGGCTGAAGCTACCAATTAGCCATCACTGAGTGGCCAGGAAATATTTGTGGCAATCCGGGAGTGCCACGCCCCTATGTGAAGATGACCTCATAAGGGTAGTAAATGTATAGCGTGGGGTCTGGGGGCTCAACAGAAAGGAGGACAATAATTGGTTTAACTGTTGGATTTGGGGATCCTTTAGGGAGGGTGGCAGAACAGATAGGTCAATTTAGGGAGTATTTTAATTTTAATCAGGTTAATGCATCCTAATAATGACAGCGGCAGACTGCCCCATGCTTTCAGTTGAGCCTTAATGTCTTGCATCACAGGGATTACGTTTAGAGAAACATAATCCGATTCTGCACAAGAGACCATCACTCCTAGGAAAATTGTCAGTCTGTCGGGACATGCTCCAAGATGCCAGTGTCAATGGAGAACAAGGTAGATTTGTGGCAGTTAGCACGAAGGCCCGTAACTTCGGAAAAGGTGTTGAGGATCCAAAATGTTTACAGTAAGGGGGGACCAGCATCTTGAAGGAACAACAAAAGGTCATTAGCATACAAGGCCACCTGCTCCTCAACCCAGCCAAACTAGAGGCCTCGAACATCAGAGGAAATGCAGAGGGCAATGGGTTCCATCGCTAGGGCACAGAGGGTTGGAGAGAGGGGGCAGCACTGCCTGGTGCCACGAGAAGGTGTGAACAGAGGAGATAAACAGCCCCCCCCTGAGCCTAATAGATGCAGGGAGGTTTAGAATATAATACACAGAGCCATTGAATAAAGAGTTGTGGGAAAAGGGCCTTGTACCCATAAACATGGGGATAAGGTGCTTTGGGGGGCCTCCTGCCCCAAATCACCCTCCCATATTGAGGACATGATGCCTAGTATGGTTCAGGAGGCGGTGCGCTTGCTTGTCCCCTCCCTTTCCAGACCTGCCAGGCTGCATGCTCGGATAAGATTCTGATATGGATTTTGGAGGGATCCCACGCCATTTAATCACTTGCAGACCAGCCGCCACCATTAGACGGTGGCAGGTTTGCTCGTTCCCGCAAAACGCTGTAGCTGTACGGCAATCACAGGAACGTGTGGTAATGTGGAACCCCCCGCGCTCACTGGCTAGTGGGGGAGCCAATCAGTGGGTGGGGCAGACTCAATGTCCGCCGGCCACCCGCGATCACTCCCGAGACAGGCAGAACGGGGATCTGCGAGTGTAAACAAAGAGATCCCCCTTCTGACAGGGGAGTTGAGAGAGATCGTCTGTTCCCAGTGATAGGGAACAATGACCTCTCTCCTCCTCCAGTCAGCCTAGCTCCCATACAGTTAGAAACACTTCCCAGGGAACACTTTTAACCCCTTGATTGCCCCTCGTGTTAACCCCTTCCCTGCAGATCGATGTCATTACTAGTAAAAAAAAAAATAAAAATATGATAAATCTATTCCCATAGTTTGTAGACGCTATAACCTTTGCGCAAACAATATACGCTTATTGCGATTTTATTTACCAAAAAAATATAGAAGAATACATATTGGCTTAAACTGAGGAAGAAATTTGTTTTTTTTTTACACATTTTTTTGGGATATTTATTATAGCAAAAAGTAAAAAATATTGTTTTTTATTCCAAAATTGTCACTCTTTTTTTGTTTATAGCGCAAAAATTAAAAACCGCAGAGGTGATCAAATACAACCAAAATAAAGCTCTGTTTGTGGGAAAAAAGGGACATAAATGTTGGTTGGGTACAACGTCACATGACTGCACAATTGTCAGTTAAAATGACACAGCGCCGTATCGCAAAAAGTCCTCTGGTCAGAAATGGGATAACGTGGTTAAAAAAAAAAATTGGCGTGGGGGTTCTCTTCAAAATCTATACCAGACCCGTAGGGCCTGGTATGGATTTGGGGGGGCATGCCATTTTTCACATTTTTTAATTGCTGGCAATAGTCTTTTTACATTCAACTGTCAGCTGGGAACACCGCTAACAGCTGAAGACTCATCGGTTGTTAAGGACACGGTGGTTCCTTAACAACCATGTTGTTTACTGGTTGTTAAGGAGCTGTCAGCCGCTCCATGAATTCCACATTTAAGCAACGAAAAAAGGGGAAGGCATTCTCCATTTAAAAGCCTTGTTCAAGTTTATTATAAAATCCGATACACAGACTGATACACCTGCTCCTGCAAGTCTAACGCTTTTCACTCCATCCTGAGGTTATTCATTGGGTGAGGATTGTAGGGTGAGACCACCCTTATAACAGGGCTTCATAGCATATACCTGCAGGCCCGAACTGGGGCAAAAAATAGGCCTGGGCATTTAAGACTGAACAGCCCATACCAGGAGCAGACTGACTGGGGGGGCCCCCTGCCTCCCCGCTTACACTCAAGCCACACCCACACAAGCCCCACCTACATATTGCAGCTAAGATGCATAGAGGGAACATTTAAATATCAACCGCAGCATAGCCTGCTGAAAGTTCCTGACTTATTTCCGTAAAAGCTGCTTGGCACTTCCAGGTTTAAAGATGGCCACTGCGTGGCAGACATCTTTATGATGCAACCAGGGGGGTTTTATGAAAGCAGTGGGATGTGCGTAAGATTTTAGGTTGGACCCTAAAGTGCAGCATGCAGCTAGAGAGAGGGGGGTGAGTGAGAGAGAGGAGGGGGTGAGAGAGAGGAGGGGTGAGAGAGAGAGAGAGAGGAGAGGGGGTGAGGGAGAGAGGAGGAGGTGAGAGAGATGGGGGTCAGAGAGAGAGTGGTAAGAGAGAAAGGGGGGGATAAGTATGTCTGCTATTCACAATTAAGGCCCATCCCTCCATTATATGAAGTACCGTGCATCCCCCACCCACACACAGATGCCTCCCCATTATAATGAACACAAACCCCAACTCAGGACACATAGAGGGTCCCTCTTTATGGTACAATGACCACACACACAAACACACACACGCACGTTTCCTCGCAGTGTGGTTTTCCCCAGTCTAGGTAGAAGGCAGGCTCTCAGGCTTTCACACACTGGTCCCTCTCCCTTCTCCCATCATTACATCCAGAGTTATTTTAGCAGTCCAGGAAGCGTCCTCCTCCTCAGGCTCTCTTAGCCCTTCTGTCTCCTTTCAGGACCAGACCCAGAGCCTGCACTCCATCCTGCCCCATCCTGCCAGGAGGCTCTCATGGGTCCCCCTACTGGCCCCGGCCCTCGGGCAGTGCCGTGGGCCTGCTCGAGTGCCTGGAAGGTCATTCCCCCCTGGGGCCTTGCAGCTGTCTCAGAGCAACCACGGTCAGCACTGATTGGGGCTCGCTTGGCAGGGCCCGTCCCCCCTGGAGTTGGAAGACAATGGGAGAAGGGAGTGGAATGAAGCGTTGCATCGGATTTTGATAGGACATGTGGCCTGGCAGCTCCAGTCCACCGGGCAAATGCCTGGTGTTCCCTATGGCCAGTCTGGGCTTGTACACCTGTAACTACTAAAGTACAACAGGTTCGGCAGATGGCTCCTAAGGCTGGGTTCACATCTATGTGAATTGGATGCGGCTTAAACAGCATCCAATTCGCAGGACACTTGAAAAATTGTTTTCAAGGTGTCCTGTTCACATATGTGTGGTGCATTCGCACACCGCATTGCACAGAAAACGTTTGTGTTTTCTGTGCAATGCGATGTGAATTCCCAGCCCCTTGTGTTCAATGGGAGCACATGTAACACGGAGATGCACTGCACACTGAACGAGGATCTTTTCCCCTGCTTGCGGCCCCTCCCTCCCCCCGCAGCTGCTGCGCTGTGAGAATGGACAGGAGCCGCCGAACCGCTCCGCCCCTTCTCAGCAGCAGACAGGCTGGAATTCGCACCGGACTGGTGTCAATCCTGCCTCAATCAAGCATGTCACCGATGCACAGTAACAGACATCGGACAGAGGCTCATCATTTAAACCCAACAAGAGCACATTGTTACAAACACCTCAAAAATGTTACAGATTAAACAGAGAGCTATATTACATGAAATCTTTCAAACACAAAAACATCTGTATTACCCCATCTCAACTATGGAGCACTATGCTCGCTGACCTCTTTGTACGCAATTAATGCATATCTTATTACACAATGACATTCTTTATTTCAATAGGCCAGAGATTATTGATTATGCAAATTTGTATCTGTACATCCATGCATTATTAGATCTGTGCATCAGTAGATGTGGTGGCTGCATTACTTTTATTTTTACGGCCTTTACTGCCTTTTTTTTTTTTATCTGGCAATTCTGTGAATAACACACTTCCTCTCTTAGGGTGGCTAAGCTCACTCTTCCACTGTATCTTGGATTTAGTTATCCGTTATTAAACAAAGGACCAAAATTGTATAGTTTTGTTTAATGGTACCTATGCATAAGTTCTAGAAAACTATACCTTATCTTCTCCATCTTCTTCTGGGAGTATCTAATAGCTTTCTGTGCTGACCCAGCTTCTCTATCCCTGCCTTCTCTATATAGCCTTTTATATAACTACTAGGGGAAGAGTAAAGGGAAATATTACAGAGTGTCACCTGAAAAAAAATGATGATACATATTGCTTTAGCAAACTAAATGTTATTCAGGTTGATTCACATCTATCTAAAGACATTTACACAGTATATTTTAGATGTTTGCTGGATTAGACTGCAGTCTATGACTGACATCCAGAGACACCCTTGGCCAATGGATATTGAAGAGTGTGAGTCTGTTAGCAGAGCTGGAAAATGTTAGTTTATGGAAGCATGGATATGCTGATAGGGATGTGGTTTGATCTTACAAACTTGCATGCCTCTAGATTGTTCTTTGTTCAGATTCTACTCCATCATTACACAGGGAGGACACCAATGATAATCATGAATTTCTTTTTAGTACTATCAGAAGTTACAGAAGTTAAGAGAAGAGTATGGCACTTGATAAGGTGTAGAGGTTGTATTCACTCTCCATTAAAAATAAACCCAAATTCTTTGGGTAGAGGGATGAGACAGGGGTGCCCGTTGTCGCCACTGATCTTCGCCCTGGCTATAGAGCCCCTGGCTAAGGCAATTGTCAGGGATCCTAACATTAAAGATTACCAGAAAGGAGATGAGGTTTTTAAATTAAGTTTGTACGCGGGCGATGTCCTAATGTTTCTACTAGAGCCGGTAGTCTCACTCCCTAACCTAATATCTTTATTACAAAGATTTCACTCCTTCTCTAGACTGGGAGTCAACTTGACAAAATGCTCAGCTCTTCCAATTAATTTTCCGCTGACCGTCATTGCCAATTTTAGATATCTATTTGGCTACTCTATGTCAGACAATACCCTCCAGTACCTGGGAATATACTTAGCTCCCTCATTAAAGGCTATGTACATAGTTACATAGTTACATAGTCAGCGAGGCTGGAAAAAGACACAAGTCCATCAAGTCCAACCTATGTGGGTGTTTTTGATGTCAGTATTACATTTTATATCCCTCAATGTTGTGGTCCCTTAGGTGTTCATCTAATAGTTTTTTGAAATTATCTATACTCCCAGCAGAGACTACTGCTTGTGGAAGAGAATTCCACATCCTCACTGCTCTTAACGTAAAGAAACCTCTACGTTTTTTAAGGTTAAACCACCTTTTCTCTATTTTTTAATGAATGGCCGCGTGTCTTTGTATGCTCCCTTGTGCGGAAGAGTTTTGGCCTATTGTGGGGTCACCAGTACAGTATTTATACATTGAAATCATATCCCCTCTCAAGCGTCTCTTCTCCAGAGAGAATAATTCAGTGCTTGTAATCTTTCCTCATAACTGAGGTTCTCCAACCCCATAATTAGCTTTGTTGTCCCTCTCTGTACCCTTTCCAATACCAGGACATCCTTCCTGAAGACTGCTGCCCAGAACTGGACGGCATATTCCAGGTATGTATAATGCTAACTACCCTCAAGTCTTCTTTAGGGTCAGACAGTGGCTCCATTTATGGTCCTCTTTCCTTATCTCCCTGATGGGGAGAGTTACTGCTATCAAAATGTCCATTTTACCTAAGTTATTATATTTCTTTAGGGCCCTACCAATATGTTTAACCACTTCCATACAGGACACTTACACCCCCTCCCTTCCCAGACCAATTTTCAGCTTTCAGTGCTCTCACACTTTAAATGACAATTACTCAGTCATGCTATACTGTACCCAAACAAAAATGTTATATTTTTTTCTCACAAATAGAGCTTTCTTTTGGTGGTATATAATCACTGCTGGTTTTTTTTCAATATAAGCGAAAAAGTAGCGAAAATTTTGAAAAAAAAACACACTTTTTTTTAGTTTGTATTGAAAAACTTTGCAAAAAAGTAATTTTTCTTCATAAATTTGGGCCATAATTTATACTGCTACATATTAGTGTATATTATTTATTCTCTGTGAAAGTCATAGAGTCTACAAGCTATGGTGCAAATCATTGAAAATTGATCACACCTGATGTACTGACCACCTATCTCATTTCATGAGACCCTAACAAGCCAGGAAAGTACAAATACCCCCCCAAATGACCCCTTTTTGGAAAGTAGACATTCCAGGGTATTTAGTAAGGGGCATGGTGAGTTTTTTGAAGTTGTAATTTTTTTCCCACAATTCTTTGCAAAATGAAGAATTTTTATTTTTTTACACAAAATTGTTAAACAACAAGTTGTTTCTCACACACAGCATATGCACACTTGCAATGACACCCCAAAATACATTCTGCTACTCCTCCTGAGTATGGCGATACCCCATGTGTGAGACTTTTACAGAGCCTGGCCACATACAAAGGCCTAACATTGAAGTAGCACCTTCCGGCGTTCTATGAGCATAAATTACACATCTCATTTCTCAGCCACCTATTACACTTTTGAAGGCCCTGGAGCACCAGGACAATGGAATTGCCCACAAAATGTCCCCATTTTGGAAAGTAAACACCTTGACATATAATCTATGAGGCATAATGAGTATTTTGAACATGTCATTTTTTTTCCAGAAGTTTTTGGAAAATGTGGAAAAAAAATGAAAACGCATTTTTTTACACAAAGCTGTCAATTTATAAGATATTTCCAACACATAGCATGTACATAGCAAAAATGACACCCCAAAATACATTCTGCTACTCTTCCTGAGTATGACAATACCACATGTGTGAGACTTTTACACAGCCTGGCCACATACAGAGGCCCAACATTGAAGTAGCACCTTTAGGCGTTCTACGAGCATAAATTACACATCTCATTTTTCAACCACCTATTACACTTTTGAAGGCCCTGGAGCACCAGCACAATGGAAGGACCCCATTTTGGAAAGTAAACAACACCCCTACGTATATTCTATGAGGCATTATGAGTCTTTTGTACGGTTAAGTCTTTGAAAAACGCAGGAAGAAAATAAAAACTCTTTTATTTTTCACAAAGTGGTCAATTTATAAGATATTTCTAACACATAGCATGTACATAGCAAAAATTACACCCCAAAATACATTCTGCTGTTCGTCCCGAGTATGGCGATACCACATGTGTGAGACTTTTACACAGCCGGGCCGCATAGAGAAGTCCAACATGCAGGGAGCACCATCATGCATTCTAGGAGCATAAATTACACATAAAATATCCTAATGACCTATTACACTTTTGAAGGTCCTGGAGCACCTGGACAGGGGAATTACCCACAAAATGACCCCATTTTGGAAAGCAAACATCCCAACGTATATTCTATGAGACATTATGAGTCTTTTGTATTGTTCATTTTTTTCCACAAGTCTTCGGAAAACATGGAAAGAAAATGAAAACCTATTTTTTTTTTACACAAAGTTGTCAATTTATATGATATTTCTAACACATAGCATGTACATAGCAAAAATGACACCCCAAAATATATTCTGCTACTCGTCCTGATACCACATGTGTGAGACTTTTACACAGTCCGGCCACATAGAGAGGTCCAGCATTGAAGTAGTACCTTCAGGCGTTCTAGGAGCATAAATTACACATCTAATTTCATTCCTACCTATCACACTTTTGAAGGTCCTGGAGCACCAGGACAGTGGAATTACCCACAAAATTACCCCATTTTTGAAAGCAAACACCCCAATGTATATTTTATGAAGCATGGGCTGCAGATACGTACTCGGGTACTCTTATGGGCTGCAGATAGGTACTTAGGTACTCTAATGGATTAGTAAAAGGTACTCGGGTACTCTGATGGGCTAGTAAAAGGTACTTGGGTACTCTTATAGGCTGGTAAAAAGTTCTCGGGTACTCTGATGGGCTGGTGACAGGTACTCGGGTACTCAGATGGTCTGGTGCCAGGTACTTGGGTACTCAGATGGGCTGGTGACATGTACCTGGGTATTCAGATGGGATAGTGACAGGCACTTGGGTACCTAGATGGGCTAGTGACAGGTACTAGGGTACTCAGATGGGCTAGTGACAGGTACTCGGGTACTCAGATGGGCTAGTGACAAGTACTTAGATGGACTGGTGACCAGTACCTGGGTACTCTAATGAGCTGGTGACAGGTACTTGGGTACTCAGAAGGGTTGGTGACAGGTACTTGGGTACATGGGTTGGTGACATGTGCTTGGGTACTCTGATGGGTTGGTGACAGGTACTCTGGTACTCCGATGGGCTGGTGACAGGTACTCAGGTACTCTGATGGGCTGGTGACAGGTACTCGGGTACTGTGATGGGTTGGTGACAGGTACACGGGTAATCTGATGGGTTGGCGACAGGTACTCTGATGGTCTGGTGACAGGTGTTTGGTACTCAGATGGGCTGGTGACAGGTACTCGGGTACTCAGATGGGCTAGTGACAGGTACTTGGATACTCAGGTGGGCTTAAGACAGGTGCTAGGGTACTCAGATGGGCTAGTGACAGGTACTAGGGTACTCAGATGGGCTGGTGACAGGTACTCGGGTACTCGGATGGGTTGGTGACAGGTACTCGGGTACTCAGATGGGCTGGTGACATGTACACGGGTACTCTGATGGGCTGGGGACAGGTACTTGTGTACTCAGAAGGGTTGGTATTCGGGTATTCTGATGGGTTGGTAACAGGTACTCGGATACTCTGATGGGTTGGTGACAGGTACTCGGGTACTCTCATGGGCTGGTGACAGGTACTCAGGTACTCTCATGGGCTGGTGACAGGTACTTGGGTACTCTAATGGGCTGGTGACAGGTACTTGAGTACTCCTATGGGCTGGTGACAAGTACACAGGTACTCTCATGGGCTGGTGACAGGTACTTGGGTACTCAGATGGGTTGATGACAGGTACTCGGGTACTGTGATGGGCTGGTGACAGGTACTCGGGTACTCAGATGGGTTGGTGACAGATACTCGGGTACTCTGATGGACTGGTGATAGGTACTCGGGTACTCAGATGGGTTGGTGACAGGTACTCGGGTTTCCAGATAGGCTGGTGACAGGTACTCGGGTACTTAGATGAGTTGATGACAGGTACTCGGGTACTCTGATGGACTGGTGACAGGTACTCGGGTACTCAGATGGGTTGGTGACAGGTACTCGGGTACTCTGATGGACTGGTGACAGGTACTCGGGTACTCAGATGGGTTGGTGACAGGTACTCGGGTTTCCAGATGGGCTGGTGACAGGTACTCGGGTACTCTGATGGACTGGTGACAGGTACTCGGGTACTCTGCTGGACTGGTGACAGGTACTCGGGTACTCAGATGAGTTGGTGACAGGTACACGGGTATTCTGATGGACTTGTGACAGGTACTCGGGTACTCAGATGGGCATGTGACAGGTACTCGGGTACTTTGATAGGCAGGTGACAGGTACTCAGGTACTTTGATGGGCAGGTGACAGGTACTCTGATGGGCAGGTGACAGGTACTCTGATGGGCTGTGACGGGGACTTTGATGGGGTGGTGACAGGTCCTTTTTATTAGGGGGGGTGATCAGTGTGATTGGAGCACACAGTAAGTGGTAACAAGCTTTAACTGCTATCTCCTCCTCACACACGATCGGTGTGTGAAGAGGAGAACCTGGTAACAGCTCGTTACCACGGTTTTTGTCATTCTGTGACTGGCTGTGATTGGACAATATCATTGGCTCTTTACCCTGATCGGGGTTGGGCTTTGTCCGAGGGACAAGCCCGAACCCTGATCGGCGCGCACAAGCGGCGTCCACGCCGCTCTTTGTTATTGTCGGAAGTGACCAGCTGTGATAGGACACAGCCGGTCATGTGGTAAAGAGCCAATTTCATTGGCTCTTTATCCTGATCAAGGAAGGCCGGGGACCCGAGGGACATGGCCGATCCTCGATCGCCGCGATGCGGGCCGTTGGGGGCAAAAAATAGGGAGGACGTCATATGACGGCCTCTTAGGATGGGGAGTGCACCTTGCCGACGTATAATTACTATACGCTGGTAAGAAAGGGGTTAATATAAAATCATAGAACAACTTCAGCATGATATTAATAAATTTATTTGGAGGAATAAGAAACCCAGATTTGGCAAACTTCTTGCATATAGACCTTTTGCCCAGGGAGGATTGGGTTTACCCAATGTGTGGTTGTATTATCTTGTATTATCTGGTGGCTAGATTGACTCAAATGGGCCAATGGCATGCCCCCAGGGCTCAGATCCCTTGGTTACAATTTGAACAAGCCTCAATCTATCCCCTAGATCTATCTAGCATACTGTGGAACCCGGGGATGAGGACAAGAAAAATGGCCCACAGAATAGTATTGTGAGTCAAGCAGTGCACCTATGGGTTTTATATCAACAGAAATATAAATTGAGGTTTCCTAGACCTCCCCTGTCCTCGTTCAATGACGATAAAAGATGGGCGCCCTCACACATAACGCCAACTTTAGTTCTTTTTCCTACATCCAGGATCAATATGGCATTCCAAGATCAGAATTTTACAAATACCTCCAAATAAGACACTTTTTTGAGTCACTGTACAACTGCCAACCCCATATTCTCGACCTTCAATTTGCCAGGATTCTTCGAGAGAGAAAGGTCTCATTTCAAAGATATACGGTTACCTTAATTAGATCTTTCTATTAGAGAAATCCCTGGCTATGACCCAATGGGAGTCTGAAACAGGGCTAGCGTTCTCAAGTGAAGAGTGGTCTGTAGAGTTGAGAGGACACCTGGATGTTCGGGTTCGGCGGGTCAGGCCGAACTTCGCGAAAAAGTTCGGGTTCGGTACCGAACTTGACCCAAACTTTACCCTGGACCCCGAACCCCATTGAAGTCAATGGGGACCCGAACTTTTTGGCACAAAAATGGCTGTAAAAAAGTCCTGGCAAGTGCTAGAGGGCTGCAAAAGGAAGTCAAATGGGGGTAAGAGTAGGACAAGTGCCCTACAAAAAAACGGGGATAGGGAAAATAACTTAAAATCAAATAAAAAAAATAAAAATGGGAAGGGGGGGTGGATGTGGAGTAGGAGCCTAGAGGTTGACTAGGCCGTGACCGTGGCAGTGTAGGTGATGATTTTAGAACAATAATCTGTCCCTTACAGCAACAGCAGGAACCTGACCCTATAGGAGTAGGCGATGATTTTAGAACAATAATCTGTCCCTTACAGCAACAGCAGGAGAATGACCCTATAGGAGTAGGCGATGATTTTAGAACAATAATCTGTCTCTTACAGCAACAGCAGGAATCTGACCCTATAGGAGTAGGCGATGATTTTAGAACAATAATCTGTCCCTTACAGCAACAGCAGGAACCTGATCCTATAGGAGTAGGCAATGATTTTAGAACAATAATCTGTCCCTTACAGCAACAGCAGGAACCTGACCCTATAGGAGTAGGCGATGATTTTAGAACAATAATCTGTCCCTTACAGCAACAGCAGGAACCTCTCCCTAGAGCAGTAGGAGATGATTTTAGAACAATAATCTGTCCCTCACAGGAGCAGCAGGAACCTGACCCTATATAACTAGGAGATGATTTTAGAACAATAATCTGTCCCTCAAAGCAGTAGACTCTACCTAGTCCAGAATCAGATCGTTCTGTAATGCAGGATGAGATCTGCAATCTCCCTCAAAGCAGTAGACTCTACCTAGTCCAGAATCTGATCGTTCTGTAATGCAGAATGAGATCTTCAATCTGTCCCTCAAAGCAGTAGTAGTAGTCTCTACCTAGTCCAGAATCAGATCGTTCTGTAATGCAGGATGAGATGTTATTATTATCTGCAGTCTGTCCCTCACAGTGCCGGCAGCATCCTCTCCCTAGACTAGCCTGAGAGCATGTGACATGCAGCACTACGTGACTCCAGCTTATACAGAGGCTGGGTCACATGATGCACTGGCCAATCACAGCCATGCCATTAATAGGCATGGCTGTGATGGCTTCTAAGGGCAAACCAGTGAAACGCTTGTTGATTGGCTGCCCTGCAGCTATTCAACATGCGTGATCAAATACCCGAACCCAGAACCCGAACCCAAACTTTGTTTTAAAATATCCGGGTTCGGGTCCGGGTCACGGACACCCCAAAGTTCAGTACGGACCCGAACTTTACAGTTCGGGTTCGCTCAACTCTAGTGGTCTGACATGCTAGCAAACATGCATAAATGCACAAGATCCATGGGCCTCAAAGAAACGGTGATAAAACTCCATACAAGGTGGTATCTTACCCCTGATAGAATACACAGATACTATCCAGAAGTTCCTGAAACTTGCTTCAGGAGTTGTCAGTCACCCACCACGTTTCTTCATACATTTTGGAGTTGCCCTCACCTCAAATCTCTTTGGAAGCAGGCGGCTTCCAAGGTTGCCCAAATCTCTGGCTCACTGATCACTCTGACGCTACCAATGTCTCTGTTTTTTGCACCAATCCTGGATGTTCCAACTCCAGACCAGAGGTTAGCCCATACGCTCTTTTGTGTCATCCTGTGGGCCATCACCTTGAACTGGCGTACACACACAGTTCTCTGGGCTCAGGTGTTACAAAGAATGGAAATCATCAAGTTAATGGAGCGTATTCACTACACTACACACTACACTAAGTGGCCATTCAATAAAAATGGAAGAAAGGCGGTTTAAGCTGAAAAAGCGTAGAGGGTTCTTTACGGTAATAGCAGTGAGGATGTGGAATTCTCTTCCACAAACAGTAGTCTCTGCTGGGAGTCTAGATAATTTCAAAAAACTATTAGATGCACACCTAAGGGACCACAACATTGAGGGGTATACAATTTAACTGATATTAAAAACACACACATAGGTTGGACTTGATGAACTTGTGTCTTTTTTCAACCTCGTTTACTATGTTACTATATTCGACACCATGCGTATATTCAATAATAAATGCAGTAATTGGTCATCCTATGGTAGTTCCCTAGAGGATTAAGCTGCCAAAAAAATAGGTAGACTACGGTGATAAGATTCATTGTTTCAAAATGTTAGCAATCTTCCTTAGTTTGTTATGTTTCTGTTCTTAGTTTACTTTTTTCCATACAAACCCTAAAGGTTTGTACTTTCCTTTAGGCAGAGTATATTAAATACCTTTTGTACCTAGATCCTCAGTTATATAATATCTTGGGAAGCACATGTGTTGAACACAGGGATCACACAATAAGTTCAACAATCTAAGGAGAATATATCTGGATCCTGTGGACTGAAACATGTTATCTCCTGAGGATTAGGTTGTACATTGGGGTTGAACCCTTCAACTCATTGCATGATGTGTATACTATGTATAATTTACTAAACGGGTTGCACCCCGCATGATGTTATTGCTACCTCTGTACCGTATTTTTCATATCTACCAATAAAACCTTTGTATGAAAAAAAATAAAATAAACCCAAATTGTCAGAGTCTGGATCTGAAACCGGGACCTCTGCTGTGTCTGGCAGTTATCTCTTCATGCTGAGTCACCAAGAATGCTGGACAGCACCTTGCCTGCTTGCTTAGACAAAATTGCCTTATGTCTTGGGTCTCTTGAACCCTTCCTATTTAAACCATGCCTTTGCACTTCCTGCTTTCCAGAAAATTGTGCTGCTTCCAGCCGATATCTTGCTTTTATAACTCCTGCTGTAGTCCATATCTTCACTACCGCTTATTACCAACCCAAAAGGAACCCAAACGTTATTTATTTAGGGTTCTCATCTACGTTAAATATATAGCTACATAAGCACAGCCATATTTGTTTACTTGGATATACTGTATTTCATTCTTAGTCATATAGAACATATATATGCTTTATTGTTTCTCATTCTCAAAGCAAACCTAAAAGACAGCTCAGAATAGTTGAATATAACACAATCTCTATCTGGCTTATTATGTAATTAATTTTATCCAATATGAAAGTCAACATAAAACAATTAACGTTCATGTCATCTTTACACTAATGACTTAAAAAGTATACTCATAAAAATCAATGTATAGTTTTTCCTAAGAGTTGGAAAGATGATTTAGAAAATATTAACATATTGTCACATATGGAAAGATAATTGGGGTCCCACTATGCCAAATCTAGGTAGGTGAAGGTGAGCAGGTGACTTGAGATCCCCAGGGGCACTCCTAAAGGCAATGGGTTTCGCTGTATGCTGTTGCCAGGGTAAAATTCCCAGGTTCACCCTGCTCAAAGTGCAGAGACAAAGCAAGTGGATAAGGGAGCAGAGTAGGACTAGCAGAGCGTAGCAGGCAGAGACAATAAGATGATCCAGGAAACAGGCCAAATGGCAGGGCAGGAGTCAGACAAGCAAATCCAGAGACAGAGAGAGCTGAGGTGCAGGGGATTCATGGAGGATGAGAGGAACCAGACATAGAGGACTCTCAGGACGGAGTAGGGTCACAGGAGGTCTGGAACCAGGAACATAGATTGGGACTAAGAACATAGATTGGAGCTCGGAACATGGAAAATGGGCCTAGGGTTAGGTGTATCCTATTAATCAGGCAATAGGAGTTGATCTGAGCACAACTGAAATAATTAAGAAGTTTGGGAGCCTGGGCAGAAAGTGGTCATGCTGTACATTAATTAGCAGATGAGGCGACAATGCCCATAGCCACCAACTCTGTACAGCAAGGAAGCAAGAACAGAGCACATGCTTGTAGAACCACAGGTGCCACAGGAGCCACAACAGCAAGGAGGTAAGAATAAACCACAAATTTGTGCAACCACAGGTGATCGATTACCTCTGCAGCTGATCTGCGACACACAGGGGTTGATTTACTAAAGGCATAGACTGTTTACCTTGTAAGGGAAGTTTCACAATGCAATGGAATTTTCTCCAGAGTTTAGTGAATGACATAAAGCTCTGTTGACTTCCATCATGATTGATGTTGATTAGATATTCTTTGCAAAGTGACATTTACCCACATTTACTAACCTCTGGGGAAAATTCCCTTGCAAAGTACAAGTTTCCTTGCTAAGTAAACAACCTATTTACCCATAGTAAATCAACCCCATATTCTTGATATAAGCAGATTGTTTATAGTTGCCACTTTTAGTTTTGATCAATCATGTAGGAAGTGGGCCACCTTAACCTTTTTTTATTGCCAAATCTCCTTTTCCATTATTTATTGTCTTCATCTAAACGTCTTCTAGGAAAATGTAATACATCATGTTACATGTTTCTGTGTATGTTTGTTTGAAGCTCTGAGCTTACTCATGTGGAATGAGAGTAGAGGGCCAGATCTACACACATTATTACACTGAAAATATTTCTGAATTCTCTTTAGTAGCTAACCTTAGAGCTACACAGGGACTTGTTTAAATGCTATTTTTATGCATAAAACAGAAAAATAAATAACACTATTTGCAAAGAACTATTTTTTATTGAGGAATATTGAACATCCTTAACAGCTTAAAATAAATACCCTGAAGGATCAGAACTCTAGTTTATGACTTACAGCCTAGTTAAAAAAAGGACAAACAGCAACATGAAAGAACTTGCAATACATAAACTATGCTAACTCCAAAACAAAGTTTACTTGCTAAACATTTACACTTTTTTTCTATTATTACAAAAAAGAGTCTAAAAGTGGCTTATGTAGCTATGAATAGGCAAACTGTTAATGCATGGTACTGTAGTAATTTACAAGTTGCTGATTATGGAGAAAGCTAATGTAACAAATATGTTACAAATGCATACCATCGCTACCATGGCTTAAAGGGATGAGCAGAGTGGCTTATTGAAATATTATTTAGTCACATAATTATCGATTTTCCAGAAGCAGAGACTCAATTTTGATCATTTACTGTAGCTGCTTAGACAAAATTTGCTGGAAAAAAATCTACTCTTTTTTTTATTTTCACTGTTTTTTTTTTAATTGGGTGAGTATTTAGGGTATTTTAGTTTATTTAATTTTATGTTTGCATTTGTGTTTTTTTTTTGTGTGTGTATTCTTTTTCTTTTGCCAAAAAGTAGAATAATGAGGCTAATGAGGGGCTGTCTTTTGGCACAACATTAGGTTCAGGAAAGGAAAGGAACTTCTGAAACCATCAAGTCGGCTTTGCTCATCTATAGATACAAAAATAATAAAGTAACAATGACATGAGTTATTTTCACAATAGATAAAATTAATTTATTTGTTCCATTTTTTTTTTTTTTGAGGGTTGTTAGCTATGTCCTGATATGTAAAAACCTGAGAACAAAACATTAGTATATATACATTTTTTTTTCACTTTCACCTGTAAATAGATTTTAATTCTCTATTAATAACATTATAGTACAGTAGAACCTTCCTAGAATAGAAGGTATTCTCAAGTCTCATTCCATCACATATTTCGAAAGTAAGAAGATTCTTCATTTTAGGACAGTTGGTGGACCCATGCAAATCATTAAAGGAATAGGTTGCATTGCTCTGCCAACTGTCCTAAAATACGGAATTATCCTCTTTTTTGCAATATGTGATAGAATGAGAAATGTGAATACCTTTTGTTCTAAAAAGGCCCTACTGTGCTATGAATTGATTTGTTTGGAGGGCTTTTTGATTCTTCTACTCTCTTCTCACCATAACCCTGCTGTTAAAATTAAAATAGCAAAATAAGGTGTTGTGTCCTATTCACCACCACAGACTATTCCTACTGCAACCCCTCTTTCTGCAATAGATTCCAGCCATTATCTATATAAATACCTTGTCTCCCTCTAGATCAAATTTTTCATATATTTTTCCACAGGAGTGGCAGGAGATGAGTCAAGTGAAAGTTGGGATGCCTAATGCAGGATTGTGGAAACACTCAAGAGTGCTAACAATATTAAGCAATATTAATCAAGCAATTATAGTAACCATCGGGACTCACCTTGATGGTTGTGCTACAAGTAAATAGAATTGGCTTGGGTGCATACTGAGGAGCACGCTCAGAATGTTTTCCCTAGTAAATAAATTATGTATTTACTATATGAATTTAGGATGTATACTGTTAATATTGAAAGTCTTGCTCTTTAATTGACTACAGGTCTTAGTTAATGGAGCTTCCTAGTACTGTCTGGTAGAAGGAAAGTAAGAGGATCAACAGTTAGAAGGTTAGAACTAAATATTGGTTCTAGCAACCAAGATGCAGACATTCTAATTCCAAGCAAGTTTTCCCTGTAGGAAGTACTTTTTGGAAGGAGGAACTGTTAGAATGCTCATTCATTTATTGACATTAGGAGCTGGTTTAAAAAGCACACAGACGCCAAATACTAACATAATATGCTTACTTACTGAAATATTTTTTATGGCCCTAACATTTTAATGGTGCAGCGCTACCCCTGCAGGGGCTGCTGATTGTAACTGGTTCTCCCCCAAACAGTACAGAGACCCCCATCCACCCAAACAACAGTCTATTCACTCTGGCTCCAAAAACACGTCTCAGAGAATGAAAGGCAATCACTGGAAGTTGCACATCTATGATGTCCTGCTGCAATGAATAGAGTGGCAACCTGAGCCTGGACTCTGACCAGGCCATGCCCCCAGGCTGAGGTTGCCACTCTATTCATTGCAGCAGGACATCGTAGATGTCATAGATGCATAGAATAAATTAAGGTGAAAACACATGAGACTTTACAACTCCTTTAAAGCCAGCCAAATAGCCACAGCATCCAGATCAGACAAACACTTCCCCATCATGCCTTTTTCTAAATAGCTCAGGATGTTTACCTTCCACTTCTTTCTACTTTGGGTTGAGCTTATACACTTTTTTTATTACATTAGTGCTGCACTTTTTCTGGATTATAGAAAGTATTAAGATCCATGGTTTTGTAGTCTTACTTTGTATTGGTTCAGATTGTGACAACTGGTCCCAAAAGTCACACTACTTATAGATCTTCAGCTCTTGCTAGTCATGCATTATATGTGATGGTGTTGAAGTACCCACCCATATTCTGGTTCTGGAGAAAACAGGGTTGAACTGCTGAACCTGTTGCCAGATCATTCATTTCAGCACTGATATTTGCATTACATTATATGTACATTTATTGTATTTGTATTCATGTTATTTACCTAAAAGTCTCCCATGTGTAGACATCCAAATGCCCTGAAACCGCTGCTTGGAAATTATGTCAGAAGTCCCAGCAGACTTAGAGCTCTCATTCAAACGACACTCTATACTATTTCCCTTTGCTCCTTCCCCGTCAGAGACATAAAACGTTATGTAAGGGGGATGGAGCAGCTGGGCCAATTAGACACTTCCATTAGAGGAGAGGGCTATGACATTCAAGAAGGGAGGTGGCTAAGCAATTGATTCTGCCTAAAGTAGTCAAATTTGCTAGCAAGTGCAATGGCACACTGCAAGTCAGTAAAAAATCATTCGTGGAAAAGAAAAACAAGAAATTGCAATACTTTTTTTCTGTGCATTTACCTACATTTGTTTAAGTTGGTGACAGGGTCTCTTAACTTACCATTTTTATTTTTAACTTTAGGCTTTTTGTACCAAAAATACACAATGCAGTTTTCTTTTCCTGCTAATCTATTGCACTTTGCAAATTTTAAGTGGGCTTACATTACGCAAACATTTGGACCGTTTAACATATCAAGTTCAAATAAAAATGACACGCTGATCATTCACTTCTAAAGCTGCCTTGTGCTCAGTTAATGGAACACTCTATGCTTGTGGTTTTCGAAATATTATAAGTATATATTCCAGATTAAACTTTCTATTTTCCTCCAGGTAGCATTCCTTTTCACTCTTCTCAATAGCTTAGTTTCAGCTTGAAGAATCAACTTGATCAGCAAAATCAAAGATGATTATACAGTTCAGAAGTCATTTAAGATTTCTGTGGCTCAATTAAGCATGTACAGCATGCCACAGCCCCTGAGATTCTGTTTATCCAGTGAAAGTGCCCTGTAATTTATTTAAAATAATCCATCTTTAACAAATAAAGAGGCTATTGAGAGCTCCCTGCTGCAGGCAGCCATTGAAAGGCAGATTCATGATAGTCTGTTTTTCTGGCTTAAGTTAAACGTCTGACAAACTTGATTCAGATAGTTAAAAAGTCAGGTTTTATTTGCAATGTTTGTTTTCCCTTAAGACCGGTAATCAGTTATAACTGTCTAAGAAATTGAGCATTCGACTTGATAAATGCACTTGAATCAGCAGAGATAATGTGATGTTCTGTGACTTCTTTGTAGGAATTATAATTGGGCACCAATTGAATAAAACAATGGGTTGTTTATTAAAAGTGTTGGGTAACAAAATAAGTTAACCACGGGTTAATATTAAGGATGTTTCTTCAGTGTCTTGTAGTGTAATAGAGACGACTAAGTTCACGTAAATAGTTCAGCTTACGAGTTAAAGAATCTGTCAATATTGACTAATGGCCAGAATTCCCTTTTGTTTGTAACGTTTATTTTGGACTGAAAAATTGATAGACTTAGTTCAAACAGTCTGCAAATTGAATTCGGTCTTTTTGTCTGATAGTACTTAGACGGAAAGTTACCGACGGACGTCGTCCCTCGAGAGTTATCGGAGAAATAAACAATTTCTACCTAATAAAATTTATTTAATGTCCCGTGAAAGTGACCTA